>CAMAPE010000038.1:37827500-38192500 GCA_945859875.1 Cuscuta europaea
AAATCCACCTGCTCCGACCGCCACGGCTGCCGCTACTTCTTCCTCGATCTTGTGTCTGTGTCCATGCTCCGTGTCCTTCTTTGCTTCATGCTTCTCATGCTGCATGCATTATTAATGGTTCATTTTCTTACAAATTATGAAAATAAATTTAAAGATAACATGACTAAATTTAATGCGACTATATATATAATTATGATCACTATGTAAAATGGAACACAATAATAGTTATCAAAAATTACTCCTATGATAACGTGCCAGAAACACTTATTCACATGAACTTTGATAGGGATTCTTCAAAATGAGCAGGAATTTTGATAGTGATATATCAAATCTCTGTCAAAAACAGTTTGAAATGAGCTATTTGGCATGAAATTATTGGTAACACCATCCCAAATTCGTGTTAAATCCGTGTCACTCCTGTAATTTTTTGTAGTGAACGTCGCATTAAAATTAGTATATACGGAGTATTGTAATGTGATACGATTATTAAGAAAAGATCATTCATATATTTGGTATACAATTCATTATTAAGATCATAAGAATAAACTAAAGATGAGTTGAAATCACACAAATACTATTAAATTTAGTTAATATGAGACCATTTGCATGATGATATGTCCGTTGAAAGAAATTACTCCATTCAAATAATATTTCTAATAGTGTTGCAAATTAAAGGGATTTGCGGGTTCACCAATCATTTGTAGTTCTAGAACCGTTGGACCTACATGTGGAATAATTTTAGTAGAACCAATGAAGCATAAATAATCATGTTTCCCCATCCGTATTTAAGTCATAAATTAATTATTATTTCTATTTTTTTTTTTGAGGATCTAAACTTAATTTGTTGAAACGGTTATTGTGTAGATAAAAAATAAATAGACCCAAAATACTTTTTCTCGCTCGTCACACTAATTAATTTACTTTATCCATCCGTATTCGTGTGTCGGATTTATTATTCACTTATGTGGTTTCATTATATATATTTTTCAAATTTAAAGTAAACTTTTATGATTCATTATAGGATATAGCCATTAATCAAATTTAAATGTGCAAATCCTAGTTATCAATCCTAAATTAAGAAGGAAAATCTAGATCTTACTCTGTATAATTTAGTAAAATCTCGTAATTTGAGATATAGATCAAATAGATCAATAGCCCTTTTGATAATATCAAAATTGGCTGAATCTGCTGATTTTGCTGAAATTTATAAAATTCTGACTGAAGTGGTTGAATTGGTTGATTCTGCTCATTTATTAAAAAATTATATTTAAAATATATTTTATTAATAAAAAAATGAAAAAAATTATATTCCGTATGTAAAAATAGCTAAAATGATCCTCTACAGTAACTTCAGCCAATACAGCCAGAAAAGTAACTTCAACCTTACTTTTTCTTATTATTACTCAATTAAGCACGTGAAATTAAAAATTACGTGTTTGATGATATTAAAACTATAAATAGTTTTAATTTCTTGATATAGGTAATTTGGATAAAATATTAAAATGGGCAGAAAAATAGTGGCCGGGAATTTAACAACTCACCAAGGCAAAAGCTCCGGCGGCAGCCACGCCGAGCTCGCCGACGTGCTCAAGATGTTTGTGTTGTTTCTCTTCTTTCTTGTAGTCAATGGGGCCTTCTTCCTCCGCCTTGTGGTGGTGGGAGAAGTGGTGGTGTTTCTCCTCGGCCATGGTGGTTCAAACTTTAGTTTGATTGCTTTAAATCAGATAGGAAGTAGAAATGGTTGTAATGCTGCTACCTCTAGCCTGCTATTTATAGCCGATCAATAATCAATAATGGTATAAATTCCATAACTCCTACTTGTATTAGGTGCGAAACAGGCATTAATTTGTTTAGGGCCAATTAGGATCGGACCACATAATAATTTAGATTGAAATTGAAGGATCTGGCCATTTAGGCCTTATCTAGCCTCATGTTATCTGTAGCTAGGGAAGGAATATTTGTGCAATTATTAAGTTATAAAAATTGACTTTTGGAGCGAACAACAATTTTTATAAAACTGCCCATTATGTAAAAACATTAGTTTGGATTTTTTAAGAAATTAGGACAGTAAACTTGATTTCATTAAGTTCATGTCGCTTGCATGCTGAAATAGCTTACACGGCTATAGAGATCATCATTTAGCCCGTGAATAGGACAGAGCACGGGTCGGGTTCGGGCGGGTCGGGTTCAAAAATGATAAATCCGTTTGGATATCGGATTGATAATTTCAAACCCTACCCTATCAAAAAATTTATCAATTTTTTCGGGTTGAAGAAATTCGGGTTGCGGTCGGGTTGATTCGGGTTTCGGGTCCATTCGGATTTTAATTTATTATTGTTGAAATTGTGATAAATATAATGGTAATTTGTAAAAATATCATTCAAAGTTATATTAGTATATCATTCAAAGTAATAGTTGTATAAATACATTAATCGACATATTTGAACATGTAAAATAATAATATACGGTGATTGACATAATTGATATTGTGATAAATAAAATGATAATTGGTTAAAATATCATTCAAAGTCATAACAATACAACATTCAAAGTTATAGTTGTACAAATACGATAATTGGAATATTTGAACATGCACAATATGGTAATTGACATATAATAATTGAGATATTTGAACATGCATAATAATTTAAAGTAGTATATATACTATGCTAGTTCGGTTTTTCGGGCAGATCGAGTAGCATAATTGGTAACCCTACCCGCTACCCGCTTAAATCTCGGGTTGCAAAAAATCGGATCGGGTTTGAGTATTTCGGGTCGGGTTTTCCGACCCCAACAAAAAGAAAATCAGATATATCCGATCGGGTCAATCGGGTAGGGTCGGGTTTGCTCTCCCCTACGCGTGAACTCATAACGATCTTGTAGGAGACTATCCATTCCATTTTCCAAAAAGCCCAGTCCGGCACATAAAAGTTACGGACCGACCTAGCCCACTATTTGAAGGGGTGGACAGTATTTGGAACTCGGGCCGCTCGGCCCCGCCAACACCCATCCATGTCCAACCCTCTAACTCTCTAAGCCTAACCGAGGCCAGGCAGAAGCCGTTTTATACATTTATTAATTGTATATACTAATTTCGGATTCTATGACATAAAAATAATGAGTAATGGTAGTGGGGAATGAAGTTGTGGATGATTGTTAGATAAAGAAGAATAAGTATGGGATTTCAGTATTTGTACATCTCTTTTTCAATAAGTGTAGTACATTTTGGGAGTAATAAATTCTTTTGACTAATTTAATTGACTACATTGTATTTTGTAATGCATGAAGAATTTTTATATTTTTCTTAAAAACTCACCTAGATCCAGCCCTATTTGTGACATGTGGGTCAGGCCAGCCTGACCCCTTAAGCCAACATATTTAGAGCCTGTTCGGTAACATCTAAATCGGCTGAATCGGTTGATTCTGCTGAAATTTTATGAAGTTCTGGTTGTATTGGCTGATTTATGAAAAAATTAGATTTAAAATATATTTTATTAATAAAATATAGAAAAAATTATATGAAAAAACGGCTAAAAGGGTCATCTATAGTAACTTTAGCCAATACAGCTAGAAAAGTAACTTCGATCTCACTTTTTCTTATTATTACTTTATTCAACGCGCGAAATAAAATGTTACGTGTTTAGTGATTACAAAAGCCTGATTTCACTCGGTCAATTAATTATTTTTTGTATATTGAGCCGAACCAGATCCTGGCCGAACCCATTCATTTTGGACTATTGTGGCCTAATTTAGACATTCAGTCCAATGATGATCCCTAAACTTTGCTCTTCTCTATCCTCTCTTCTCTCAGTCGGACAAGTTTCCCTCAAAACTCAAAAGGTAATTAAGTTGAGATGAATATTCCACTACACAAGTGAATATATTCATTGTTTACCTTTCCTATACATGGGATGCATAACATTTTAAGGTGAATAAGAGTATAAGACAAAAATTTAATCCCATTATCAATATTCACTATGTTTGAATGTTTGATCCGTCTAATAATGGATATTAAGAAGCATATTGGATAGGATGTGGGTCAAGCCTATTAATGGAGGTAATTCTTCTTGTACACAAATTTGTATACAAGTTGTACATTGTCTGTGTACCCATACAATTCATTGAGTTTTTTTAAAAATAATTGTTTGTGTTCACAGACAATAAGAGGTGTGTATAATTTTAAAGTGCGGAGGTGGTACAATTGTCATTATTAGCCAGAGATGTTTAATTGGAGAATAGAATTATATCATAGCACATACATATAAGGAAATAGATCTGGTCAGATGCGCTTGACTAGATCCACCTTTTGTGGTCCTTCACGGTGGTCCTTCACGGTGGAATTTTTTTAGCATGTTTCTCATCAAGTCCAGTTTATACACACCAAAATTTCAGTTCAAAATTCAATCGGGAAGACAATTAAATAAGTTCTTCAAACATATTGCGCTTTATATGTGCACATAATGCACAGTATGTTTCAAGAATTTATTTAACGATCTTTTTCATTGAATTTTGAGCTGAAAATTGGTGAGTATAAACTAGACTTGATGAGGAAGATGCTTAAAAAATTCATTAAAAAAAACCACCAATAAGGCTCTCAAACGGCAAGTCCGCACACCACTCCCTGTCAGGCGCGCTTGACAGGATCTTTTCTCTACATATAAGATTCTAATGTTATTAAATACTATATGAAAACGAGGCAATTGTACTGGGATTGGAACAAGAATGCGGGGCTGCTCTATTCACAACTTCACTTAGTGTGTGAGATCTCAGATCAACCGTTGATTAATTACTATGCAATAATATGGAAAAATTGAGTAGAAGAAGAATAATTCATCAATATCGTAGATTGATAATGATATAAGAATATATCATGATAGACGTATGAATTGTTGAGAGAGAAAACTAGAGGTGTTATACAAGAATAATAGGTGTGGAATAAATTGTGTAGAGTCTTCCTCTTTGTATTCTAATGCGAGACTTTCAAGAATGATGTGTGAGGCAATTTAGGAATCGGGAACTCTCTTAGGTTGTTCGGTCCATACTGCCTTTATTTATAAGCATATGGCAGAACATCCTAGTTACAATAGGATAGACCTGATTAATATAGTTAAATGATCCCTAATTAATTTAATAGCCCACTAATTAATTAAATCTAATAGACAAAGATAAATCTAAATAAATTGAACAAGGAATACAAATCAACTAGATCGTAGGCGAATCAATACAATATCTTCTCGTAGTTAACATGAAATGTTTCCATATTACAATATCACCTCATTGCCAACTTAGAAATATTTTCATCCTCTTTGAGGTCATTCATATCTCAAATTTTCTGGATACAAATAATTCCCTTCATCCTGAAAACTTGACAAAAGTTGACTTACATGTGGACTAATAAAGTAAAATCTTGTGTATAAATTCATTTAGAGGAAAGAAATTATAGACGAATTTGTCACCTTAAATAAAAATAAAAAAGTAATTTGAACTGAGAGGACTAAATAAAAAGAATTAGTAAAGTTTGAAGGACGGAGAGAGTATTACTTTGTACATATGTTTCTCAAAAGCTTACATTCCCGTGTTTAAAGAAATTTCTCAAAAGCTTACATTGAAATCGTTACAAAGGCATTTTGTTATATATGTAGTAATACGAACTATATGTGTAACTTTGTAACAAGAAATTACTCATACATAATTAAAAATTATTGGGCAAGTAGTCAGTAAAGGATGATGCAGCTCTTGTCGTTGTTGGTCCTGAAATCAATACGTAAATGTGAGCCTAAAAATTTTTGGTAAAATTCTTTAAATAGGAGTAAAAATGTTTTGAAATTCCAAAATAACGATTTAATGTTTTTATTTCCTAAATACAAGTAATTTCTACCAAATTTGACATTACCATGATTTAAACCTGGTAGTTTTTTTCAAACATGACAAAAATTACTTCTATTTAGGAAATAAAAACATGAAAGTCCTATTTTAAAATTTTAAAACGTTTGTACTCATATTCAGAGCAATTTCTAATAATTTTTTAATGAAATTCCAATTTTTTATTAAATCCTACTCACTTTATTTTGCGTAGGAAATAAATTATATTGAGTATATATTGTATTGTATATATGTTTTCGTTTAATTACTTATCTATGGAGAAACTAACTTAGAAAAGTGTAGTATTTGCATCTCATGTTACGTTTGTATCAATATTTAATTTTACATTTTTACATGTTTACGGTTTACCGATTACAACGCAAGTTTGTGAAATCCTAGTGGACTGGACAAGACTATTTGGGCTGCAGAATTACCTTAGGCCGGACAGACTATTCGGGCTGGACTAAATTAGAAAGAAAAGGCTGACCAAGGGGGCAGTAAACCAGGCATTGATCGAGCGTTGGCCAACCTTTGACCGGGGCAAAGGAACTAGGGATGGACCGGTTCCAATCTGCCCGGCCCGGCCCGCCACTGTGCAGGACCGGCCCGGCCCGGTCCGGTTGCCCGGAACCAGGCCCGAGCCAATGACCCGACCTGGGGGTGTTTCGAGGGCGGGCTCGGGCTGGGTGTTTCTTTGGTATCGGCATGGGCCATTTTTTTTAAGTCTTTGGGTGGTAGACGGGTTGGGTGTTTTGGAGGGGTTTTGGGTGTGGGTATGGGGGTGGAGGTAGGAATTAATTAAAAAAGCAAAAAAATGTACCCGGCCCAGCCCGGAACCAGTGGAATCCCGAGCCAGTTTCGAGCCTTAACCCTCAACAAAAAAGCCCGATTTGGACAGGCCCAGAGCCCGGCCGGCCGGCCCTGCCCGAAGCTGGTCCATCCCTAAAAGGAATTACCCAAATTTATTTCATCCCATAATTGAAATAGCAACCCACGATCAAACACATCCTAACTTCAACTTGTCCCACAACAATGTGCTTATAATTTATAAACATCGCATCGAGAATCACCTGGCGATCTAGCGACACCACAGTTCAGCAACAATAACCCAACCCTAGGTTGACTTGGATTGAAGTTTTAAAATTTAACCCGATTTATTTAAGTCTAGTCCAATCTATTCAAATTTAGTTTGACAAATGTCTAATACTCCGGTATATGTTTAGTTTACTACTAAATGCAATATGATCTGATCTATTTAAATCTATATGATCCAATTGAAGTATAACTATGTATGCAAAACATGGATGCAAATAACAAATTTCTGATTAAAAATAGCTATGACAATAGAAATTAGCTCACGGTGAATTTCTTTATTGAGTTTTGCATCACTCCCGCGTTGGGTATAACTTTTCCTCAGAGCAATCTCCAAACATACAAACATCAAACAACATATTAAAAAAAAATCAATAATAATGCTTTTATGTACACACATAAATTCTCCCATGAACTTTTATGTACGCAAAAAAATGCAACTACAAAAACTAAAGCCAAAACTTGACATTACACGATATGTAGTAACGTTATAAGGCGACGGGTAGGATCAACGCCCATCACCCATATGAACTAACTAATTCCATTATTCCCTATTGGGTAAAAAAAATGAATGATACACTCAACACAGGCAAACAACAAATAAATTAAATTAAATAATACAATATAATAGGCATTTATTTTAAGAACCACAAGTCAGAGAACACACCCTTCCAACCCGCATAAACAGCCATTGCAAAAGATTGGGCCTGTCATATTCCTCTCTAGCCACCATGGTGGTGGTGGTGGTTGGCAGCGGCATTTCTCTAGGCAAATGACGATGAAATGCATCGACAGCCCCCACAACTCCATCTTCATTTTCTATCATTTTTGCTAGCTCCATTACACAAGATTTCACCTGGATTCCAATCAATACACATAAGTATATAAAAATATTTGACTCCAAACCAAGTCAATATCTCAAGATCCATCCTATACAATCAATCTCTTAGGGGGAGTGGCCAGAGGCAATAATGGATCCAGCTGTTCCAGCCTGTTTCTGAATGGCTGTTTCTGAGTCCAAATGAGGCTTTACCCGTAACCGGGATCGGGTATAGCTGATCCGGTTCCCGTTCCACTTTACTAGAAAGGTTCTGGTCCAGTTCCGGACCCATTTTTAGGGTATTCAAAATATGAAACATGTTCTATTTTGAAGGAAACAAGTCAATATGAAAACTTGAGTACGACCCTATGTGGTCAATCGCATATAGGAGTTTCTCAAGGCTTTAAATGTTTGTTATTTTATGAGTTCTTCGGTGTTGGCTGGATTAGCAATGAACATGTTGAATTACCTCTGGCTGTAGCATGAATTTGATGGCCTCAACAATGGTTTCAATGCTAAGGAGCGATATGGGAATAGGAGGTGGGCCAAGCCCTTTTTGATGAATCCTGTCTCCCCAGAAATATTGATCACCAAAGAAGGGTACTATAGTCGTTGGACACTGCATTTAGTGGTTGGATTGTTTAGCACAGTTGTAATTTATCACCGCTATTTACTTTATGCTGCATTATTTAAAGAAGAGATGATTTTACCCCAGCTCTTAACCCTGCAGCTGTAGTTCCAGCACCACCATGATGAATCTGTGTACGAGGGGCCACGATAAGAATATTATTATAACATTAAATTTAGGCAACATTAAATTAAGGCACAAGCACTGAGACATGGAAATGTGAAAAACTGTTTAAAGGTAAACTGAACTTACCACAGCTGCGCATTGAGGAAATAGCCAATCATGAGGGCAATCCGAAATTTGGTAAACACTTTCAGGGATATCCTGACCTGAAAAAGTATATCATTTATCAATTATTATTATATTCAAGATAAACTAGAAAGTAAGCAATCAAATGCTTAACTGAAAGTGAGGAACAAAGAATGGTTATTTGACAAAATTGTCAAAATATTCCTCCAACGAGATTACAGAAAGAACTTACAATTTCCAAGACCTCCCCAACCACGGTCAATGATTCCTCTCTGTCCAGTAATTTTAAGTGCTTCCAAGATCACTTTTGTGGTTTTCTTGGAATCTTCCAGAGGCTTAAAACAATAAATGAATATCAGTGTGTGCAAAATATAAAAAATGAGCAAAAAAAGCTGAGCAATTATGTTTGTATCAGAAAGAAATTTCATAGATAAAAGATCACATACCATGCTCCCAAACCCAATATAAATAGGTTTCGTTCCTTGTTGGATCCATAGTGCAAATGCTTCAGGAGGCTGGTAATTTGACCCATGGTTTAAAAAACAGTAACCAACAACATCAACAAGCGGGCCCCAATCTGCACATAAATACAATAAAAATCACTTTGTACGATTAAAAAGCTATATGTATATACACACGGAAAAGATCCTGTCCAGCCGGGGGGACAGGATCCTCCGTCCGGCTGCCGCCGTTTGGGGCGGTTCCCGGTGGATTTTTTTTATGAAATTTTTGAGCATGTTCCTCAACAAGTCTAGTTTATCCATAAAACATTTCAGCTAAGATTTCGATCGGGAAGGCAGTCAAATAAGTTTTTGAATATAACTGCGTTTTATATGTATAATTTTGCGCAGTTATCTTCAAAAAATTATTTGACTGCCTTACCGATGGAATTTTTAGCTGAATTTTTGTGTGGATAAACTAGACTTGATGAGGAACATGCTCAAAAAATTTCATCAAAAAACTTCACTAGGAACCGCCGCAAACGGTGGCCGCCGGACGGAGGGTTCTGTCCCTCCAGCTGGACAGGATCATTCCTCTATATATATATATAAAATCGTAAAAGCAACCAATGTTCCACACTTACCTTGTGGTTTTGGGACTACATGAGGGCTCCAAATATAGCCAGTAGGGAGGTGAGATATGGAACCATGGTATGTACTGAAATATGCAATTGGGGGAAGACTAAGCTTCTTTTTCCTGAAGTCATTAATATAACTTCTTATGCCCCACCATATCAGCAAGTCCACCACCATATAAGAAAGCTGAATTATGTAGTGATATGTTATTAGATAACAAAAACAGTTTTTATAACAAAACACTAGAAGCTTACCCAATATCCAGCACTCTGGGGTACACGAGCTAATGGATGAGGAAACTCATATGTTGGCCTGCCTATTCAAGAAACATGTAAGGCATCACCCTAAGGAGATAAGTTCAAGAACTGTGAACACATTATGACATTCTTCCAATTTGGTTCTGGAGTTTAGAAGCATTTCACTTTTAGTTCAACTATATGGAATTTTTTCACATTGTAAAGAATATATAAAAACTATCCTACTCTATTTAAGGATAACTTGGACAACGAGTAGAATGTTTTTTAAGACAGTGACAGCAAGTGAAAGATATCAAAATCAACCACTAAAAGGGAGAGGGTCACTAAGTCCAGGGACCAAAAGTGGAATTTGCTCCTAAAATATTTTGTTGGCATATTTAAGAATAAGAGAAGTTAGGATTTTAAAACATGCAGCAGCTATCTAAAAATAAAGGAATGAGAAGACTCACGTCCAGGGCATTGTGAAGAAGATGTGAATAGGCACTTCGAGAGCTTCAGCAACATGTACATGCCCTTCAAAATGACAAGCAGAATGAGTCAATGCTTGTAGCCATAGATTTATTAACTATAACTGAATTACAATTTCCTTCTTATCAATTATAATAAGTGTTAACCACAATAGGCACAAAGAAAGTGTTCATGAACTCTATATTAATAACAAGAATCCAAGAAAAGACTGGATTTTATAACTAAATTATATATTTATTTTCAGGCTAGAATTATGAACGTTGTTTATGTGACCACAGTACCACTCACGTTTTAGTTCTAAATTCTGAGAAAATATTCACAACAAAGATAACAAGCACATTGCTTAGTTTTATGAAGTGATATGCAAGAGTTTATAATTAAGTGCTAAGTACTAACCATCGTCCTTCCTATTTCATTGGAGAATGACTTTCACTATATTCTATAAAAATTAAAAGAAAAGTTAAATGTTTTAAACTTTAAAGTGGTTCTGAGAGGGGGTCCAACAAGAACTTGCAGTAGAGAATATGTAGTCTCTACCTTTACAACTTTCCACCCCCTATAACAGAAAGAATAGAAATATGGACTGAAAAATACAAGCGCAAGTAACTACAAAGAAGTGAGAAGTTTGGTTACCATATGCAGGAGGATTTGCAATGATTGCTTGAACTCTAAAAGGCTGTCCTGTTTCAATATCTGGTTCTGTACAAGCTGGAAGAAGTGATTCAATAATGGCCTTTAACTGTTTTCTTTGAACTGCAATCTCCCCAGGTGCTGACGGAACAAGACCTTTATTTCTGGCCATATCTGCAATTGGATATATTTTTCTAAACACATGTAGTTGTAACTTATGGGCAAAATGAAAATATTAATTAGAAGATACATTTAGAGGCATGTTTTTGGTTTACAACAGAAAACAAGTATATAAAATTGGGAAACTAAAACATGGATCACAGACAGGGAACCACATTACATATTTAAGTTAAATGTAAAATAAAATACTTGAATGCTAATGATGCTCTTACATCCTGACAAAACCCTGGGGTCACCACCCAAAGGATAGAAGTCAATGCCTGCTGACTTAACAAAATCACGAAAGTTTGCATGAGTTGCAAGCCTAACGCAATGACCAAAGTCCTGTTAACAAGCATCACCATATGGGGTCAATAAAATGCAAGCAATAAAAGCTATCATATCCACTAAAACCAATAAAAAAAAGTTACATAACCAAAACACCGTTGTAGATCGAAATTTTACAAAACCGGATCGTATCATAAGCCTTCACCTAAATTTTTCGGTGGATAGTGTAAAAGGCTTAAAAAAACATGCCTGTAGTCTCCTGGCTATAGCAAGAAATGGTTGAACATCTCCCCTTGTCCCCACTACAAGCATGGCAATTTGCAGCTTAGGAACTGAATTATTAAAGCCAGTATTGATACTGTCAACACCAGGATGTAGCTCTTCAACTGTTTGAAGCTCCAACAACTCAGAAGTTACAGGTTCGTTCTTAGTCAGATCAACTTCTACTGTCCCATCCTTTTGAATCCTTACTAACTCAACAATGAGCTTTTGCTGAAAATATGAAAATGATTAAACTAATTAACTAAAACCCAATAAATGATCGAGAACAATAAACTTTTGCATAAAAAACATGGTCCAAAGGGAAATGAATAAATTTATTCGTGTTTGCCAAGCACTTTTATGAATGCTTTTGACAGGATAACGAGAGTTGATGAAGGGTCCAATTTTACCTTCTCACGCTCAGAAAGTCTATCTAATCTTAGGTCATGCCTTGGCGTGTTTCTTCTCTCAAACATAGATCTTGAAGATCCAAAGTCTTCACTTTTAAGGGAGGGACTTTTATGTCTGGAAACAGGAGCAGTAACACACTGCCGCAAATCTGCAAGTGGGGAATTCATGATTCAGACAAACAAGGAAGGAAAACCTCGGCCAGGGAAATTTTGGATGACAAAACCTCATCTCAAGCATAAAGTTTCTGATTACTCTAAGAAGCTAGTAACCTAGAGTGTAACATTCAACATAAGAAAATACATCTTCATTTATGAATATGTGTCGTATTGGTGAAATTTTTTTCTTCCTAAATAAGTGTCATGTCAGAAGTTTTATAAAACATTAATTGACAAATTAAGAAAGAGAGCATTATTTAATACTACGTAAATGGGAAAATTTGACAACTTATATGAATTCTTCCCTGAATTGAGTTATGGTTTTGAAGATTGATTGAAAATTAACATAGATATTGTTATTTAATAAACATACAATTGACAATTTATATTGATCTTTCCCTGAATGAGTAACCTTTAACTAACTACATTTCTTAGTCTTAAATTAGATTAGATAATATCTATATTTTTGGTTAAATAATACGAAGTATATTTCTATCAAATCTTTCATCGTCAGTCTTTTTCCAACAATCTACACATAAGGAAAATTTAATAAGACAAATATCACACCCTACTCCTCCTCTTCAAACCCTCAACCAAAAAGGGTTACTGTCTTTCTCGATTGGTGAGCAAAGATGAAATGTGACACTTATTCATAAATACTAGAAGTACTTGATTCAAACTATGGAACTTTGAGGGAAAAGGCAAATTAGGTGTATTAGCATGTTTGAACCATGGTTCTAAGCTTTCAAAATTCAAATCATCATAAACAACATCAGGGGGAAAAATGTGCAAGGATTAATAACGAATTATGATGTGACAACCTCCTCCAGCATGAGGCGATTTGCCGAAACTCACATCTGTCGACGAGGGAGTATTTATACTTGACAAATGTGGAAGTGAATTTCCTCTATCATAGTGTTCTTTGAGAGCAGAGAGGACATCAGACTGCTCGTCAGAAGACACAATGCCCAACATATGGTCTTTATCATCAAATTCATCACAAAAACTTGAATTCTCATCAGCAGACATACTATCCAAATTTAATAGACTTTGCTTTTCAACCCCATTGACATGTTTACCGAAAAGTTTATCCTCCTCCTCGTCTTGAAACAGCAAGTCAGCAACATTAATCTGGCCATTCCTTTCCTTAACTGTATGGCTTTCAACTCCATCTTTTAAATTTGAGATTTTACCATTATCATGACTATGCATAGTTAATATAATGACCATTGAACATTCATATGTTACCACTACTGAAACGCAAACTCGCTTCCATATTTCCCTCCAACTGTCCAATATGTCAAACTTACTCAAAGATTGTACTCAAACAGATCTCCAATACTCGAACGAACCAAAATCCAAACTCCAAATATTATGCACTGTTAATCTAACTAACCAGGCAACAATCAATTTTTACCACAACTGAAAGTCTGAAACTCAAAAAACCCTTCAAGAACTCCTTCCCAGCGGCAAGATGACAAATTAACTCAAAAGTGGTACCCAAACGGACCTAAAAAAGAAAAACAAACAAACAAAAATTAAACCCTGAATGAACTGCACCTCAAACTCCAAAAGCTGGTAAAGCATTCAGTGCATCAACAGGCAAGTACCTTTCAGAAAAGAAACAGACAAAAGTGCCAGTAATTCGTGCTTATAACGTCTGAGACAACAAATTCTAAAACGCCAAGAAAATTGGACAAGACTCAAACTTTAGCCACCAATGAATCAGCAAACTGTGCTAAAACCCTGCTCCGCGAGGCTCTGCAAATTAATAAATTAATCCAATTAGTTCATCTGAAAGATTTGATTTTGGGGGCGTTTCAAGAACTCGAATATCACGTTGAATGTACTGGAGTAAGACCCATACTTTTTGTCCGAAAATTATACTCTGAAAGTAGAAAACTTGATGTTTGTGAGATTGTAAAAAAAGCCCTAGAAGGAAGACCTTATTGGAGGGAATCGAAGGGAGTAGGCGTGAAACATGAAGCTGCAGCATTTGTTGGGAGCGTGGATCAGCAGGGATTAATAAGCACATGATTGATGTGTTTGTGGCCTATGATTTTTTTAATCAAGCAAAATTAATACGGAGTACTGCGTTCGTTTCTTGTGTCTGGAGTAAAAGCGTCAACTAACAGTTGGAAAAAGAAAAACCTACCAGTTAGCATAACAGTTTGTTCAAAGAATACGGAGTAATTTTTTTTTGAAAGCTCAAATAATAATCCGTAAAATTAAAAAAAATATATTACTCCCTCCCTCCCTTAAAACTTTGTCATCTTTCCTTTTTGGGACGTCCCAAAAAACTTTGTCACTTTCCCTTTTAATCAATTATTTTGTGGTTTCTGTTTTTTCTCTCTCCTCTGCACAAATCTCAACCACACAGTTTTTACATTATTATTCTCCGTGCGGTCAACTTTGGCAAAGTTTTAAGGGACGGAGGTAGTAGTAGAGAGAGGAATACCAGCGGTCATCTCCCCTCTTTATAGGGTTGAGATTTTCAACCGCCCCTATCAATATGGGGTGGAGCGGTAGATTATACTTATTTTAATTGCTCTAACGCTTGGGATTGCAACTACGTCGTAGGAAATAGCATTGGTAGATGAGCAAGATGCTGCTAGAAGGTTATATCGAGACGGGATCGTGAAGCATTGGTGGGCCATTCCGACGGTGGTGGAGTTGGTATTCACCCATATCGTAAGAATCTGTCCTCATCTGGAATCACTTCCATAGCAGGAAGAGCTTTGTCAAAAGATTTTATTTCAGTATTATTTTTTCTTTAGTAGCACTTGTTTCTGTTTTGTTCCGAGTAGATTTGATTTAAATGTTTGGATTTTTGAAGTTCTTTTGATAGACAGAGTTTCGGTTCTGATCGATTTAGGCCTAAATTTGCCCGTTTCAAATTTAGCGAGTCATGTTGCTTTGTATGATGTGGCTGACTCAGAGTTTACTCCTAGGGTTCACGATTGGATCCGTAAATTCTGTCTCGATTTTAATATAACATCCGCTTTTTATGATAAAAAGAAAAGCCTACTTGTCTGATAATTAAGCAAATTTTTTTATACTATATATACCGATATACGAAATATATAAACTATTATAGAAAACTTGTTGATTAAATAAAACGGAAATGAAACGAAATTGATCACGACGGATGTTGCCCTACAATAACACTAGTACTTCCTCCGGTCCTAAATAAGCTTCACACTTTAACTTCACACAAATTAAGGAAATAAATTTGACTTTACTGTAGAGTACACTGTTGTGACACTGTTTGGCACTGTTTGACACTATTTTGCATTGTTTTGATGTAGATAATATGTCAAATAAGGAAGGGAGAAGAAGTGTGAAGTTTATTTTGGACTCACCCAAAAAGGAAAGTGTGAAGTTTATTTAAGACCGGATGGAGTATGTTTTATGATATTAATGTTATACAAGTACACATAAAAAATGAGTGCATATCTGATGGGCTTATAAAATATTACTCCGTATTCAAATATTCAAGCATTCAAATGTTGGATAATGGGCCGGATGGATACTATCGGCCCGTTATACACGAGTGTAGCCTAACCGGGACCATAACACGGTTCGTTATCGGCCTGGCTAACCCATTAATGTTAGCATTTAATTAGTGAATATGTTGTAAACGCTTAAAAATATGTCATCAACTCCTTTGGAATCACTACACTATTTTCAGTGAACTAAATTGTTGTTGCTCTTTGTTTCTAACTTATTTTTTACCAACACATATAAAAGCACTTTGAAACTATAACTTTTATAAATGTTTTTCTAAGGTATTATGCCAATGAAGAGTTTTTACACCTATCTTAAACTCAATAGCCAGGTCTTAAAATGTTGTCAACATGCACATTGTATGCCAACGGTACAAAATTCATTCAATTTTTTTTTTGATAGTTCTTTCAAAAAAAATTAGAAATAGTAAGTAGTACTATGCCATTATTTAAATAAATTGTTTTTGTTGACCTTAGATATAGTAAGTAGTACTATGCCATTATTTAGATAGACACTAGACAGTGAACGCGAGTCTTGCCGATTTTGTTTCCACATCTCGTGGTCTCATTCTTTGACTCTGTACCGTAGTTAACTAGTTATCTTGCTGTATTAGTTAGGTTTCCGTAAAAAGATAAAAAGTTCTCAATTTCTTTAAGATTTTATTAAGAGGTAAATTTTAATTGGATAAACCGATTATGACTGATGGATAGTGTATCCGGGGGTAGCTTATCCGAGGGGTTATTACGGGAATAACTTAAAGAGAAGTTAGAGTAACAAGTAAGAGAGAGAAAGTGTATTTGAATATGTGAACTTGTGATGATTTACAATGGGGAATGGGCTGCTATTTATAGCAGCCATAAATGCGATAAGAGTACATGTGTCAACAATCTAGCGGTTGATGGGTCACCTCAATCGGGATTCGGGATGGCACCGACATACGCATGTGCACCGCATTAAATGCGGTGGGTGGATGTGACGTCGCATTAAATGCGGCTGTTGCCTGTCTCCAAAGGGGATCTCCGACGTTTCTCTGGGTAGCCGAAGGCTCCCCTGTAGCCGGGGGCTCCGTGTACCCGAAGGCTCCTGATTTCCATTGTTTTCTCCCAGTGGGCTTGTATGCCTAAAATCAGCTGTCATGTGAGATTTAGGAGCCCTCGGCCATGGGGCCGAAGGCACCCAGATGTGTACTGCGGGCTGTTCTTTGGGCCTCATGTGCTTCTTTGGGCCTGTTGGGCCTGTGTTAAAGTAGTAGGAGTCTGTGGGCCGGGGGTCCCTGGTCCATATACTCCATCAGGAGTCCCTCACTCCTTTTGTCGAAAGATGTTTGAGGGAAAAGGAGTAATTTGCATTTGTCCTCTGGTGCCGATGTTTGCTTCGTTGTAGTTTGTAAAGTAATGAGGGGTTTGTGTTGCGTGATTTACCGAGGGCAGTCCCTCAGTCCCCCATATTTTGGGACTGAAGGATCATATTGATAAACTTTTAACATTTTATGATTTCCCCGAAGGGGTTTTCCAGTCCCCCACTCCTTGAGGCACATGTAATGTGGTGAGAAAGGAGTAGAGCAGTGCTTGTTTTTAGTATAGAGGCTGAGGGCTGACGTTTTTGTTTCGTTTTGGGAGATGCCTCGTTAAAAAACTCATTAGGAAAAACCCTGTGGGAAAAAATTCTAATGAGGAAAAAAGAGTGCATCGGGTGCCCCATAATGAAGTAAAAAGGTGAACCCTTCGGTCTGAAATGAAGGACAATGATGAGGTTGAGGGCCATTCGCAATTTGTGGAGAGTAGCCTGAAAACTCGAGGGCCGTCTTCATATGAGGGCGGTGTTTGTCGAGGGGGTATCCCCAAGTCCACAGATATGGAGGGGTCATTCCTGATCTTCCTGTTGGGGGCTAACCTTTGGTGAGGGGGTTTGAATGTGTTGTCCCGAGGGCTTGCTTGTTGTTCTCCTGAAGGGTGTATGCTGGGGGCATCATGAGATGTCAAAACTAGTCGTTAGGACTTGACCGTTGAGATATAACTGTTGAAATATGACCGTTATAGGTGGGGTACACGTGGCATGCTCCTGTTGGCTGGATTCGGGCGGGCATCACCGGTTGGTTGATGCGGCGGTCCGTAATGATGGCTTTTTAAATTGGGGGCCCAAATCACGGCCCAAGCCCGTAAAGGGGAGGCTATAAATACCCCAGAGCCCCAGCCATTCTCCTTGCGCGATTCATTGAAGCGAAGCTCTGCCCAAATATTTCTAAAGAGAGAAACAAGTACCTTCGATCAAAACCCCACTTTCGAGGTCAGTTCTTCTCTCGTTCTTTGTTTCCTTAGCATCTTTTGCTTGCTTCCCTTGAGGTCTAGTGTTAGAGCCCTTAGGATTTTTCTGATAGTATGTCTTCCGGGAGTGATTCAGAGGACATATCGGGAGAGTCCTCAGTGCACCCTGAGAGCATTTTGGACATGGAGTCCTCCAGCGAGCAGCTTTTGAATATCAATGATTCACTCGTAGCTGAGAAGGTGCAAGACAACCTTCGGGTTGAACTAGAGGCCGAAGACTTCGAGCAGGTGAACGAGGATGAAGAGCCGGCCCTTGCTGTCCAAGTCGCTGAGGAAGAGGAGGAGATGGAGAGGATGAAAGTCATCGTTGTTGTTCTGCCTCCCCAAAATGATGCCGAGGCCGGAAGCTCCCGGCCCCTCAACCCTGAACCGCTACGGGTTGCTCCGGGGAAAAAGAAGTTGGGGGTAGCCCCCAAAAAGAAACAAGCTGTCGTGGATGTTGGGCAGCCGGTACGTATCCCCGAAGGGCACTCTTACTTAAATACCGCCGTGCTTGATCTGAGGACGAAGGCGACGAGCGCTGACTACCAGGCGGTTCAATTCCTCGTGGTGCCCTCGTCACAAGTGGTGGAACCTGGCCCTGAGGATTTACTATCCAACCCCCCTGCAAGTTGTTTCTCAATCCACATTCTTTTCGTGGAGCTTGGCCTTCGGTTCCCACTCCACCCATTCCTATTAGAGTACCTTAGTTTTGTGGGGTTGGCCCGCTGTCAGCTGACCCCCAACAGCCACTCCTACATTTCCGGGTTCCTGTCATTGTGCCGAAGCCAGAAATAACTTAGGTTGGGGCGTTTCTTCATCGCGAGACAAGGCCTTGGGCCGGGGGCTTGTATGAGGACTTAGTCGCTCATGTGTGCCTTATACTTGGCGCTTGGTGTCTTCAATATGTATTTATTCGTGAAAGTAGGGGGGCTTGGGTCGTTGGATAAATACATTCGTATGTTATGAGGGCTTAGCCGCTCATATGTTACTGATAGAATTTGACCAGGTGGTGTACATTCCAATGTCTAGGGACCTCGGTCCCATTGGGGCGTTTTAGTTTATACGTTCCAGGTTTGATGATGGCTGCTACGATGTAGGGGCCTTCAAATTTCGGCGCCATTTTGCCGCCCTCGGTTGGTTGGCTAGCTTCTCTCCTCCGGAGGACATAGTCCCCCACTTGAAATTCTCTAGAATGGATTTTGGCGTCGATGTAGCCTTTTACCTGTCTCCGGTAGTTCTCCGCCCTTAGGAAGGCTTGTTATCGGTGCTCCGAGATAAGATGAAGGTCGAGAGCTATGTTGGTATCGTTGACCTCTGGTTCATACTAGTCCACCCTTCGGGTAGGGAGAGTGACTTCAGTGGGAGCTTTAGCTTCGAACCCATAGCATAGGGAGAATGGTGTTTCGACCGTTGCTCGCCTAGGGGTGGTGCGGTAGGCCCACAAGATGTTGTGGAGTTCTTCTACCCAGTCCCCCCCCCCCTTCGGCCTCCAGCTTCTTTTTTAAACCCTCCAGCAAGGTTCGGTTGGCATTCTCCACTTGACCATTGCCCTGCGAGTAGGCCACTGATGAGAAGGTATGTTTGATGCCTCATGTCAGTAGGAGGGCACAAAAGGAGGCTGCCTCGAACTAAGTTCCATTGTCAGAGATGATTTGTTGGGGAACGCCGAATCTCGTGAGGATGTTCTTGAGGACGAAGTGGCGGCACCTGGCCTCGGTGATGCTGGCGAGGGGCTCAACCTCCACCCATTTGGTGAAGTAGTCAATAACGACGATGATGTACCTGTTGTTGGAGGTACCCCTCGGCATAGGGCCTACGAGGTCAATGCCCCACCTGGAGAAGGGTATTGTTGTGTTAATGGGGGCATAGTTGACCGCTGGTCTGCTGGGAGCCTTCTGAAAGTGCTGGCATGCGGCGCACCTTCGGGCGAGGTCCGCGCAATCCCGGACCATTATAGGCCAGAAGTACATGTTGGTCCCCGTCGTATCACTATACTATATCTATATAATGATGTTTGAAGATGATGCTCTAGATGATATAGTAGAAGGTTTTCATTGAAGAAGGTTTTTGCAAAATGATAGGGGAAAATGAAGTTAGCGTAAAAACCTCTCTTCTACGTAATATGCTCTACGGCTGAGAACTTGGAAAACATTCTCTCACGCTAAAACTTTCTCTCTAAAAGCTTACCTACGCATTCTACATAGGGCATATATATAGCCTTGTAGAATGCTAGGTCAATAATGATTGGGCTCCCATAATAGGAGGCCCATTCCTAATATGGTAGGTATACCATTGCCATTTAAGGCCTATTTAATGTCTAATAAACACTACAAAAAGGCTAATTAAAATACATGGATCACAATCATAAAATATCTCTAACAGTACCCCTGCACTATGAGCCTTGAGGACATGGAGAAGGGTCCCTGGTGAGCTGAGCAAGTGCCACTGTGCACTTCCTCCATTGCAACCTCA
This sequence comes from Cuscuta europaea, assembly GCA_945859875.1. NCBI lineage: Eukaryota > Viridiplantae > Streptophyta > Magnoliopsida > Solanales > Convolvulaceae > Cuscuta > Cuscuta europaea. The sequence continues at coordinate 37,848,142 of CAMAPE010000038.1, forward strand.
GCCTCATCCTGATGGAGGCACCGGAGTAACGTGCAGTTGTAGGATCGTTTATAAAGCCTTCCATCTTCGAGGGTATAGCTGGGATCCCTCAGCTTTGCTAATTTCGCGCAGGCTTCATCCTCGGGTAGTTGCCCCGTGGTGATGAAGTTGACGATACCTGAGATCTCGTCCTCAAGCCTTCGTTGTATCTGTATGACGGGGCTGGCGTGTATGCTTGAGAGGCTGAGTTCCTCGATTCTTGCAATCTTTGAAAGGTGCTCCGGGGACTCAACCGAGAGCTTCGGTAAAATGTCGGCCTCAGAATTTTGAGCCCTCGGTATTTGAGTGAGGGAGTGCGCCTCAAATACCTTAAGCAACTCCTTGGCCGCTTCTTTGTATTGCTTCATTCTTCCTTCCCTTGCCTCATACTCTCCTAAAATTTGGCCTACGACCAGCTTGGAGTCACACTTGACGTGAATTTCTTTGGCCTTTAGGTTTGCTGCTAGCCGAAGGCAACAGAGGAGGGCCTCATACTTCGCTTCATTATTAGACACCTTGAAGGAGAAACGGATCGCATAGTAGGCCCGGAAGCCTTCGGGTGTGATGAGGACCACGCCTCCCCCGCATGCCTTGGCAGCCGAGGAGCCGTCTGTATATAGAGTCCACCATTCGTCTAGTGGTGCCGGGAGCTCCTCGTCTAAAGCCGACCTCGCTGTGCACTCCGTCACGAAGTCCGCGAGGGCTTGGTCCTTGATGGCGGGCCTCGAACGGATGTCAATGTTGTATTGGCTAAGGAAGATAGCCCATTTTACCATTCGGGAGGAGCTGGTGGGGATCCTCATCAAAGCGCCGAGGGGTTGGTGTGTGAGGACCTAGACCGGATGCGCCTGGAAGTAGTGGCTCAGTTTTTTGACGGTCCAAACGATGGCCAGCACCGTCTTCTCTACGGGAGAGTACCTGAGTTCTGCTTCCCCGAGGGTTTTGCTGACGTAAAAGATGGCACGTTGGACGCCGTCTTCCTCTCGGATTAGCACTGAGTTGATGGCAGCGGGGCTAACGCCAAGGTAGAGATATAAAGTTTCTCTTACCTTGGGCTTGGAGAGCACGGGAGGTGAAGATAAGTACCATTTTAATTCGTCGAAGGCCTCCTGGCATTTTGATGTCCATTGGAAGCCGGCTGTCTTCCTCATGATTTGGAAGAAGGGGAGTGCCTTCTTTGCTAACTTGGAAATGAAGCGGTTGAGGGCTGCCAGACGACCCGTCAACCTTTAGACTTCTTTCACGTTGCGTGGGGGCTCCATGTTGATGATGGTCTGGATTTTCTCGGGGTTGGCCTCAATACCCCTTCGGCTCACCATATAGCCCAAAAACTTGCCTCCTTGTACTCTGAAGGTGCATTTCTTCGGATTTAGCCGAAGGTTAAACTTTTGCATGATGGTGAAGATCTCCCGGAGATCGTCAGCATGGCTCGACGATTGTTTGCTTTTGACGATCATGTCGTCGACATAGGCCTCCATGATGCACCCCAGGACGGCTTGAAAGACTCTAGCTACCATTCGGGTGTAAGTGGCACCCGAATTCTTCAAGCCGAAGGCCATAACCAGATAGCAGAAGATGCCTTCGGGTGTCCTAAAAACTTTGACACTTTTCTTTTTAATTAATGAATTTGTGGTTCCTTTCATTTCTCTCTCTCCTCTGGACAAATATCAACCACACATTTTAAATACTCCTTCCGTTCCTATTAAAACTTCCAACTTTCCTTTTTTCGTCTGTTCCAATTAAAACTTTCATTTTCCCTTTTTAGTAAAGAATTTATGATTCACAACATTTCTTACACATTTCTCTCTCCTCTGCATAACTCTCCACCACACAATACCCACTATCTTAAATTGTGTGCCAAACCTATTTGGAAGATAAAATGGGAACGGATGGAGTATAACTTTTTCATAATCAACAGAATCAGTCGATACAATCACTTCAGTTAAAACTTCATAAATTTCAGCAGAATCAACCAATTTATCCAATTCCAGTGTTAACAAACGGGCTCTTATATTCCGTATATAAATAATTGACGAGATAGTTATAGTACTGGTTATTATAATTTAATACGAAGTTTTGGATTCGTATTAAATTAGGTTTAAATATATTCCATCATCTCAATCTCAATAAACTTGTCAATTAAGCAACGCAATTCTAATTTTAGCTATCAATTACTCCGTATTACTTTTGTTATCTTAAAACTTGTGGTTTCTTACATGATTTTCAGTAAGCAAATCACCCGTTAAAGTTCATAAACTGTAATTACCAAATTAAATTTCAGTGGAACGCAATAATTAAACATTTACCGGCGCGTCGTGATATGAAAAGTGAAATTTCGCAGCTTCTCATACAGCCGTAGCGACCAACTGTTTTGGCTTTCTCTAGAATAAAAAAATGTGTACTTTTGTCTTAATTTGTGTATTATATTGAAGTACAAGTACTTTTAAATTTTAATATTGTGGTTTAGTAATGTGTACCTTTCATACAAAAATTAGAAATATGAATATTATTTTTCCTCTAAATATTACGGAAAATATCTTGGAAAATATCACAGAAATTAACTATCACGGAAAATTTTGAAATATGATTAAAACTAATGTAAATTCTACAATATGAATGATATTTTTCCTCTAAAGATGTACGGAGTACTACCTCTGTTCTAAATTATTGTGTAAAGTTAACATTTTTTTTCCAATCAATTTTAAATTTTATAGACTAGCTCGTCTTCGTGAACGTAGAACTCAGGACATCGGAAAAGTTAAGTGTGTGAAGGATGTTGATCAAATGGTACTAATGGAGGGCGGGGAAATAAAGGAGAGGTGGAAGTCATGCTTTGATATATACCTTGTTCAACGAGAATAAAGTGCAAGATAGAAGTTTGGGAGAGAAAGACATTGAGTGGCTAACACGTTTCTTCAACATGTTTTGGAGAATGATCCAAATAACAAAACTTAAAGAGGCTATGAGAAAGATAGGGCGGAAGAAAGCAGTGGGCCCAGATGGCATACCAATCGAGGCTTGGAGAAGTTTGGGAGAGAAAGGCATTGAGTGGCTAACACGTTTCTTCAACATGATTTTAAGAAACAACAAAATCCAATGAGTTGGCGGAAGAGTACACTCATTCCCCTATTTCAAAATAAGGGTAATGTACAAAAATGTGCCAACTATTGAGGGATTAAGCTTATGAGTCACACTATGAAACTTTGGGAGCGAGTGGTTGAGCAAAGACTTCGAAAAAGTGAAAATCTCAGAGAATCAGTTTGGTTTTATGTCTGGACGCTCAACAACAGAGGACATTCACCTTCTTAGACAAGCTGTGGAGAAGTATAGAGATACTAAAAAGGATCTGCATTTGGTGTTCATCGACTTAGAAAAGACATATGATAGGGTACCTTGAGAAGTCCTTTGCTGGGCCTTAACTAGAAAAGGCATATCACGTAAGTATATCAGTATTATCATGGATATGTATGAGGCTTGTACTACGAGTGTCCATACTAGTGTACGAATGACCGCAAAGTTCTCTATTACTATCGAAGCGCGCCAAGGATCAGCTCTGAGTCCTTTCTTATTTGTTATAGTCGTAGATGAACTTATGAAGTCAATTCAAGAAGATATACCGTGGTGTAGTATGTTTGTCGGCGATATTGTATTGATTGATGAGACACAATCAGGTGTTAAAGCAAAGTTGGAAGTATGATGACAAACATTGCAGACCAAAGGTTTCAGACTGAGCCGAAGAAAGACCGAGTATATGGAGTGCAATTTTGGTGGAGATAGAAGTTGTAGCAAAAGTGGAATTACTCTTAGCTTGATGGTTAGGAGATACCGCTGTGTGATATGTTTCGTTATTTGAGCTCCATAATTCATAAGGATGGTGAACTAGATAGAGATGTATCCCATAAAATCAGAGTTGGGTGGATGAAATGGAAGAGTGCATCAGGATTTCTATGCGATCAAGATATGTCGACTAGACTGAAAGGTAAATTTTATCGAACAGCAATTAGAAGACCAAGTGATGCACCTATTAGGCGACTTGAGAGCTCGGGAGAAGAGACATAGAGGAGAAGGGCGTGGAAGACCCAAACAGACCTGGATTAGAGGAATCAGAACTGATAATGCGTCTTCTTGGGTTGGATGAGAGTATTGATTTGGAGAGGGCAAAGTGGTGGGCGCACATTTGTGTGGACGATTTATCTCTTTTCTTTTTTCCCTCTCTTTTCTTTTATCGTTTATCTTCTTTGTCTTTTTATGTTTTTATGTTATTTTTATCTTCAAGCTTTTTTATGCTCTTTTATCTTTTAATCTTTTATCTTTCTTATATTCTTATGTTATTGTTATCTTATATTTATTTATCTTTATCTTATTCGTTTTATCCTTTTTTCTTGTCTGTCTTCTCTTTTTGGCATCGATATCATGGATCGTTTCATGTTAGCCGACCCCAAAATCGTTTGGGATTAATGCTTGGATGTTATTGTTGTTGTTGTTGTTGTTGAATTTTAAAGTTAAATCATCCATATTGATAATTATTTCAATTTTAATAATTAAAATTCATATATTCAAAGACTACATTACAATCTCTATAAAGTTGTAAAATCCAAATTATTATTTAATTAAGAATTGATATCCTAATTAAGTGGATAAAATCTATCTATTTGACCCAAACAAATCAATTTGAAACTCAATTTGGGACGAATGAAGTATAATTTACTGTCATTCTAAAAATTAACATTGTTATGTTTTGATATTATCAAGTCTTAAATATGACAATATTTTATCATAATTTCATGACGGTATTATCCAAGCACGACAATAATTAAATTACTTCTATTTAAATAAACACATAGTGCTCATAATCTCATACTCTATCCATCCCGAAAAGTTTTGTCAAATTGACATTTCTTGGTCAATGACAATCAACTTTGCCCAATGATATATTTTAATACGAAATTATTTATAATATGAAAATTATATCAAAATATTCCTTATTGCAAATATTTTCACAAAAGCATAAAATTTATAAACTATATACAAATATAATAACTAAAATCATTGCTCAACGTTTGACATCATTGACCAAGAAAAGTCAATTTGGCCATCCTTTTCGGGACAGAGGTAGTATTATAGAATATCAACACGTTTTTACTCGTATTTAGAGTAATTTTTTTCATGATTATATTTTTAGAAAAAACATCTAGATATTTAGAAAAGAGACTTGCTTGGCTAATTTAGAAACTAATGTTTTTAGAAGAACAAGGTAGCTACAAAATCAACTCCACCGGTGGTGTTGATGAAGAAAATGCATGAAGATAAAAATATGAACTTTGATGGCTATGATGATTTGATGAAGATTGTTTTCTTTTTATGTTGTGGTTTTAATTGATTTGATGAAGTTTGTTTTCTATTTTCTCTTGAAGATTAAAACACTTCTATTGTTTGTATTTAGACCGTAAAGACCATCGATGGTGATAAGGTGATTGTGATAGTATAGCTTTGTTGGGTTGTGAATTGTGAGTGATAATTATAGACTATTTTTTGTGCATATATAGAAGTGAAAGTTTCTCTATTTCAATTGAAAATAATTTTAAAAAAATCAAAATTGTTGCATTTTTTAAAATATTGACATATTGCTATGTCACAATTGTTAAAAAATGTATGTAACATATTTGGCAACAGTTTTTTTGTTACTATTGATAAAAACGGCTTAAAACTGTTGTCTTATCTATTTATAAAAACTGTTCTCTATGTCATACCCTACGAGTAGGGTTTTCTTATTGTGTTGCCTTTAAATTTAAAATCCGCTTCCAAAAGTATAGGCAACACCTTACATTGCCACACATGAAATTTTTGCTGAAAGTAACGGTTTTCATTATTATGCAATGGTTTTTCCTTGTTGTGATGGACTCAAAATATTGTAGTGAGTGGCGCCCTCACATTTATCTCTCTTTGTCTCACATTTCGGTTTACAATATATACGTTCTCAAAACATTAAAACTATCATCATAATAAAACTTATATCTGATATATCAAGAAGAAAGTCTTCTTTGTTCCTTTTTCACCCCAAATTAAGAGCCGTATTTTTACCTCAAGAGAAGAATTATACGGTTTAATTTATATCACATACAAATATATCTAAAACATACATTTTAAGTGTGTAGCATATGGAAAACATTACTTTAGCATAGATGGAGTATACATAACTCTTGAAATAAAACATGTCAACAATTCACTTTTAAAATAAGATAAAATTAGATTTTATTCATAAAAAGAAAGGCTACAATAAGCGAGAAAAGTAGTATAAAAAAAGAAATGAAAATACACAACAACTAGTGCAGTAGGGGGAAAAGAAAAACTAGGTCTAGGGGAATTGTTTGGACTAAGACCCAATGCTCGTGCTGTGTCACTTTTTGTTCTTTTGGGATCTCCTGTAAATTTTGAGTTGAGTGTTTAAGTTGTCTGTTAAAAGACGATTATGTAAAGGAATGAAACGAGATTTAAAGCAAGTTGCTCTCTTCAACGTACAATTCACTACATATACGCTATATTCTAGTTTATGCAATATTACATGTCGCCATCCGGCCACAAGCCAATATTTCCAGAAATAGCGTGGACAAAGTATTTTTTTAAAAAGAAAAAAGAGTATAGTATTTGTGTGTTTTATGTTGAAATTCATACGTGATTCTATAATTTAGATTCAAGAATCTCACGGATTACCAAAACCTTCACCCGATTGATTGTGAAGAGGCACAAGTAGACATGTTGTTGGAGCTCTTCCACTTTTTTGTCGAAACCATAATTGTTGTTCTTGAATGCCTTGAAAAGCATTTGGAGAGAAAAATTATTGTCCTCACTCTTCTTCATACACAACTTTATCATACCCTTATTATGTTCAATTTCATCGTGTATTTGCCTCATGAGCCTACTCATCGTCTCCAAATCTCTCTTCACTATATAGCTCCCCTTGGCCGCTAACTCCACTTTCCTAGACCACCATTTATTTGTGTTATTATTACCACACCTTAAGCGTTGTTGGTTTTGTAACATGGAGTTGTGAACCCAAGTAAATCTAGAGTTATCGAAAAGAAAACTCAAGGAGTGGAGCTCTGATAAGATGTCGTTCGAGCTCAACCGTTCATCAACAAGAAGTTTTTGGATATGTCTATAGTCGGATTGGACATGGTTGATGCTCTTGAGAAGGCTGTCACATAGGGTGGCGGCTTCAGTGCTGATTTCGAAATAACCATTCAAAAGAGATTTTAGGTGGGAATAGCTTTTTCCCGGAGTATCTATGGAATCAAGAATTGTGGCTATCTTTTCTTTGTGGGGCTCAAGATCAGAAGAAGAGACCATAAATGGGTGTAGCTGTCGAGCCTCCATGGATAGCTGAGCATACTCATCATTCACATTGAGGGGTTTACAATCTGTATCAATTTCAAAATAGCATATGTACAAGAGTTAGTTAATTATTAGACTTAATTGAATGCAATTGTTAATAGGTGAGTCAAGGGAGGAAATTAAATTGCGGTGAGCCTGATTATATAGTTAGGGGGTGTTTGGATCTGATTCTCAAAACTGATTCTGCTCCTTCAGAGAGCAGAAGCAGAAGCTGGAGTGTTTGGGTGAAATTCCAGAAGCACTTCTGGTGCTCTAATTACTCTCAGAATCAGTTTTTTAGAAGCTGGGGGTACCAGCTTCTGAAAATTGATTCTGATTCTGCTTCTGCTTTAAAAAAGAAGCAGAATTAGAATCAATTCCAAACACCCCCTTAGTACTACGCATATCATCCATACAAAATTTTACAATTTTCCACAATAGGTTTTTACTTTAAAAAAATGATTTTTGCTAAAATTGGGATATCAGCCACACACATGGCCCCTTCTCCTAGGTCCATGCTAGGGTGAATACAAGGAGTTTGACGTATTTTTAAAATCATAGAAACTAATGCACCGAATTTATATTACACCAGAGAATTTGATACTATACATTAAACTCGAACTAAGTAACAAACCTTTTTTGACTGTCGACTTTGGACCTCTAAATCGTGCCCACATCTTATAAGGTGTTGTTGATGAATAATGATCAGTGAAGTCGATGAATAAACACTAGCTGCTCGATCGTAGTGAATTGAGTATATATATAGGTCGAAATAATAAGGATCGGAATTGGGATATATATATATATTGTACTCCGTATATTATATTATTACTAGTAGTTATATAAGCTAAGGTTATTTGGAGTAGTGTGTGTGTGTAGGATGCTACCGGCCTATATATACATACATATATGGATGGAGGAGTGCGGCGGCGTATATGGGTGACATGAGTTGCGTTGCTTTCATGAGAAGAATGGTAATGATTGCATGGGATAACAGCCACGGCATATAAAAGATGGAGTTCAATTATGCATTTCCTATAGCTTCTAAATCATCATCATCATTATAAAATTTCATGTCACGGTTGCATAATCTCCCCAAGCCTCAATTAATTAAGTTTTGGCTAATAATGAGGTTACAAGTTGCCATTTTCAAGCAACAAAACGTCAAGACCCACCAAGGATGTACCTAGCTAGTACGTTACGATCCAATATTCTTTATTCTTGGCCATAGTCTTTCTTTCACTACGTGACATGTTTTAATTTTTCATCGAGTAATTCGATCTTGTTGAACATAAAATTTGTACAATTACTCTGTACTAATTTTTTAAACAAGCTGTCTGTGTATATAAACAACAAGAAAGTCTACGATTTTTGTGTACAAATAGTTCTTTTTGTTTTTCATTAGATCGCAAACATGTGTTAATTAATTGAAGAGTTGCTTCATGTATACTGCTGTACGACCCCACAAATTAAGGCATAATCCAAACGCCGCGCGCACACACACACACACACATATATATATATATGTGTGTGTGTGTGTGTGTTTGTTTAACAAAATACCCTCATTAATACAAGGTCAATAACCTAATTTACCTTTCAAGGGTATAGAATCTATTACTCCGTACTTCATATAATCCGTTCCATTTTATGTGTATTGTTTTGATTTGACACAATTATCAGTAAAGTAGTAAAGTGATAGATTGAAAAAGTAAAAGTTATGATTACAATTTGAATACTCCGTATAATAAGTGAAATGATGTGGGATATATTTTCCCCCAAAGGATTAATATGACAGTTTTTTGGGATATGATCCAACAGGAAAGTAAGATAAGTAAGCGTATTCTACTTAATTAACATGAGCATAATGTGTGCACTTTTAGTGTCTAGATATGTCGTTTTTTCCCGTATATGTAACCAACGAATTCTTCGTGAGTGCCTAGCTTCCATTAAGAAGCGGAACGATATGATATCGCCGCCAATCATCATTTGATAATAATAGAAATAATCCGTTAAAGCCTTTTTTGTCTCTCATTAACGCCTTGTAAGTTGTAACATACGAACATGTAATATACCGCCGTCATTCCCATATATCATGTCACACGCTACATACTACCTCAATTTTGTTAATGGCAATATTGGACTTTTTGCACTATTCACATATTCTATTTTGATTATATTTTATTAATTGATATGTTATAAATTATTTTTAAAAAAATATTGTCAAATTCTTCTCATTCTAAATTTTCAAAATATGAATTTTATAATTTTTTACTAGTAAGAAATGAAAGATATTAATAATCAAAATTGTGCGTTGACAAACGTAAAATGTTGACAGTTGCAATTAAAAGGGAACGGAGAAAGTATGTATTAAGCATATTCCAATAAGCCAATAATATTGCTGCCTTGTGATTTATGATGAATTCATGATTGCCCATCTATCTCGGCATCTCATTAATATAATACACAGATAAATTGAAGTAAAATTTAAAAAATGTGACTAATTTTAAAAATTGAAAAACGTGACTAATTTTACAAAATGTGACTAATTTTAAAAATTGAAAGATGTGACTAATTTTAGAAAATGTGATTAACAAAGTCATATATATAAGAAAATTTTATGTCACTATGACTTTTCATGTCATCACGGAAAGTTGTCACTACCTTATTTTCATGTGACTAGATGTTACTACCGCCGTGTAAGGATGTTTTTACTTGGACTGTAATTTGCTGGTCTGGTCTGTTTTGATCTGGTCTGGTCTGAAATTTTATTTTTTATATTCTTTGCATAAAAATTTTATTTTTTTATATATATTATAATCCATAAATAATTATATTTTATTCATTTATAATTAAAAATAATAATATTCCTTCTGTCATGCTAAAAAATTTTCTATTCGTTATAAAAGTAATAATACTAATAATACTAATAACAACAACAACAACAATAATAATAATAATAATAATAATAATAATTAGGGACGTGCACTATCCTGTTTAAACCGGAAAACCGGACCGAACTGGATCGGAAAAACCGGAACCGGATCAAACCGGAATGAATCCGGTCTGGTTTTCGGGTTTGAACCGGATGAACAGGTCCGGTTCCGGTTTTGAACCAGATGAACCGGTTCGGTGTCGGGTACAAACCAAAATACATCCGGTTCGGTTTTTGGTTTTGAACCGGATGAACCGATTCGGTTCCGGGTAATAACCAGAATACATCCGGTCCGGTTTTCGGTTTTGAACCGGATGAACCGGTTCGGTTCTGGGTAAAAACCGGAATACATCCGATCCGGTTTTCGGTTTTGAACCGGTGCATACCCCTAATAATAATAATAATAATAATAATAATAATAATAATAATAATAATAAAAATAAAATATGCTCTAGTCTGGTCTGGTCTGGTTTGTTTTAGTCTGGTCTCGTCTGGTCTGTTTTGATCTGGTCTGGTCTGGTCTGGTCTGAGACAAATTACAGTCCAAGTAAAAACAACCTAACATGTCATTGCGACCGCAGGAAAAATTTCCGACGAAAAAGCAAAATTGTAATTACAGTCCTAGTTTACAATCGTTTCCTGACGCCCCGGCACCACCAACGACACCACAGTCATCCCCTTCCCCAGCCCAAGTCGCCGTGCCCCGTCGACAACCCCCACCCCTACCCCGTGCATTGCCGCCGCCACTGCCCTGGCAATCGCCGCCACTGCCCCTCCCCTACACATCAAACCCGTTACTGCCCACCACCCCCACCGGCCTGCCCCTTGCCCTACACACTAACTCCCCAGCTCCCACCAGCCACCCCCTGTCCCTAGCCGCCTGTCCTTTGCTCAGGCCTCTCTCCAAAACCGATGGGTAAAAGAATTGCATCATTAATTATAATAAGGGTCTTTTTATGGTACCTCTCTTAATGAGAAGTGTACCGTACATTTGAGTAGATAACCCATTTAAAACATTACACGTGTAAATTAGAGACCATTATTATTAAAAAATAATAATAAAGTACTTCGTAATGAAGTTAAATAATTCGAGGTATTTGCATTTCAGTCCTTTTGCAAGAGCTCTAGCAAATAATTCGAGTTTTTAGTGTGCATTAGTGTCCGAAACTCATCTTCTCCAGTCGAGAATCAAAGTGATAGGCGAGAATCGATGGTCTGCCAAAAACTGGCTTTTTTCTTCAAGTGCACAGGCGGTTCTCCAGGCTCTAGCAACGTTTTTCAACAAACACCTGCAGGTCAACGGCGGAAAATATTAACACCAGCAGCCATCAATGATGGTCTGCCTCCCTCTCTCAGCGGCAACGATGGTTCAACTCCCTCTACAGCCTTCCTCGTTTCCTCGGTTTGCCACCTTGCCGGCCTCCCGTAATACATAATACTCCGTAACAAATTACTATGGAGTATACTTTATTGGGGTAACGTAATTAGATTGAAAATTTGTTTACCGGTACATTGAAAATTAATAAATGCACAGTAGAATTTTCCTTATAATTATTGGCCAAAATGAAGTTGGTGTGACTGAGCAATATATATGAATACCACTCATTATAATAGGAACAATAAAGTCTAAATGTTGTTAGAATTGAGACTTTATTAATAAGATGACGTGTTAGATCATTTCAAAATTAACATTGAGATAAAGAGATTATTTAGATGAATTATTTAAAAAGAAATTCCGGTACCAAGATTCATATCTCGGATTATTGTAGATTATACTCCTAGTTAAAAAGCATTTAATGCATGTCATAAAAAAGCTAAATACATGAATATCATTGTTGATGAATAATTTTAAGATTTGATATTATTCATAATTTAATGCGTAAAAATGATAAGGCAATTAGGTGTACTAGAAAAACCGTTTATTTGGATATCATGAATGGAGATGCTCTTATGTTCATGTGTACGGGAAAATGTGCAATCACGAGCTAGAATTACTCTGTAATTACTAATTACACACATTTAAAATGAATCTTTAGCTAACCAAAGTGCTAGATATATGACGAAATGACCTATTTTATGGGGCCACATTTTTGTGAGACTTAGGCTATGTTTGGCATACCATTTCAGCTCATAAAAGGCTGAAATTCTTTAAATTCAGCTAACTATCGTAAAGGTAGCCCCGTTTGGAGAGATAGCTGAACTGAGCTTATGTAGGAAAAAAGAGGCTGAATTAAAACGTTGCTAGTCCAAGCGTTGCTATTCAGCCTATTAAATAACGCACATTCTATACCACTTATATCCCTGCGCCTATAATTTTTCCATTCATGCTACCTTGGCTCTTCTCCTCTTTCCCTTGGCTTCAAAATCTCTTCATAGCCTTCTGTAATTTCAAATCACCCATGCGGGTTTGTGGCAAAGGCAAAGCAACTGAGATTTTAAAAAGGCCAAATTTCAGGGGCTACCTAGCAGAGAGGAGTAGCAGTAATATGGAGTAATATTTAAAGAAAAATAATACTCCGTGCAAAGATTTATGAGAAAGCCGCCTCACTCGAATCTATATCTATATATTTATTAAATGAACTAAGTCTCTCCTTAAGTTTCCCGCTCACACGTAGGGGTATTTAGGTAACTCCAAGCGTGTTCTTAAGTTAACGCATCTGGGGTTTTGTTCTTGGGGTATGTTCTATGCCTAGCAACCATCGACTCATCCGAGCGCCTCCCTATTCGATCTGGACTTCTGGAGCATTAGGGTTTAATACTAAGCAACACGCTCTTCTCCCTGCTATGCCACACGAATTTTAACTTGCTTTTGGTCTGTTTTTTGATTTATTGACTTCAGCGATTTCTATTTCTAGCTCGGAGAGCTCATCTCAGTCCGCCTTCTCATTATTAGTTAGTATTATCTTCCAAATCTCACTCTTTATATTTATTTTTTCATTAAATTCTTGAAATGTCGTTTCTACTATCTCAGAATTTGATCTGAATTTTCGTCTAAAATTCAAGATTTAGACTTTGATTTATACCGGAATTCATCAATTCTCTGATTGTATATGGCTCCTTTATGAAACTTAAACGACTGTTTCTAATTTCTTGTGACTTTTGGAATACAATGTTAGGGCATATTATTTTAGAACTCTACAATAACGATGCTAACTTCCTTTACTTTAACTTTTTGGTGATTCTGGACTCACAGTAGCTTTTTTTATTTGTTTATTTAGTTTTATTTTTTCTATTGAGCTGATTTTGGTAGAATATCAAGTAGGACATACTTAACCCCCAAGTAAATGATTCAAAAATTAAGAAAGCATTTCAAATAAACCATGGGAAATTTATGCATGTTTCTTTACTTTGAGATTGAGTGTGAAAATATTTAGTCCTAAGATTCTTAGTTGTAGAGTGCCTATAAGGTGTTTGTAAAAATGTCACAAACAGAACCACCTCATGCTACAATTAAAAAAATATTAGATACAAAACTCAAGGTTTATAATGGATATCTTTGAAGCCTTAAGGATTGATTCTGATTTAATAAATTGATGATGTATATTATTGATAAAACTCAACGTTCTCAACCAATGAATTTGGTCGTATCTTGGTTGTGTTTAAAAGTCTTGGTCGTAAAAGGAGCCAAATTATTAAATCTATTTTACCTCTTCCAGATATGAAACATATGATGAAGTTTAATGGAATCTCTAACACTCAATTGTACTAGACAATCCTTCAAAGTACTAACCAGAATTCGTCACACATTCAGCCGATTATTGAGAGGTTCCTTAAATCTCGAATCTTCTTCGAGATATGCGCAGGGTGATGATTTGTCAGAAGAAAATTTATTTTTCTTGAAAAGGTAGACTTTTTAATATATAGATTTTGTATTGTTTCTTAATTTTCTTACATAACATCATGGTGGTTGCTCTATTAAAGATTATGTCATACTCAAATGTTAAAAAGCAATAAAGATAAGAAACTAAAAAAGCAAATGGTGCAATTTGTGATAGATTGCTTTGAAATTAGATGCTGCAATTCTGCAACATATTAGGTAACTTTGAATGCATCCAGTATGAAGGTGACATGTTCGTAAAAATTCCTAAAAGATAAAATTCAGTTGTGTTTAGTGGGGTTAATATTTTTGTTGTAGTAAATAGATTACTTCATCCATATTATTTTGCAAGGAAGAGTATCAGAAGTCATACTAACAACAAAATAGATCATTCTTAGTTACCAAGTAAGATGCAATATATGGTTCTACTCATATAATTACTTGAGATTGGATTGAAAACTAATAAATTGATTAGCTATATTGTATTAATTACAAGTTCCCTAATGTTGGGTTAATATTTTTGTAGTCCTAGACTGTTCTAAGGTGATATGTTCTTTATCGATCGTGGCCCATGATATCATTTCAACACATTAAAAGTTAAAGGTAGGTAAGAGTAAGGCACGAGTTTTGGGTATTCTAATGAGATGGCAGATTTGTGTTCTGTGATTTTAAATCTTCTATTTCATTTTAAAAAAGTCATCGCTTCAAAGCTAATGAAAGTAAAGAATTGGTTATGGGTAATATGTGTTGATTTATAAGTACATGTCTAATGAGACTTAACCCTCCTTCCTCTTCAAACGTCCACTATTCAAATTAGTTGCTTCTTCGCTCACCTGCTTCACCGCTGACCTGCCTGACCAACCTAAGCCCCCAACATCTCTTTCACCATTCAAATAAGGCGAAAATATATACTAGCAAATGGGTCCTTAGGTTTTCTTAAATATTTACCATTTGTATCATTTTTACATATATCTTAAATGAAACGTTGTCTAAGTGAATTGTTATTTCTATACTATATTAAATAGGGGAAAATAAATAAAATACCTCAAACTTTGAAGGGGTGTGAGATAAACACCCCGAACATTCATATGTTATTCAAATATCCCAAACTTTATATAAAAAGTTATTTTAACACCACGGTTATGCATTATTTCTTTCAAAAATATAAACTTATGGTATTAAATACATAACTTAAAATAGCAAATTGAAAACATTAGAATTATATATAGTGGTGGGTAATACTATTTATTTTACAATGGAAGCTTAGAATGTTAATGGCATCTTTATGAATGCTAAAAATTATCAAATTATGAAATAAACATCAAAAACTAATATTTTTGAAAGAAATAATACATGACCATGGTGCTAAAATATTTTTTATATAAAATTTGGGGTATTTAAATTACATATACAAGTTTGGGGTGTTTATCTCACGCCCATCAAAGTTTGGGGTATTTTAATTATTTTTCCCTATTAAATAAATAAATGGGCGTAATTTTTTGTGAAGCGGAATATTTTCAATATAGTTACATTTAATTAATGGAGCTAAATGTACCAGTATTGAATGCGATATTTGTAGTTGACTTATATTCTACACTTATATTTCTAACTACCAACGGTCAAGATATCTAATGATAGAAGAAAACTATTAAAATACTTCTAATACGGAGTATGAAAATTGACATTGTTTACGCCAATTGTCATTCGCCTATACCACCTTTAGGAGTTTGTGTGTCCATGTCCAATGACATCTTTTATAAGTGGAGTTTGTGTGATCAGTGGCATGCTAGCGGAAGACCCATTGATGAACTATGTTAAAAATCATATTGGAGATTTGGAGATAGTTTATGATTTTTAATATAGTTTCTCTTCTCATTTGGTTTGTTTAGGTCTGGTTTATTTAAGACTATTTTCTGTACTCTTGTGCATTTTTACTGAGTAGTACATTGTCCACATAACACCTTATGAAAATTTACTGAAAATACCAATGAAAAATATAAACAATGTTGGATAGAATTCGTGATCTCTCCATTCACTTAGATCTCTGAGTGGATTAACAATGAGAGAAAAGGAAAGAGTTCATATTTTTTCACCCTTTATTAATGAGGAAAGGCTATTGAGACAGAGAATCATATGGACGATAGCTTACCTATTGTTTTGTCTATGCTACGATTATGATTTTCTAAATTATATTGAGAATGTTTTTAATAGATAACTTTTATGTTTCTGATGATAAAAAAATTTGTATTTAAGTAATAACACCTACTATGTGTTTATCAGGTCATAATACTGGTGCATTGTATTAGAGTATATTTTGAATACATTAACAACTTTTAATTTGATATCCCGTGACAACTCTTGATAATTAATGTTCACTTTATTTTGCGATTCCAATCTCGAAACATGTAAACTTTCTTTAAGCAAGTTTGTACAGCCTGCCTTCCACCGGTGGGCACAACATGGCCAACTCCTATCAAGTATGCCTTTTCTGTCAGTCGGCAAGAAGAACCTTATTCATTAGGTTGTTTTATGTCCAGTAGCACAACATGTGTAAGGTTTTATGAACGAAATGTAATTTCCACATAAATGAGGAGACGGTCTTTTATGGAGTGGATTGAGAGTACCTTTATTAACTTTAGGGAGGAGTGTTGCAACAAGGTTATAATGTTGATTTGGGGCCTATGGAAGGCTAGAAATGACATACTATGACAGGATAACTCAACACCAGCTAGGAACATTGTAACAGGGGAACTTAATTTCATGGCGGAGTGACGGACAACTACCAGATAAGGGAGTATGTCGTGTGGGCAGCTGCAGCCAGCTTGCGGTTGGGTTAAGCCGCAAGAGGGTAGATTCGGTCTGAGCTAGATGGCGAGGTCGAGTGCAGGGGTTTGTTTCCCTAAGTAATTAATTTAATCAAGGGTGGGATGAACAACTCTTCTTTTCGAGCGCTGGTGGATTACATTCGAGAGTTAACTAAATCCTTTAATCGTGTGAAGCGATCACCACATCAAGTAACGCATAATCCTGGTAAAGTTGCGGATTTTGTGTAGAACTTAAGTGTTGAAGTTTTACGGGTTAGAATTGAAGATCATGTTTGTGAACTTTAAAGTTAATTAATATGAATTGTGAATATTGGTGTTTTAAAGCCCATTACGGATCTAACATTTGCCTCCTCCTAGCTTCCTTAATGTTTAATATGAAATTTATAGTGGGTGCAATCGCTCTATTCAAAATTTTGAAAAATTGATTTATGTGAATCAATTTTTCAATAATGCAAATCGTCCTAAAAGTACAAAAATGAATGTCTGAATTTGGTATACATTACAACACTATAATTTATTGAGTTAGTCCCTTCATATGAATACACTTGAGGAATTATTGGTAAACCTAATAAATATCATGTAATTTATAAAGAGTAATTTCGTGTAACATATATACGAAGTATTAATTAATTTGTTATTCCGTGCATCGCACGGGTTAAAGACTAGTTATATTATAATATTATTATATTATTATATACTCCGTATCATTTTATTTTTTTTGAACAGTATCGTTCTATAATTTTGAAGGCTGAAAATATAAAAAACATCATAATAAATATCTTATCTTATTAATAAATCATATGCCCCCTAATGCAATTTCACATTATTCCATCATTTTTTCAGTTCTTTTTGCCAAACTGGTCTACTCGATGCAGCTAGCGATTCAGATTCAGCACCTCAATTTTCAGTTCCAGTCAATAGTCTTTTATTCAGACAACAGCCCCTAATTCAGGCATTAGCCTCCAGCTTCAGTTCGTTGTGCCAAACATAGCCTTAAAAGGTAAATATATATACGTAGTACTAGTATAACTTATGATAAGGAGCTTTCAAAAAAACTTATAACAAGTATCATATAAGGTGGTTATGAATATTATGATTTATGAACACTGTTTATTTTTAGAATTTTATCAATTCATGATCCGAAAGATAGATAAATTATCAATCTGGGACCCGAGAGATTATATGTATCGGTATAGGACCCGAATGATGGAAAACTATCAATCTAGGACCTAACATTTCATAGGTTTTGATTTATTTATTTTTTTATTAATTCCATTGCTAGTTTTTGATAAACTTGTCTTTACGAAAATTTATTAGTTTAATAAAACTAAATGATATTTAAAATTTTCAAAATAAAACAAATTAATAAAATTCATGACAACTTAGGCCCTAGATCGATAATTTTAAATCATTCAGGTCCTATAGTGATAGTTTTTCATCATTCAAGTCCTATATCGATACATTTCATCTTTTAGGTCCCGGATTGATGATTGATTTATCTTTCGGATCCTGAATTGATAAAATTCCTTTATTTTTTTACATAAGTTCGGCTGTTCATTGAACCTGAAAGAATTTATTTGTTCAAGAAACTAATATTTAAATAAACTAATATTTACTTGGGATATTATTATCATGAACGCCTGCCTTGGGATAAATCATAAATATAACTCCATGCATTTTAATTTCAAATGCACATTGAAGTAGTAAGTTTGAATGAGTGCATTCAATAAGGTTGTGTTGTTAAAACTGATCCTTAGTTTTTGAATCTATGCAACTTTGAAGGATCAGCCAAAACTTCTATCTTCGGTTTCTATTTTAAAGACTTCTATTTGGGGTTCCTCAATGATCTTGAGAAGAAATAATTCACTATATATAATGATAGATTACATGGTCACATAATGTGATAAATACATGGGGCATTCAGGAGACAAAAAGAGTAAATACATGGGCCAATTCTAGAAGACAATGTGAGTTTTCTCGCACTTAATAAAAAACGTAGCAGCACAAGGTTTTAGTACGAATATCGTCTCCACAGGGACGGGGAAAATGAATTAAGTATTAAATAAATTCAACGATTAAACTAAATAAATTAAATGCAATGGTACGAGATTTGGATTTTTGGAAAATTAAATGTGAAAAAGCAGCTAAATTAAAGGGTTCTTTCTAATTAATGACGGAAGGGAACATATTAATGTCCTAGAGCACATGAGGAATTTTATAGGGTTGCCGCAAGACAATCTTTAGCGTTAGGAATTTTCTAGGGTTGCCGCAAGGCAATCTTTAGCCTCAGTGTGTCCGCTATCGGCTTAGCCGAGGAGCGGGGTTTGGTTTCGGCCTGCCAATTTGTTATTATTGATCAGTCAGAAGGGTGGAGATCATTGCGGGGTGAGATCTGTTGAGGAAGATTTGAGCAGCGGCGATTAGGCAGGCGTTCGGTGGGTTTAACGAAGCAGCGAAGCGGACGGATTAATCTGTGCAGCAGCAGTTCCAGAATTTTTTGTCGGCTTGGTTAAGGCATAGAGATTTATGGAGAATATTGGTGATCAATACAAAAAGATGGCAATTGGTGCGGAAGAAGAAGAACTGGCGAGCAATGGGAAGGTGACCATTCCGGTGATTGGCATGATAGATTCTCAGATGATTTTTCTGGAGACTGAAATTCTCTTCTATCATACTATAGCAGCTCGCCCTCCTCTGGAACCACCTCCCTGCGAGGAAGTAATTTGGCGAAAGTTTTTATTTTCGTATTGTTTTTCCCTTCGCAGTACTTATTTTTATTTCAGTTCGACCTGGTGTGGTCGGAGTATTTTGTTTTTTGATGAACTCTTGATAGGCAGTGTTTCGTTTTCACTTGTTTTAGGCTTCTTCTTGCCCGTTTTCTGTCTAGCGAGTCATGTTGCTTTGTATGGGTGGCTGACTCTAAGTCTATTCATAGAGCTTACGATCGGATTGTAATATCTGTCTGGATTTGGTGTTGCGTGTTTGCTCTATTTTAACGGAAAGCCATTTTGATGATCAAAAAATGACGGAAGGGAACATGTATTGATTTCAGGGTAATCAAATTTCGGGGCTGATCAGACTTAATCACATGAAAGTTATTTAATTGAGCAACGCTGACCAATACCAAGTTCTTACCGCTCTACGGTGTAGGATGGGATGATAACGATGGCTCACCTCCTGCTAACCAGGACTCACCTTCGAGACCTGACATCCCACATCAGATTGCGACCCATCTGAAGCCAGTCGAGCTTCATCCCACATTAGTGGAAAAACACGGATAGATCTCAAAGGCCTCCAACACCAGGCCTAAATACACGATGAGTAGTGAAGCTCTTATACTCTTATAGACCGTTCATACTCTGCACCGTAAATAACATTATACTATTACAACATTAAAGAATTAAAGAAAGAAGAGAAAATTACCACTAATATTACTAAAACTGATGAATTTTCCTAAAATATGACTAGTTATGTTTTTTTACTAGAATGATATCATCCATCTATGCATGTGTTAATATCCATCCCTATTTTTTAGTCATAACCGTATAGCCTTCACATCATTCTTCCTATTTTTATGCAAATTGGAGTATGCCATTCATTTTAATCCCTAATAAATAGGAAATGATATGCCTAACGTGGCTAATACATTGGAATCCCCATGTATTTAGTAATGATTTGAGTCATACCCAACATAAAAAATCATGTATGGTCATATTCTAGGAAAACTAATGAGTTTTAGTAATATTGGAGTATTTTTCCCAAGAAAGAATGGAGTATATACAGAGTATTTGATACATCTTGAGTTTGTTGGTTATTTGGTCGAACAAGGTTAAGTCAATGTGTTTAGCTCTAAGGGTAATTTAGACAATGAAATTAATATGGGCTGTGAATAGTAATTTGGGAACTATAAATAGAATTGCCCTTTACCCTATACTAATTTTTTGGCTGATAAGAAAAATCAACCCAAAGAGCCCCATTTAATATGTGTTTGGTGATTTTTTCACACTTTCAAGCATATCAACCTATCTTTGGGGCTCCAAGCAACCACTATATTAAAATCATCCATTATTCTTTATAGGGGAAAATAAATAATATACCCTGAACTTTACCTTGGTGTGAGCTCCCCACATCATACTTGTCTTAGTTTAAAAAATACCCCCAATTTTATTTGTTTAAACTTTTTGTACCATATTTTAATTAACAAATAATATTTCTCAAATTAAAACCTGTTAAATAAATTTAGTTGGGAAAAAAAGATGCATGATTCCCAAAAAATGTGTGCTTTCTTAGATGGCTTAGCAGGACATGGGGCATAAATATCTCAATTTTACAAAGTAGGAGATATTTATACAATGTGGACGAATTTGGGGTGAGGACATCACACCTATACAAAGTTTAGGGTATTTTATTTTATTTTCCCCTTCTTTATACTCCCTCTGTCCCGTTGGAATGTTCCCGATTTGACCTACACACATATTAAGGAAATAAACTTACCAGAGGGTAAATTTTACTGTTTTAACCAGGCCCGGCCCGGCCCAGGTGCAACTGGAGCAATTGCACAGGGCCCCCAATTTTGGAGGGCCCCCAATTTTTTTAAGTGTAGTAGTATACCCAGGCCCATTAGTAAGGAGATAATATGAAAAAAGACAGCCCAATCCAATTTTTTTAAGTGTAGTAGTACTCCAATATCAACCCTCTGATAATTACATTAAGGGGTCCGCACAGCTCTTCCAACTTCCCTAACGGCGTAACTCTTCTCATTTGCGTCTTCTACGTAACTCGAACAAATGGAGAAATCGAAGCGATGAAGCCATTTTCGAGGAGACCAAGACTGAGGCGGCTACGAAAACGTCGGAGAGGTACGAAATTTAATCAATTTATTTTTTTACTGCTAGATTTTAATGTTAAATATCTTTTATTCTTCTCCAATTCTTTATTCTGCTAATCTGCTAGTGGCCTAGGACTGCTGCTGCGATTCTTCTTATTTCTCCTACTTCCGATTTCGTCATTATTCTAATTTTCTTCAATTTTTCATTCATTCTTTCTTCGGTCTGCCTTATGTGCTATGTATCTACTGGACTGCTTCCTGCGATTCTTCTTATTTCCCAATGGGCAGCACTGCAGCAGGAAAGGAAAAGACACAAAGCAGAAGCATTGAAGCAACCGTCAACTTGAGGACTTGACTGTTGAGGGTGGGCATTGTCGCATTGGCTATTCTGTTAAAGTGTTGATCTGTTTCGGGACTTCAGCCTTCAGGTGTTTTTGTTCTCATTCATATTTCTAGTTTACTTTTTAATTGTTAATTTGGATTCATCTACATCTTATAAATTACAATTTAATAAATTGATATTTGAAAATGCCTCCTAGAATTAGAAAATATGAATCTGGATATGAAAAATGAATGAAGAGAAAAAAAACAGATGAGTTTATTTTATCTGAAAAAGGAGCTTTAGAAAACTTTGTTACAAGAGAACCACAAGGTGTTGATGTTGATGATATTGTTAGTATAATTATAAATTGTGATTTTACTTTTTATTTTATTATTAGTATTTTTGTATTAAATATTAGGGCCTCCGATTTTTCTTTTGAACAGGGCCTCTCATTCGTCAGGACCGGGCCTGGTTTTGACACTGTTTCGACATTGTTTGACACTGTTTTGCACTGTTAGACACTGTTTTGATGTAGGATAACTTTCCATTTAAGGAATTGGGAACTTTCCAACGGGACATCCAAAAAAGGAAAGCGGGAACATTCCAACGGGACGGACGGAGTATCACGTTGGTAATTTGTTTGTGAAGGCAGTTTATGTTTACTATGTAAGCCCAACAACGTGAGCTATTCAAACTCTTAGCGTGAAAAGCCCAAACACGACTGACAGTAATTGAACCTCACCCCTCCTTTGCCTTTTATCTTTTCTTCTCTCTCTGTGAAAAAAGCTACACTTTTCCGTGACCTCCTTTTACTTTCCTCTGCATCTACACTCTTGGAATCAATCTTACAGACAAAAAGCAAAAGAAAACTTCACTCTCTAAGTTCACTTCATCTTAAGTTTTCCTCTCTGTTCTTATTTTTCCTAATGGGAGTTTGGACTTCACCAGTGCTGTTCTTCTCCTTGCTGTTCTGCTTCACTTTTGCAATTCAGCTTTCTGAGTCAGCTACTATAGTGGTTGATAGGGTTTTACTTCCAGAGCGAAAAAACTCAAGAGTTCAAGTGGGAGACTCCATCAGTATGTTTGTTCTCCATCTTTCCATTTTCCAATAACCTGGATTGTTGTTTTGGTCTTATCATTCGCATTTAATTTGTTCTTTCTGTATCTTTTCTTTTCAAATGTCAGTTTTCCAGAACAAGTATGAGTTCAATATCTACATTTTCAAGAACCAGAATGCTTTCGATGCCTGCAATTTCTCTCAGGCTACTCTTCTCACCAAATCTGACTCCAAAAATTGGACAGTAAGCTCTAGTCTTCATCTTCTACTGCAATGGCGTTGAAGTTTTATTCTTACAACTCAATGTTTAGGCTTAATCATCTTTCTTTTTTGAAATAGTCACATATTTATTATTAAAATAAAGATTATTTACGAAAAATGACTAGTTACTTAAGTAGTAATGAAATTATAGTTATGAAATTATAGTAATTTATGTTCAAATTTTAAATTTAAGTTATCATAGCATTACATTCTAATACGGAGTAACTGCTAGACATATTTGTATAAATATGTTTTATTTTGGTAATATTTTTTAAACATCCATTTTTTTCTCTTTAATACTCCCTCCGGTCCTAAATAAAGTTCAGTGTTTGACTTCACATAATTTAAGGAAATAAATTTGACTTCACTGTTGTGACACGGTTTGACACCGTTTGGCACTGCTTTGCACTGTTTTACACTTTTTTGCACTGTGTTTATGTAGATAATTTGCAAAATAAGGAAGGGAGAAGAAGTGTGAACTTTATTTTGGACCGGCTCAAAAAGGAAAGTGTGAACTTTATTTAGGACCGGAGGGAGTAATTGATAACATAGCACCAAAGCTCAAAGACCCTACAACTTACGTAGTTTTTATTTATTTATTTATTTAGAAAAAGGCTTAAATTGACCTTTTACTACAATCATCAATCATCACTTAAGCCAGCTTACTCCAAGAAAATTTGTTTAACTTTAGAAAAAACTGAAGTAATAGTAAAAAATCAAGGATGTTGTTTTTTGGAGCATGCAAAAAAATTACTTCTTTATAGTGTTACAAATTTGAAAATATGAGACACTATGGAGGAATTACAATTGAAATCACATAGACCTACGGCGAATTCAAATATTTCTTTAAAAACTTTGAATTCGGGGAACTCAGAAATGGAGCATTTAAGGGTTTAAATGATTACATGAACCCTCTAAAATCATCTAATTTATTTTTTTAAACTCTCAAAAAATTAGAAAAGAGGGTCTAAACCCTCTTCACCTTTCTTGTCCTTTCAAAGATTAAAGTTGGCCGAGTGGAGTGAAATGGAATTAGAATTATTAATTCATTATGTTTTATTTTAAATAATGAATCTCTTTGCGAATTCTAAGATATGATAAGTGATAATTGTTTTATTTGAAAAACAACTGTTTGGAGAGTTTTTAAAAACCCCGTAAAGTTTCCAAAATAAAAATGTATTCTTTCTGGAGTTTCTGCGCATTCATAAAAATGTAGATGATAACACCCCCATTTTTGCATTCATAAAAATGCTAATGGGTCTGTTTTGTGATTTCACGCACCATAGTCAAAATTACCAGCTTGTAGCCTTGTTGTAGTACTTGTGTCATGGACTTGCATATCATCTAATTAAAACAGAATACCTATAAAAAAGCTATAAAATTAGTTTTGGTACTACAAAAAGCTATTATGTTGACTAAAAATTTAAAGTTTTTGTATATGTATCACATATTTTGTAGCAAAAAGTAACAGAAAAACTTGTTTTCTTTAAATTTTGTTGAATTATTTTATTTCTGTTTAAGTTACTCTTCTGGTTAATTTCTAACTGATAATGGGGAAATATATGCAGTGGCATACAGGGCGACCTGGTTCCTTCTACTTCTCCTTTTACAATGGATCAAACAAGGCATGCTTAAAGGGCCAAAAAATAGCAATCAAAATAACTTCCTCCTCACAGGCACCGGAAAGTCCTGCTCCCTCCTCTGGTGGAGCTCCTCCGCTGATTTCTGGTGGGATTGTGTCGTCTTCTCCGTCGTACCCGTGGCCTTTCCAGCCTCACGAAATAGGCTCTCCTTCTTCTGCGCCAGTTGCTGCTGCTGTTGCTCCGGCCAATAGCCAAATGGACCCGGAGAAAGGCGGTGTTATCCCATTTATCAGCAGTAACCCGGCAGTGCCCCTTCCCACCGGTGAAGTGGACTCTGCCACCATTCTCCCTGCTCCCGCTTCTGTTCACTCTCAAGGACAGGTAACTATCAATTTCTGATTTTTTCCTTTGACGATGAAAGTTTTACCAATTTCTTAGGGTAATTCCCAGAGTAATAAAATTATAAAAGTTCAATTACAAGAATAGCAGCATAAAGTTTAAGTGAAAATTCTCAAAACAGAGTAAAAACGTTTTCGAATTAAAATTTGGAAAATATTCACATGTATGAGGTTCGGTAATGTCAATATATGACAGTAACTACTCTTATTTAAGATTAAAAACATGACAAACTTATTTTGAAATTTACAAACATTTTTACTCCCATTTCATACAATTTCTTAAAGTTTAAATTTTGAAAATAGGAGTAATTGTTTTATCCTACCACCTTTACTTTTTAGCGAGTTTTGTTTTGAAATTTACAAACATTTTTACTCCCTTTTTATAACAAATTTCAAGAGAACAAGTTTTTCAGTTACTTTTTACTCCCATTTTTACTCCCATTGCCCTTGCCACGTTTTAATAGGATTTTTTAAATTAACAAAACAAAAAAATAAAATAAAACGTAAAATCAGTAAAAAATAATTAAACAATGGACAAGCATCAACCACCACCTAGGGATGGACCCGGGTCGGGCCGGGCCCGGTTCAATGTCTATTTTTTTTTGCTTTCTTGTTATCCCCCGACCCCTCCACCCCCACCCCCAAACCTCCCCAAAACACCTAGCCCTACCCTAGGAAAAGACAAAAAAATTGAAAAAAAAATTGACCCAGGCCCGGCCCGAACCGTCCGGGCTGGTTCGCCCAAAACTGGGCCCGAGCCCGGCCCGCCCGGCCCGCCCAAACAGGCTAAAAGCCCAGAACCAGCCAACTGGTCCGGTCCGGGCCGGCCCGGTTTAGTCCATCCCTACCACCACCTCACACACCTTCCAACACCGCCACCACCATTCTCTCGAAAAAGTGTCAATCTGCAAAAATATTGTCATCTTGATGGCAGTTTTCAAAGCAAATTTAGTACTTCCAAAGAGAAGAAATGCAATTTCATGAAAATTTTGAAGAAATATGACTTTTTACACAAGATGATATTTTTTTCTCCGTCAATCAGAGGTAACATTGCACGAAGGAGATGCGACTGCAAGACGCCTAGCTATTTTTTAATATGTTTATATTGTTTTACAATTTTTTATTTTTTTATTTTTATTATGTTGTTTATTATAATTTTTTATGTTTTTGTTATTTATTTATAAATATTCTTTATTACTTTTATGATTTTATTATAAATAAAACTATGATTATGTTAATACTAAGATTGTCTTATTGAAGAGTATAGCCTTATATAAAGATGGAAGCATAGGAAGAGAGATCATCAATTTCTCTTATGTTGGCAATAAAAAGATTAAAGTCCTATTTTATAGTCATCTTGAAATTATTTTATTTTAGTAATATTAAGTACTTCCTCCGCCCCACAAGTTTTCGGTAAAATTTATTTTTACTTTATTCTTACTTTATCAGTTCAATATCAACCGCATAAAATTCATTTTTTAATAACCGCACAACCTCCAAATATCCCAATATAAGAGAGACAGAGGTAGTGTTTTTTTTTAACATAACAATAATTACTCTTATTTACGGAAAAACGTAACACTCATATTTGATAATTACATATCATTTTTACTCCTAGTTAAGTACTTAAGTGTACATAAGATATAATCACCAAACTTAAAGTGGTTGATCGGATCATATGACACCGGAAAATTTCAATTCAAGCAAAAAAACATCTTATTTAGAGAAAATTGGTTAAATAGAAATGAAGTAATATATATTCAGTCTCAATGATAGCACTCATTTTTAATTTAATGAATAAGTCGTGTTTCTAATAAAGTTGTAAAGTATATACAGTTATAGATAAATAGCCCCGTCCTTCACTTATACGCTATTGTTCATTTAAGTGCCTAAATTTTCGTTTAGAACAAACAAATACAGCTTACACAAACTTCTGAAATAATATGAGGCAAGGTGCGCAGTGAGACTGTGACTCTGTGAGAATACTACTCCACATTGGATGGCCCAAGGCTGGTTGCTTTATTTAATTTGGAACATAGAGTTAAAAATGGTTTCTTAAACTCAAGTTATTGAATAAAAGTGAAAAGATGTGAAAATTACTCCCTCAGCCCTGGAATTATCTTCATTATTTCCTTTTCGATCCGTCCCAAATTTATCTCCTCTTTCCTTTTTTGGTAAATAATTTGTGGTTCACAACCATTCTTAGACATTTCTCTTTCCTCTGCACAACTCTCCACCGCATATTTCCCACTATCTTAAAACCCGTGCCCAGTCAAATAAGGAGGTAATTCCGGGACGGAGGTGGTACTATTGAATGACCCAAATCCTCTTATACCCACACATGGTAATAAAGGCTGGTGATGTTGTTCATTGGGAACTCAATTTGTCCTCTTCTGTCCTTAAACACTTTTGGGTGGAAATGCATGCAGGTGGTAAGGGGGTTGACAATTCTACAAGCTTCCTTCTCTGGAATTTTCTTGATGATGCTGCTGCTGCTGCTATAATGAAAAGGTCATTGAGGTTTTGGAATCTCTTGGGGTTATGTTTTTGCACCTTTAGCTGTAAAAAGAATTAGTGATGTGTAAGAATGGCATGAGAAAGATGCTATATTCAATCTCAAGGGACTGAGGTCTGAGTGTTATCCTTATCAATATGGAGATCGAATGCACCACTCTTCTATGCTCAAAGTTTCACCTTTCCCCATTCTTATTTCAGAATTTTGGTCAGTTCTTTTTTACTGCCTTAATTCTTTGAATGGGGGAATTTGGGATCTTATGATCCCACTTTTTAAAGTCATATCATTGAATGCGGGAATTTGGGATCTTCTGATCTCACTTTTTACAGTCATATTTTGAATGGGGGAATGTGAGATCTTCTCATCTAATTCATTTTTTAGTGTTCTAATTCATTAATCACCAACTTTCTCCAGTTTAACTTGATCGTTGAAAATAATATGATTATTTAAATAATAATTAAATATATTTTGATATTTTCATGGGTAAAATATATAATGAGTTCATTGATGATAACAACGTTATTATTATGTGTCTTATTTTTAATATTTGATGACTAATGTGTTAATTAAGATTGTGTTGATTATTTTCCTAAAATAAAATGAGAAGGTTTGTAGCGGAGATGTTCAAAAGTGGCAATTGAGAAATTTAAGCTAGGATGTGTAAGGGTGGACTGGGTCAGGTCTACCCGGCCCGGGAACCGGACCGGCTCGTCAGTGTGCGGGAGCGGTGCGACCCGGTTGCCCGGGACCGGCCCAACCCGGTTGCCCGGGGCCGTGCCTAGAGTTCGAACCGGGGGTTTTTGGGGCCGGGTCACGGGTTTGGGGTTCTTTGGTACCGGCCTGGGCCATTTTTTTTTCAAATTCTTTGGGAGGTAAATGGGTTGGTTGGGTGTTTTGGAGGGGTTTGGGGTGGGGGGGTGGGGGGGGGGGGGTGGGGGGGAATTAATTAGAAAAGCAAAAAAAAGGTACCCGGCATGGCCCTGGCCGGTTCCGGGCCTGAACTCAAGATAAAAAAGTCCGGTTTGGACCGTCCCGGAACCGGTCCATGCCTAGGGATGGGGGAGTAATAATTTGACATATCTTTTTGAGAAAATTTCCTAAATTAGAGTAAAACATTGCACGTTTTCTCAAATAAGAGTTGTATTATTTTCCTCTCTAAATAGTAAATAGGACCAAATTCACTCCCATTTAGGAAAATTTACACTCTTTATTCTTCTAATGGGACTAATAAATCATATTTGGATAAACAAAATATATTTAGTCTTACTTTTTTTTGAAAATAAAAGAGCGGCTTTTATATTAATATCAAGAAACTATACAAGAGATCAATTCGTAAGTATTAGGAATAGATATTGAATCAACCACCTCATACATATCAATTTGACTCGCTAGGAACGAAACAGACAATTCTAAATCTAAAATGACCTGAAGAGAGCCTATCAAACCTACTCAAACTAAAATAAATATGAGTGTTACTAAAAAATAATAATACAGGAATAAAGTCTTTCCATTAAACATTTCATCGCACAGAGGTGATTCTAGAGGAGGAAGAGTTGCTGCAATATGGGTGAACAATAGATTCTTCTTCTTACTTTATGAAAAGACATAGAAACATGTGGAGAAAAAATACGCCTCTCTCATTCTCTATGCAGCTCAAAGGTAGGTACAGAGAAACCCCTGACCAAGCGAAACTAGCCGAGACACCAAAGAATCTCCCCACATCGAAGCAAACAAAACACTCTAGAGCACAAGGTCCCTGGAAAGAACTGCCATATAATAGAACAAGCACAACAACAAAAGAAGAGCATCAAGTTGGGTCATACTCCGATAAAAAAACGAAAGCAATGTTACCTTCAGTCTAGCCGGAGAGAGAACGACTACAAGGCATCTCTACTCTTCGTAATTGTCCGCTCATCATGGTCGCACAAAGAGCATAGATCTGCGATGCTCAAGATCGATTGCTGCTAGGGTTTTTAGAGCACCGCGAGGCCTAGATCGCACTTTGCATATGTTTTTATGCTATTTTGAGCAATTTCTATATATTATTCAAGGGTCATACATAACGCTACTCCGGCCCATCTTTATCTCTACTCACCACTAGTTATCACAAAACATTAGTTCATCAAATCTTTATTAAACATTCTTTTGTTCAATCATGAAACTTAAATAACAAAATATTAGTTATCACAAAACATTAGTGCATCAAATCTTTAATATTAACTAGCATGTGATACCTGCTAATTGAATTTAATATTAACTAGCATGTGATACCTGCTAATTTAGGGAGTATATATTACATGTTCTCTAAGATGAGTGTGAACAATGGAAGACCTAAAGGGGTTTGGTCTCACGTGTCGTTGCTTTTGACTCCGAAATTTAATATAAGCACTTATGGTGAAAATTTGTGCTCCCCCTATGTGAACAAAAAATATAATTATTAGATAAGATAATATTTCCATCAAAGAAAATAATTAGCACTCTTAAATGAAAAATTAATCATCAAATATTAAAAAATACACCTAAAATATCACAATTATCATCGATGACCTCATATGTTATATACCCATAAAAATTAATTGTGAAAATATACTTGAATTGCCTTATTTTGCCTTATTCAATGAGAAGTTTAAGCCGGGATGGAGGTACTAATTTCTATAGTTCGTGCTCCAATTGATCAATCATCCATTTTCAAATAGGCGCAGAACTGAGTTAAATTGGTTACAATTGTATCAAAAGTGGAAGTCCTAGTTCAATTCTATGAGACTATTAAATGAGGGCTTTACTTGGCAACAACATATTACCTATGTCACTAATATTTCAACCAAATTGTGATTAGATCTTAATGTAATCTTTCAACAAAATGTTGGGCGGGTACAGTGAAGGACCTAGCTAGGGGGGTCCCGGGGGGTAAGTGCCCCGACTTCCGACACCGAAATTTAGTATCAGTACTTATGATATAATCAGTGCCCCACTTCTTGATATAAAAATATGAGTATTAAATATGTAAGAATTCTGTCTACACATTGAATAGATTAGTGCCACACCCGACCCGACCCACCTTCGTCCATACAGTAGTGCCCCGCTTGAGAAAAGTTCTAGATCCGCCACTAGGCTGAGACTTGAGAGATGAGACAGTGTATAATACAGAGTATGGTGCATTTCTTTTGACAAAATGACCAAAGAGTTGGCAGCCTAACATGTGACAAAATAACCAACTCTGATACACCTTTGGTCCACACTTCACAGCCGAGTTCCATACTTCCATGTGCAGTATAATATGTCTTCATCTTTTAGTTTTATCTTCGAAGAGTACTTTTTAGCATATATAGTCCCTATATTTTATCCAGGATACTATATGCCCACTTCCACATAATAAATTTTTCACTTCTCAGTATTGGTTAAATTTAGCTTTTAAATTAAAGTATCATCCGATCTTGAAATGCTCAAGTGGGCAGTTGGAATGCATGTAATAATAAGGGCGGCGACCTGGTGTCCTGCCTTCCTGGTCAAGAGTGGTGGAGATGCATTTATTTTCATGACCAAAATATTTCGTCGTGGATGTTCCTTTGAGAAGGGTTGACTTTAATAGTCGATCTGGTCGGTAGCAGTTGACTCGTTGTTATCAACAATAAATTTAAGAATCGTATTATCTCTGTCCCACTAATTTAGTGGGAGCTGACGTTATGATGTGGTGTGGTTATTAAGAAAAATATGTTTTCAATTCACTTTTGATATTGATTCTATAATGTGAGAATAGAATAAGAATGATTTAGAATTACACAAAATTTACCAAATTTAGTATGTGATAATGTTAATGAGATTGATCGAAAAGGAAAGATGAGACAATTTTAACGGACAATTTTTTCCCAAGAATATTATTTGCACTTTCCCAGTCTGGCCCCGAGTGCTACAACATAGCGCCTCCAGCTTCAGAAGGTCCAAAATTTTAAAAACATAATCAATGTAATATACAAAATGCTATTTTATTTATTTAAGGATTAATATTTTAGTATATTGTAAAAATACAAACATTAAAAAATTACATCGATTAATTTGCCCTACTTATAGTATTAGCACAAGGCCCTTAATCAATTTGGGATGTCCTTGATAATCATAATAGGTAAATGGTATGTTTGGTAACTCGTTTTTAGCTTGCTATCAGCCTTATCATAATAATAGTGACACTCATTCTTCTAAAGAGAATCGAGAACTAGAGAGAACGTGATATCTATAAATGATCATTCAATCATTTATATGGATCCCAAAGGGAGATTTATAGGGAAAATATGAACCGGACTATCAAGCCCCATTACATAAAATTACTAATAATGAATATAATATATACCCTAATGAGCATATATGAGTAAATAAAGTGTACAATAATATCTAAACTATCTGCTGAGCATACGCGGACCGCTGTCTATGTGCAGGAGGTGTGACATGCATTGGGAGTTCGAGTCCATATACTTTATGAAATAGATTTTTTTTTGACTAAGTTGTCTTCTTATGCTCCATTCAACGTTACATTGTCTTTTACTTTTTATTTGTCCACTAAAAATTGGTCATCATCTCTTTAAAGTAAATAATTTGTGGTGCTGTTTACTTTCTTTCTTCTCTATACCAACCTTAACAACATCATGTTTCACATGTAAAACAAACTCGACATTGTCCAATGAGACATCGGTGGGACTGATTACCTTTGTCCCATAATTAAATTCATAGTTTGATTTTTTACTCAAACATTCTAAACTTATTAAACTTATTTAATTATTCAGAATTTACATTACTTTGTCACACAAAATTAATTTTATATACTTCATTACAATATATATTATTCAAATGTTAAACTTCAACCTAGAAGACCGTAAAAGTAAAGTCGTGAATTTAATTACGGGACATAAGGAGTATAATTTTTCATATTTCAACAAGTTCCGTCAAATCAACCGTGAATCGTAACCTCTACGTACATTCAATAGTTTCACTCGATCTAATAAATTTTATAAGGGATTTATCCAAAAATGTTAGTGAATGAAATTTATGGACATAAAAGTTACTAAAGTTACTATGAGTGTAAATGCATAATCATTAAAGTGTAAAATTGAACATGGTTATGGTAATTAAAAGTTACTAATCTAGTCGCTTTGTATTAATTAAAAGGATGTATTTTTGCACATTCTATATTTTGTCATATTGACCATTTAGTCATATTTAGTCATATTGACCAAACAGACATAAGTTCTTAACGAATTGGTTGAAATGGATTATTTTATAGAACACTTCTTTACAACAACATTCAAGCCTTTAAAGAGCGTTTGCAAAAAAAAAGTTTTCAAGTTAATGGCTGAAATGAGTGTTTTCAAGTGACAATTGCTGCTTAATTAAATATATTAAAGTTAAAAGTTGGAAGCGAGGGACTAACTTCTTTAAACTACTTTTCACTT
Source organism: Cuscuta europaea (assembly GCA_945859875.1). Lineage (NCBI taxonomy): Eukaryota > Viridiplantae > Streptophyta > Magnoliopsida > Solanales > Convolvulaceae > Cuscuta > Cuscuta europaea. Next base: position 37,881,510 of record CAMAPE010000038.1, read on the forward strand.
TTTCGATTACACAAAAAGTACCCTTTTTACCAAGCGCTACCAATCTTTATTTTTTCAAAAGCATATTTTCTCAAAGACTATCAACTTTCACTATTAACAACTTTCACTGTAAAAATGAGCATTTCCTTAAATATTACATAAATAAAAGTGATGGGAAAAATTGTGACCTAACTTACTACTCCCTGTGTTCCTATTTTATCTTCCAAATTGGTTTGGCACACAATTTAAGATAGTAGGTATTGTGTGGTGGAGAGTTGTGCAGAGGAGAGAGAAATGTGTAAGAAATGTTGTGAACCACAAATTCTTTACTAAAAAGGGAAAGTGGAAATTTTAATCGGAACAGAGGGAATACAAAATTACAAATATATCATCATAGTCACTACAATGTAAATTAGAACATCATCATCATGACTAAAGTTAGTATTATATATAGTCACTAAAGTATAAAATCTTACATTTTTTCCCATTTCATTTGTATTAGTCATGCATTCGTCATTATTTTAAAAAACCACTTTACTTTTTAAACACTCTCTTAGTCTCATAGGAGTTCGGGGATGACTAACATGAATTGATATATGAAGTTTGGCCTACAAGGGATAAAATAAAAATGATAAAAAAATTAAAAATGATAAGGAAAAGATAAAGATTAAGAAAATAAGGTAGTACAAATAAAAAGATAAAGAAGATACAAAATGAGATCAATCATCCACACATGTATGCTCTCTCTCGCTTTCTTCAAAGTCTCATTCAATCTAAGAATGAAGTATATCATTCATGATCCCTTTATTAGAGTCTTCTTCTCTCTCCTCCTCGTCTTTTCTCTCCACTTCTCAACTCGTCAAACATGTGCATCAGTAGGTGTCTTAAGCACATGATCAAATCACCTTATTCAAGACTCTCACATCTTATCTCCAATAGGTTCCACTCTCACTTTTTTTTTAATTATCTCATTTCTCAAGTGGTCTTTTGTAGTACGTCCACACATCCAATGATCTACGCATCTCAACTGCACTCATATTGTGAATATGATCACATTGTTTAACCGTCCAACACTCTACGTCATACACTGATGCAGACCTAATTGCTTTTCGATAAAACTTGCCATTGGTTCTAGTCGACATACTCCAACCACATAGAAATCTTGACACACTTCCATTTCATCATCCACCCCATTTTGATTATACGGGATACATTTCCATCTAGTTTAATGTCTTTCTGAATCATGGGTCCCAATCAATGTTCTAAAAGGAAGCAAAAGGTGGGGCCTATGCGTGAGGCGGCGGAAAACCCCCCGCATATGTGAAAGGTGTGGAAGAGGTGGTTTAGTGAAGGGCTGACCGGCAAAGTCATGAAAAGGCGTAAGCCTGGGCGCGAAAGGCAAGGTCTGGGCGTGAAAAGATGGAAGTGTTTTAGATTAATAACTTTTTTCAAAGAAAAAGATGAATAAATTTAAAAAGAACTTTTTATAAACATGTTATATATGGAACCCATTATGGAGTAGTAAAAAGGAACAATATATCATTTTATATTTGCCCTTTTTATACATTTAAAACTTATATATATTGAACAGAGTAAAAGTTAGGCTCAATCTTGTTTAATATATTTTGGACTTTTATTTATTTATTTTGTTCATATATCATTGTATAAAATACTCATTCTGACCCTTATTTTGAGGGACGAAGGAGTATTAATTATCAATAGAAATCTTAATATCACTTAAGTGTCATCTATTCCGACTTAGACTTCAAAGGTTTGAACCTTGACCTCACACCTAGGAACATTGGGCCTAGGTAATAAAATGGAACATATGGTTGAGGGACTGACAAAATAGTACTTTAATATCAGCCTATTAGTGTGGGAGGGCTTTTCCCTCCTTCCTATAAATAGGAGGAGGGCTCTTCCTTAAAGAGGATCTTTTGTCCTCTTCTCTCCTTGGAAAATGCTTCCTCTCCATCCCCTTTAGATTAGCTTATTTCAAGCTCCATCAATGGAAGCTCCAAGATATTTGTATTATGTAATTGGTGAGGAGAGCATATTAATGAGAAAGAGCGGGCTTGGACGTTAGCCTAAAAAGTCCCGTGATTTTCTCCCTTTCCGGGTTTCCACGTAAAAATCGAGTGTTCTACCAAATTATATCTATAATTATTAGTTTATGTTTGATTTAAACTCAACAACACTCTTAAATGAAAAATTAATCATCAAATATTAAAAAATACACCTAAAATATCACAATTATCATCAATGACCTCATATGTTATAAACCCATCAAAATTAATTGTGAAAATATACTTGAATTGCATTATTTAATAATTGTCTAAATAACTGTTCTGTTTTTCAATGAGAAGTTTAAGCCAGGAGGGAGGTACTAATTTCTATAGTTCGTGCGCCAATTGATACATCCATTTACAAATAGGCACAGAGCTGAGTTAAATTAGTTACAATTGTATCAAAAGTGAAGTGGAAGTCCTAGTTCAATTCTCTGAGACTATTACATGAGGGCTTTACTTGGCAACGAACATATTACCTATGTCACTAATATTTCAACCAAATTGTGATTAGATCTTAATGTAATCTTTGTTGGTCTTATGGGGATCAGCACCACCCTTTGATTCATGGACTAACCGCCCAACCTCTTTGCACCACGATGTGGTGCAACCCCTCATGTCCATCCATGTACCGCTCAGTAGTTGGACTCTGCACTGTCGTAGTGAACTGTTGGGGTGTTCCACAGGAATCTACCTTGACGTGGTGACTACAGAGTAATGAGTTAAATAGAGGGTGTCCACTTCCTTATCACTAATTGGTTTTAAGAAACATATGACTGCTATTTAACCACAAAATTCTGCAGTTAAGCGAACCCAGAGTAAGAAAGCCCAAGAATGGGTGACCCACTGGGAAGTTTGTCAAATCCGAAAAGGGGTGTATCGATCCAACAATCTTTCAACAAAATGTTGGGCAGGTACTTGAGAGCTGAGACAGTGTATCATATTGTGCAATTCTTTTGGTAGAATGACCAAAGAGTTGGCAGTCTAACATGTGACAAAATAACCAACTCTGATACACCTTTGGTCCACACTTCATAGCTCAGTTCCATACTTCCATGTGCAGTATGTCTTCATCCTTTAGTTTTAGCATATATAGTCCCTACATTTTACGAGTATCCAGGATACTATATCCCCATTTCCACATAATAAAATTTTCACTTCTCAGTATTGGTTAAAATTTAGCTTTTAAATTAAAGTATCATCCGATCTTGGAATGCTCAAGTGGGCAGTTGGAATGCATGTAATAATAAGGTCGGGCGACCCGGTGTCCTGTCTTTCTGGTCAAGAATGGAGATGCATTTATTTTCATGACTTAAATATTTCGTCGTGGATGTTCCTTAGAGATGGGTTCACTTTAATAGTCAACCTGGTCGGTAGTAGTTGACTCGTTGTTATCAACATAATAAATTTAAGAATCGTATTATCTCTGTCCCACTAATTTAGTGGGAACTGATATTCAGAATGATGATGTGGTGTGATTATTAATAAAAATACGTTTTCAATTCGCGATTGATATTGATTCAAGAATAGAATAAGAATGATTTAGAATTACACAACTTTTACCAAATTTAGTATGTGGCAATCTTAATGGGATGGATCGAAAAGGAAAGTTGAGACAATCTTCATGGGCAATTTTTTCCCAAGAGTTATTATTTGCACTTGCCTAGTCTGGCCCGGAGTGCTACAACATACCGCCTCCCGCTTCAGAAGGTCCAAAATTATAAAAACATAATCAATGTAATATACAAAATGCTATTTTATTTATTTAAGGATTCATATTTTAGTATATTGTAAAAAAACAAACATTAAAAATTACATCGACTAATTTGCCATACTTATTATATTAGCACAAGGCCCTTAATCAATATTGGAAGTCCTCGATAATCATAATAGGTAGATGGTTTGTTTGGTAACTCATTTTTAGCTTTCTATCAGCCTTATCATAGTGATAGTCATTCTTCTAGAGAGAAGCCAGAGCTAGAGAGAAAGTGATATCTATAAATGATCATTCAATCCTTTACAAGGCTCCCAAAGGGACTTTTTAGGGAAAATATGGACCGGACTATCAAGCCCCATTACATAAAATTACTAGTAATTAATATAATATATACCCTAATGAGCATATATGAGTAAATAAAGTGTACAATAATATATATACTACCTGCTTAGCGTACGCGGACCGCTGTCTATATGTGCAACAGTCGTGACATTGGGAGTTCGAGTCCACATACTCTATGAAATACAAATTATTTTTTTGACCGAGTTGTCTTCTTATTCTCCATTCAACGTTGTCTTTTAGTTTTTGTTTGTCCACTAAAATTTTGTCACTATCTCTTTAAAGTAAATAATTTGTGGTGTTGTTTACTTCTTTCTCCTCTATACCAACCTTAATAACATCATGTTTCACATGTAAAACAAACTCGACGTTGTCCAATGAGACATCGGTGGTACTTATTACCTCTGTCCCATAATTAAATTCATAGTTTGATTTTTTTACTCAAACATTATAAACTTTGATATTTAATTATTCGGAATTTACATTACTTTGTCACACAAAATTAATTTTATATACTTCATTACAATATATATTATTCAAATGTTAAACTTCAACCTAGAAGACCGTAAAAGTAAAGTGGACATATGAGGAGTATAATTTTTCATATTTCAACAAGTTCAGTCAAATCAACCGTGAGTCGTAACCTCTATCTGCATTCAATAGTTTCATCCGATCTAATAAATTTTATAAGGGATTTATCCAAAAATGTTAGTGAAATGAAATTTATGGACATAAAAGTTACTAAAGTTACTATGAGTGTAAATGCATAGTCATTAAAGTGTAAAATCGAACATGGTTAATGGTTATGATAATTAAAAGTTACTAATCTAGTCGCTTTGTATAAATCAAAAGGATGCATTTTTGCACCTTCTATATTTATTCAATTGACCATTTAGTCATATTTAGTCATATTGACGAAACAGACATAAGTTCTTAACGAATTGGTTGAAATGGATTATTTTATAGAATAGTTCTTTACAACAAAATTCGAGTCTTAAAAGAGCGTTTGCCAAAAAAAAGTTTTTTTTTAACTTTTAGCTTTATAATGGCTGAAATGAGTGTTTTCAAGTGACAATTGTTGTTTAATTAAATATTTAAAATTAAAAGTTGGAAGCAAGTGTCTAACTGCTTTAAACAACTTTTCACTTTTTCAATAACACAAAAAGTACCTTTTTTACCGAGGGCTACCAATCTTTATTTCTTCAAAAGCATATTTTCTTAAAACCTATTAACTTTCACTATTAACAACTTTCACTTTAAAAATGAGCATTTCCTTAAATATTACATAAATAAAAGTGATGGGCAAAATTGTGACCTACCTTACTATAAAATTATAAATATATCATCATAGTCACTACAATGTAAATTATAACATCATCATCATGACTAAAGTTAGTATTATATATAGTCACTAAAATATACAATCTTACATTTTTCCCCATTACATTTGTTTTAGTCATCCATTCGTCATTATTTTAAAAAATCATTGTGTACTTTTTAAACACTCTCTTAGTCCCATAGGAGTTTGGGAATGACTAGCATGAATTGATATATGAAGTTTGGCCTACAAGGATAACAAGATAAAATAAAATAAAAATGGTAAAATAATATTAAAAATGATAAGGAAAAGATATAGATTAAGAAGACAAGGTACTACAGATAAAAAGAATAAGATAAAAAGATAAAGAAGATACACAATGAGATCAATCATCGACACATGTATGCTCCCTCGAGTTCGCTTTCTTCAAAGTCTCATTCAATCTAAGAATGAAGTATCATATCATTCATGACCCATTTATTAGAGTCTTCTTCTCTCTCCTCCTCATCTCTTCTCTCCACTTCTCAACTCGTCAAACAAGTGCATCAGTAGGTCTCTTACGCACATGATCAAATCACCGCAATCAAGACCTCACATCTTATCTTCAATAGGTTCTACTCTCACTTTTTTCTAATTATCTCATTGCTCAAGCGGTCTTTTCTAATACGTCCACACATCCAATGATCATTCACATCTCAACTGCACTCATATTGGGAATATGATCACGTCGTTTCACCGTCCAACACTCAACATCATACACTAATGCATGCCTAATTACTTTTGGATAAAACTTACCATTGGTTCTAGTCGACATACTCCAACCACATAGAAATCTCGACGCGCTTCCATTTCATCCACCCATTTTGATTATACAGGATACATTTCCATCTAGTTCAATATATATCTTTCTGAATCATGGGTCCCAATCAATGTTCTAAGAGGTAGCAAAAGGTGGGGCCTAGGCGTGAGGCGGCTAAACCCCCTGCATATGTGAAAGGTGTGGAAGAGGTGGTTTAGTGAAGGGTTGACTGTCAAAGTCAAGAAAAGGTGTGAGCCTAGGTGCGAAAGGCGAGGTCTAGGTGTGAAAAGATGGAAGTTTTTTAGATTTATTATTTTTTGCAAACAAAAAGATGAATAAATTTAAAAAGAACTTTTTACAAACATGTTATATATGGAACCGAGTAGTAAAAAGGAACAATATATCATTTTATATTTGCCCTTTTTATACATTTAAAACTTATATATATACATTTAAAACTTATACATTATATATATATATATATATATATATATATATATATATATATATATATATATATATATATATTGAAGAGAGTAAAAGTTAGGCTCAATCTTGTTTAATATATTTTGGACTTTTATTTCTTTATTTTGTTCATATATCACTATATAAAATACTCATTCCGTCCCTTATTTTGAGGGACGAAAGAGTAGTAATTATCAATAGAAATCTAAAATCTCTTTTCATGCCTAAGTGTCACTTATTCCGGCCTAGACTTCAAAGGTTTGAACCTTGACCTCACGCCTTTTAGAACCTTGGGCCTAGGTAATGGAATAGAACATATCGTTGACTGACAAAATAGTACTCTCTCCGTTCCTAAATAAACTTCCAACTTTCCTTTTTCGTTCGTTCCAATTAAAACTTCCACTTTCCCATTTTGATAAAGAATTTGTGGTTCACAACATTTCTTACACATTTCTCTCTCCTCTGCACAACTCTCCACCACACAATATCCACTATCTTAAACTTTGTGCCAAACCCATTTGGAAGTTAAAATGGGAACGAAGGTAGTATGTACTTTAATATCAGCCCAAAAACCTTGTATTCGGTCTTGCTTCAACTTAGCCCGAAAACCTCGTTCTTTAGAGTTTATCATCATACTTTCAAATTTGTTTTAATATCTTATCTCGTTTAATCAATCAGTACAATATCATCGATAAATATCATGACATCATGATTTATCTTCTTGAATTGATTTTGTGAGTTCATTCATATCACTAAAACACTTCATTACATTTAACCAAATTTAATACTGTCGGCCTCGTACAATATTTACCAATCGGACTTTACCTTAGCTTGTTTCCATGACAGAAGTTACCTTAAAATCATGAACCTATATATACTAGGTTAAGATTGTTGTTAAGTGGCAATTTTCTTAAAAAAAGGATGACACCCCATTCTTGAGAGCCCCAACATCGACCAGACAGTTAGATGAGAGGATGTAAATTGGATTTTAATTACAAGCTGGCAGATAGAGAGTGAGACTTTGACTCTGATATTTGCAGAGACTCTATGCATTTTAGTATAATAAGCTCTCATCGCACTGAACGAGATTCGAACTTGAGACTTATCTCGTATATGTCACCCCTATCTATCACTTGACCTGTAGATTTCCTTAAATCCAGCAAAGGCATGCATTATAGTGGTAAGAAGTTGTTGAAAGAGGGTCCACTACTAGCTGTACATGCACCTGCTCTCGGAACGAGTCAATTGTTGCAGCCGGAGAAAGCTTTTCACAATTAAAGCTAACAAACAAACTCGTCATGGCCGGTTGGATTCATGATTCATCTCATCAACTTCTTATTTAGCAATGTCTATAATGGGGAGAGAAGATCTCCCACCCCACTCACCGAACTTCCAAAGTAACCCTTTTGAAAGACAACTAGCCAGAACTCACGGGCCACGGCCTCAAAATTAAAGATCAAAGTCTAACGACCACTCCCTAGGTGATTATGAGCCCGTTGGGTAATACAAAAATCTCTTGAATCGATTATTCCGTTGAAATTTATGAAATTCTGATTGAAGCGATTGAATTTGTTGATTCTGCTGATTTTCAAAAAAATTATAATCAAAAAGTATTTTATTAATAAAATAAAGAAAAAATTATATGTAAAATAATTAAATTAACTCTTTATAGTAACTTCAGTCAATACAACCATAAAAGTCACTACAAATCTTTTTTTTTTATTACACAATTCAGTGCGCAAAATCAAAAGTTACATACTACCTCCGTCCTGATCAGGGGCGGAGCTAGGAATTTGGTTCAGGAGGGTTAGAAACTAAAGGAATAATATATTCAAAAATCAGGCTCACTGCAGAAAGTACTACTAGCAGAAAAGTTTATAACAGTGGTAAAAGCAGTAAACACTATGAAATTCTACGATACTGAGGAATGCATTAGGTATGAGCCAATGAAAGAAAAGTAAATCATTTGAAGCACACAAGAAAGAACGATTAACCAAATGATTTAATTTGACTAATTTGAAGTAGCATTCCTCCTCTTCTCTATCTATTGTGAAGCATACACAATGGAGGATTGATATTATATTGCTTCTCTCCCTCTTTCTCTATTTATTGTTTTTAACTCCTGTATCCTGTGTCTAACCTCTTTTGAAGTATCACAAACAAAGCCCACAATTAAGGACGTGAATCAAAAAAAAAAAAAACTTATATCTAATAAATTCGAATTGGCACTTTTCTATCTAATAAATCCACTGCAATAGCAAACAATAAATACGGAGTGCATTTTAAAACAAGAAACAGATTAAGAAACAACAAAATTACTTGAAGCTGCAAGGTTGCGGGCAAAATTGGAGAAGAACACTGCGGGCCTGCGGCGCGCTGTCTCCTGTGGCCTGTGGGACTGCGGCTCTGTGGGCTTAAAAAAAGAGTAGAAGACGGCGAACCAGTTGGAGCTGAACGGCGGATTAGCTCTGGAAGAAGGGTTTGCGGGCAAAACTTCACGCAGAACTCAGGTTTTTACTTTGGACGGTAATTTGTCCAAACCAGACCAGACCAGATCAGATCAGATCAGACCAGATCAGTTCAGATCAGATCAGCATCGGGTCTGGTCTGGTCTGATCTGGTCTGGTCTGGTCCGGTCTGAATTGGTCTGGTCTGGTCTGGTTTCTTTGTATTTTTATAACTATCCAAGTCTGGTCTGGTCTGAACTGGTCTGGTCTGGTCTGGTCTGATATGATCTGATCTGGTCTGGTCTGGTCTGGTCTGATATGATATGATCTGATCTGGTCTGGTCTGGGACGAATTACGGTCCAAGTAAAAACATCCTAAGAGTTATTTGGGTTTCAAAAATAATTTTTTGAAAATAATTCCAGCCGGGTCCACCGACCCCCTTGACCCCCTAGTACCTCCGCCCCTGGTCCTGGTGAACTTTGTCAAATGCAAAGTAGGTGAGAAATAAGAATAGTAAAAACTGTGTGGCAAAGTTTTTTGAGACAATCAAAAAGTGAAAATTGGTAAAGTCCATTGGAACGGAGGGAGTATTAGGTGAAAAAGTTTATTGATAAATATAATACATCCAAAAATAAAATTATGAAACGAGCTGTTTATTGTTTCAAAAAGGTGGAATCTCCCATCCCAGGAGCCCCTCACCCCGACCCGACAGGATGCTGGGGAGGTTAGTCATGGTGACTCAGTCAGCAGAATGACAGTAGGCACATACACCCGTGCGCACCAGAGTCCCAGCCTTATTTCAGGTTCTGACCTCGAACCGGTCGCTGCGAGGATTCGAATCTTGATTTATTGTTCCAAATCTCTCACAAATCTCTCACAACTCGACCAACTCGAACAACTAGAACAATGAAACGAGCTGTTTTATGTTAAAGTTGAATTTCCTATTAGTTGACAAGTACAGCCATGAATTATCAACCGCCGAAAATCAAATCAAATGGAGACTATGCAACAACATCAATATCTAATCATTGATTTCAAAAGGGTTAGGGAAGTGAACCATCATATAACATCCGAACTAAAATAAAGGGTCAAATAGGTACATGAACTAACTTAAAAAGTCAAAATACGGAATACAGTCAAATGATTTTTTGAAGATAACTGCGCAGTTAAACAGCGCAATACATTTCGGAAAATCATTTGATTGTCTTCCCGATTTAATTTTTATCTGAAATTTGATATGAGTAAACTAGAATTAATGAAGAAGATGCTCAAAAAATTTCATCGAAAATTCCATCGGGAACCGCCTCAATTGGCGATGACCGGACAGAACCTCCTAAATAATGGACTAATTGAACACTTTAAATTAGTTCATGTATCTATTTGACCATTTAGCCAATAGAGAAAAATGAAACGAAGAAATCATTTGGAAACACGATGTTTTTACTTGGAATATAATTTTCTAGTCTGATCTGATCTGGTCTGATATATTTAAGTCTGGTCTGATCTTGTCCATTTAAGTATAGTCTAATCTGATCTGGTCTGATCTGAATTGATCTAGTCGGGTCTGGTAAACATCTGGTCTTTGTGTATTTTATAACTACGGAAGTCAAGTCTGTTCTAGTCTGATCAGTTCTGATCTGTTTAAGTCTGATTTGATCTGGTCTAATCTGTTTAATTCTGATCTGATTTGGTATGGAGCTGAAAACGGTCCAAGTAAAACATCCTATTTTCAACTTATTAGCAACCTTCAATGTAAAAGTGGAGTTCATTTTTTGACCGATTGATTAAAATTGCTAAAAATGAAATTTTAACTACATTTTCATATGTTTACCCGATTCAACCGTCTGAATCAAAATTTCATAAATTTCAACAGAAATATTTCAACAGAAATATTTCAACAGAAATATTAGATAGGTCAGTTATTGCTAACCCTAAGTATGAATATCTGACTTCTTAATTACTTATATTTCATGACTGATTGATTAAAATTGCTAAAAAAATAAAATGTTAACTACATTTTCATATACTCCGTATTTTCCTAATTCAACCGTAGTCAAAATTTCACAAATTTGAACAGAGTGAAATACGAAGTACCAAATTCGCTAGTATACTCTCCCTCTATCCACTTAAGATGAGATAGGTCAGTTATTCCTAACCCTAAGTATGAATATCTGACTTCTTAATTACTTATATTTCCTGACCGGTCAACAAATTGAAAGTGTGGTTTGACTGAAACTGTGGTTAAAATTAATGTAGTTGTAATTATAGTTTGAATTACTTGTAACAAAAATTAAGATAGAGAATACTTATTCTCTTATAAGAATAAGTACCATTTACATCCATTTCACCTACCGAAGCAATAATATATTTCAAGTGCATTTGTAAATATTGAAAGTGAATAAATGGACTGAATCCACTAAAACATTTGAATTCAGTGAATATTTTAAATTAATAAAAAAAGTTATTTATAATAGACTCTACCTCTACTATGTTTTTTGGGATATCGTATCATGTTAACAAAATAAACAACAAATAATAAGAAAATAGCTAGAATAATTATCTTCACCAAATTGAGACTATCAAGTAGAGTGTCTTCAAACTTACTTATTTTAATAATTACCCAATTTATCATGCGAAATCAAAAGTTACGCGTAAGGAAAAAGAAATTTGGCTAATTAGAATGATAAAGTAAATATATGGATTTTCAAATGAGCTCTAAGTAATCGTGATGTATCAATTCTGAAATACAGAGTAAGTAATTATACATTGAAGATTCGAATTTGTTTTTACTTTTATATTTATTCACATGCCTTAGTATTTTTATAAAAATAAAAATAACATTTTTTTTGAACGAAACTGGCTTAAAGTCACATAACAGAACGTAAGCAGATTACAAAATGACAACATGTCTTTTGTCTGTCGTCCGCCCTATAACCAGACTTAGAATTAATCACCTCTGTAAAAGCAATATAATTCACTGATCTCGCTTTGGTCTTAATTAAGCCAATGACTTGCAAACCAGACACCTAGTTTCCTGTTCTAGAGTTTTTTTTTTGCTGAAAAAAAACATAGTACAACCACATATCCAAATAAAAACGAAACATGAATAAAACTAAATAATCAAAATAAATATCTTGAACCCTAGCACCTCGTTAAACCCCAAGTGGTGATTCGGCAGGAGGTCGGACCATCGCTATGATTGTTGACACGAACAAGACACAACTCCCAACCCTAGCGTAGAAGGTTCTCCTCCCGCCCGTCGCTCGGTTGATTTCTTGATGAGCAACCTTCGTCTGCCCCGCCTTATCGAAACGTCGATGAAGTCTTGCATCAAGGAAGCACACAAGGCCGGCCGTCAAAACTCGTCAACCAAAGAGTCTGCATCAAACCTTCCACAGAGAAATTTCCGCTGGGATCCTACTGCTACGTAACCCCGTAATTTCAATCCCGTTGGACGCCTCCCTTTCTCCCTCCCTTGGCTCCTGCAACTCCTTCTCCATCGGCCGCCACAGCACGACTAGCGATGCTCCTGCGAACGTTTTCCTTCTTTGCTAAGCTAATCGCCGCACTGTTAAATAAAAATAAACATGAACATGTATGTATATTTTTTTAGAATTTATTTTGAGTTTAAAACAATGCTGGATTGCTCTTTCACAGCCCAAATAGCTATACTATCCTACCTATTTCGTTTTCCTAGCACTTTCACACCCCAAATAGCTATAGCTGAACTAATGAAGAATGATTTGCGCTGTTTTTACATTCTATCCGTAAAGAAGATATTTCAAAATGAAAACTACTTGGAAAACGATTGATAAAAATACACCCGTCACAACACTCCCAGCAAGGATTGAAAGTGAAGGCACGTAGCTATTCACTTAATATGCAGTTTCATACAGCCAAATCATTTATACGGCATGATATCGCGCTGGCAATCGGGAAATAAAGAATTGATCATCAGGCTTATTACTCTGTACATTTCATTTCTTCATCAACAATTCAATGAATGTTCAATAAATAGTATCAAAGCCACATTTTATCTTTTAACTGAACCCATATATTTCTTTAATACATTCATATACGAGAGTTTTAACAATAATCACAACTCGTCTGAGTTTAACATATCCCATTTTGCTAATTTCTTTACAAGATACAGTGTATCAAATTATAAATACCAGAAATTAACCCTAAGAAACTTTTAGAGGATGAAAAACAAAAAGAAACCAAATAGATAACCCAGAGTCATTGACGATGAATGGTGGAACGGTCAACGGAGTCAAGCCCATGAGTCCTGCACCGAACAATCCTATGGAACACTTCCCTAACTCTGCGCTCCAAAGGGTCCAACCCAAACTTGAGCGAACCAACCACGGCCCTCAGCTCGACCACTCTCTCCTTCACCTCTCCCTCCTTCTCTTCAGTCAAAGGCAAGTCAACCGTTTCAGTCAACTCAATCAGCCCTCTCGTGCATTTCTCCATCTCATGAATCTCCTTCAACAGCCCGCAAGACGAGTTCTTGCGGTCCCTCTTCTTTGACGCTTCAAGAATCCTCTCGTGGAGGGCGAGAAGCGGGCCGGACCAAGAAAACTTGGAAACGTTGAAAGGGGCGTTAAGTCCGCCGCGGTCCTGGCAGGGGATTGCGGCGACAAGGGCCCACATTACGAAATACAGCAAGTAACTCATGGTGAAAACGGATAAAGCTAATCCATTTGAAGAAAGGATTTCACTGGTCTTAGGTGAGGTTAAATTGTTACCAATGGCTTGGAGCTGCCTAGCAGCAGACCAATTCCTTGAAACACTCCATGACAGTGACCTGAAATGTCCCAGTGATTTATTATTGTTGTTGTTATTTCTCCCGAAAGAGCGATTTCTCTGGGAAAGGGATGAGCCGGAGACTTTTTCATCGAGCATGGAAATAGCGAGATCAAGCAAGGTCTTCTTTGCGCGACGGATCTGGCCTTCTCCGAGACATCTCTGATTCTCCAATGAACAAATCACAATCTCCAATTGCTTCTGCCACTGCTTGATCTGTTCGAGTCCGTCTCGTATAGCATTGCACACATCCAATGCCTTCACGCTCCTCTCGAAATATTCAGAGACATATCGATCCAGAGGAGGCTTGTTCAGGGTCGATTTGTAGTTGAAGACGATGGATTTGAATTCCTCCTGGCAACAGAGGAAAACGTCGAGCAGCTTCTGGATCCAGGGAATTGAGAGCATATCACCGGAATTCGCCGACAACAGGTCGTTGAGACGACTCGCCACTTGCGTCTGGAATGCTTCGAGCTGTTCGTTTTCTTCTTCGCGAGGATTCTCCATCTGATCACGGCGTATGCTCAGAAGGGATCGGCCGAAGCTGGTGAATGGTGATGAAGACGATTGGTAATCCGTAGCTGGCATTTCTCAAATCCCGGGAAGAAAATTAAATAAAATGTACTCTATGGAATACAAATCGATTAAGCGGAACTTTGAATGAATCCGAGAATTTGAAACTTTGAATAAACTCGAATATTGAAGTGTATCAGAAACAGATAGAGAAGAGAGAGGGGATAGGATAATGGTGAAGATGGTTTGGAACCCTAAAGTGAGAATGGGGGGAATTTATTCGGGTCGATTCGTCCGCGTAAGGTTATGGACTGTTGGGAAAGAGAAAGGCAGAGAAAAGATGAGTGTACAGTTTTGACGTTTTGTCAACCAAAAAAAGGTAAGAGAAGACTAATTTGAGCTGCGTAATAATTACCAAAACTAAATTAACTAAAAACGCCGACCCGTGTTCAGTTAAAGCTAACACGCCTTCCACACGCAGTGGACTCGGCTTAGCTTTAATGGTATGTTCCCTAAATTGCGGGCTATTCACAATTAGAAGATGATTATGTACATCTTTTGTATCACCCTAAAAAATCACACTCGGTACTTTTTAGAAACTACGTGGCATAGCTCACGTGGTGCGAAGAGTGTAGATGTTTCGAGTTCAATTTAGCTCTTCGCAAATAATTATTCGATCGGGTTTGACCAGTGGCCCGAACCACTATGTGTCCCACACTCCCACGGAGTCTCGGGACTCCACAGACTTCTATGAAATACCTATATACTCCATATTATGTATATATATAACTTATCGAGATGTGTGTATATGTAGCAAATACTATTAAAAACAATATACAAGATAAGATGAGCGGTCACAGTTGTGTCCGTAGCATCAGAGGTCTAGGGTTTGAATCCTCTCAACGCCCATAATTTTTTATTTATAAAAGCAATCGAGTGACTGTCTTTTTGGTAGCTGATTTTTTATTTTGCTACCACCAGACGAGATATACGTGTCACATGATATTGAATATATTTTATCTAATAAGTTACTCTCTTGGTCCCGTTGAAATGTTCTCATTTTCTTATTTAGGTGTCTCATTTAAATGTTTTCATTTTCCTTATTTAGGAGTCTCATTTAAATGATTTGAGTTCATTATAGAAAATAATTTAATTTCTTTAGTAACACTTTTACTCAAATTTTTCTTTTATACTCGTTACATGTCAAGTCTCAGAATTCCATTCTTGGCCTAATTTTACTTTCACTTTATATGTTTACTTTTTATAAATTTTCCCTTTCATCCCATTTTAACCTAATTACCTTATCTAACTACTTGCCTGAAAAATCGTGTCATTTACCCACGAAAATCTTCTAACGGGATGGAGGGAGAACAAAATTAAGTTATACTTCTTCATCGAATTGAACAATATAAATGCTATAGAAAAGGCCGTGTGAATTTTATCGACACATTTATAGCATATACGGTACTTTGTACGACTTTCCAGATTTGGTTATTTATTTGAATTAATAAATCTTTAATATAGTACTACTAAACTATATGTTTTCATATTTTTATTTTTCTTTGACTTACTCTAAAGGTGGAGGGGCCAATCATTTCAAAATTGATGAACACCATGCTTATTTCGCATTAACCTCATATATTCATATTTATACATTTATGAAAGGCATTTAGAATATTTTAAATTGGATTGATTTCAATCAAAGGTCAAACAAAACACAAACAAGTAGTAGACCACAACAATTTACACTTTAATAGATTGGGTTAAATCGGATCAAATTTAGACAACAGTAAAATATATATCCATGAGACCATGCCAAAAAAAATTCAAAATTTTACATATGCAATATTAGTGATGATGGTACCGTGGACCACAACCATGACCCAAGTACGAACTGAAATAAACCCCAACAACGGAAACAACCAATTATTCGGGATTAATAACTAATAACAGCCACTGGGGCTAAATAGGAATCTAGCTCGCGAAAGGAATCCACAACCAGGTTGGTCTGGACAGCAGACCTCGAGCATGGGCGGGATTCTAGCGAGGTCAGACTCATCCTAAGGTTTACGTGGTAGGCTACCACTTGAGCATAGCTATCTGGCACCGACAGGGAAACAAAGAAACGCGGACCTGGAAGAACAATGATTGCACAACGTTCGAGACGTTACATGACTCTTATTACGATTAAATGCGTTAAATGTATCAATTTCCTCTTAGAATACTAGAACATAAGGTCTATAAATACTTCTTGTACATACCTTAAAAGGGATCCGCCTCCGGTATAATAATAATACTGCCTTACGCTGCCTAAATTTCATCTGCTCTTGTAAATTAAGCTTTCGTAAATTAAGCTCTCATAGTTGGAATTAAACTCCATCATTTGGTGCTGTTGTTGAGAGTCGATTTACGACGACGATGGTTGGATCACACAGTCAGAACTGTGCTAGTAGCAACCAAGGCGGTGCTCGAATGGATCAAGTTGTGATCGAGGACGAATGGTCTCGCTCATGGTGAAGCAATTTCCGGAGAAGGAATGACAACACAATGACTCCAGGCGACTTAAGGAACTGTCTGCATGGCATTGGGAGTTCTAGGCACCCTACAACACGCCTGTCACAATTTCGTACGCCGGTGACCTAGAATCTCTTTCCAGGCGTGGATCCCGCACAAGCTAGTTGAGCCATTTATACTCGCTCAACAAGCAGCCCAAGTTTATTATGCAGAATACCCTTCAACCAAGCGAACACGAAATCCTTGGGTGTGTGCATGTTTTCGAGAAAAAATGTATCACAGACTTAATTCAAGGACATTGATCTTGATGCTTTTCAACAAGATTTTTTTCATCCTCCGTCTATCGCTGAGATGGTCAACTATAACATTGAGTTAAGTGATCCGAACGGCGGACATGTTGAAGTCATGCCAAAAAAAAACTCTCCTCTCCCAATACCTCAAACTGAGTTAGAAATTGTTCAATAGTATGAACAAGAACAAGACAATGAACGAGAGGAAGAAGAATGGATAGATGATGATGATCGAAGATATAGAAGGAGATGTTATCTATGAAGAAAATAATGATTCTGAAAGCGACTAATAGTATTGTAAAATTGTTGATTGTATTTTTACTGAGAATTCAAATTTTTATTTTTGTTCATCATTATATTAAGTCAATTCTTTCATGGATTTAGTATAATTCAACTCCCAAATAATTTAATTTTACTAGAAAATACGTAGTAATTAGGTTCGAAATCATTCACTATAATTTTTCAAGAAAATAAGAAAATAATTAAATCAAAAGCTTTCTAAGATTTTTTATACTATATTCTACTCAAGATAATTCGAATTTTTTTAATATTTCGAAAATGGAAAATTAATTACATTTTAATAATTCGGATTTTTTCAACATAATTTTTTTATTTTATTTTAGTCGAAAGTAGTTATAAACTAAACTATTTACACACAAACTTTTTAATTTGAATCTAATTCTTCCTCATAATAATATTAAGTCTAATTTATAATTTATTAAATTTTAATAACAATTGACATAAAGAATACAAAAAAGTATATCTGCTTGTAATTTATTACTATCTTTTTAACCATTAGCACATGCGGTCGTAGTGGCAGGCGACATGGCCAAGGTCAACCCGAGTCAACCCCTAGTGCCAATTTTGATATCAATGATTATTTCAACGATGAAGACCCCCCGGATATGTAATATATAGTTTTTAAAATTTGAATTTTTATGAATTATTGTAATTGTAAGATTTTTCTTTTTTTATTTAATATTTAATTTGTCATGGATGGGGGCCGCGACAAACTTGAATTTTTGTAATTCCCCTGAATTATTTGAATTTATTTATTTTTAATCAAAAAAATGTTTGTCATTGTTTTTATTCCGTGACAAAATGTGAAATTTCAAATTTTTTAAGTTCCCGCCCCGGATCAGTACGAAAAAAAACCAATTTTATTTTAGCTTTGTCACGGATTCATCTATGACAAATATTGTCACGGACGAAATCCGTGCCAAAATTGAACGGGGAGGCTAATCCGGTGAAGCTTTTGTCACGGAAGTCTGTCGTGACAAATCTGTGACAAAGTTTTGTCACGCCCAAACGGTCACGGAAAAAATTGTGACAAAATTCGTAACAAAGTTGTTTGTCACAGTTTTTTTTAACTATGGTCCATGACAAGATCCGTGACAAACAACCTGTTTTTTGTAGTGCCACATCAGACCAAGTTTAGGCTTAAAATATATATATCAAAATTATAATTTTGTATGAGGTTTTATATGACATCATAGTCATATTTAGTGCGTTTTGGACATAAAAACACAAAAAAGAGAATTATAATTTAATTTTTTGCTTACAATATAGTTTCTTAAATAGAAATTGCTCTAAATATAAGTAAAATTTTATTAAAATCCAAAATATGAGTACTATATTATTACACTAAGATGAGTGATCAATGTAATACTTAGAAAATACACTTTCCATTTTGGGCATTTCTTTTTTAGGTTGTCGAAAAATATGAACATTTTTCTAAATTGAATTTCACTAATTTTTTTGACTTTCTCACTTTATTCATTTATCTACCATATGACCATTTACTTTTTGTTGGTCCATTCTTCTTTTTCTTACTTTTTGAATGTTTAGAAGGGTAAAACAATCGTTTTATTCTTTATTTTCTAAAAACTCGTACCAAACTTACATGCATCTTATATGAGGGGAAGGCATTCTCTTTAATTCTCTCATATTAATGTATAATAATACCAAAATATGACAATGCAATATGAGATCAAAAGTTTAGTATTTCAATTTTTGAATTTCACATTTACTACGCATTTTTTCCATACATTGAATTTTTCGTTTTTTTTCAGGATATTTTCCTCATCCTCAAATAAAAGATGAGGGCACATACAAAGAATATAAATTCTTAAAGACTTAAATGCAAGATTGAATGTACTATTAATGCTGAAAACGTCACATTGGCGATTGGTATACCGTGGGAGCAGCCCACGGTGAACATGCTGCTCCCACAGAAAAAAGCATGTTACTGTTTACGTGCGTGAAAAATAACTTCATTTTTGTTTTTTCATTGTCCAGTAGCAGAATAGGTGTAACTCGCGTATAACAAAATGTAACTCACGCTAATAAGAAATGTAACAACAATCAAGTTGAAATATAACTTGTCTAATATGAATTATAAGAAATAAAACATTGATTTTAATGAAAACAAGGAGCCTAATTGCTCAATTACTTTATTTAAATACTTTATATGTTATGTTTTTAATATTAACGACATAAAAATGTTTTTTTTTTTATCTTTTTTTGCCAAAAAATCTTTTTTTGGCCAAAAACTCATTTTGTTTTTGTAAAAAAAGTGATTTTTTTTATTTAATAGCAAGGGTTAATATAAATGGTGAATATATTGTGTTTTTAATATTAAGTCCATGAAATTGTTTTTAAAATATTTTTTTTGCCAAAACACATTTTTTTTGGAAACATTTTTTTTTGCATAACAATGATTCTTTTGTTTCAATAGTAGACTTTATGTTGTGATGTAATTCATATTACAGAAAATGTAACTCGCGTTGATTGAAAATCTAACTTTAGTGTATGCAAAATGTAACTTGTTAAGGAAAACTCAAATATAACTCGCGTATAAAAAGATGTAACTCACGCACAAGAAGATGTAAATCGTGCATAAGAAGATGTAACTCCATATAATATCAAATGTAATTATAGAAATTGTCTATAAATATAACTCACACATACGAAAAATGTATAGTATTATTCTTATGTTTTTCAAATTTAAATCGAAATAAACAACCTTAATGTCTATAAAACACAAAAACATATAAAAGCGATAAGAAATATATTATAGAAAAAAGTATATGAATATAAAAAATATTTTACAAAAAAAGTGTATAATAAATATTAAAAAAGTATACAAAGTAAGAAATAGTGTATGAATATGACATACAATATACTTATTTTATGTGGATAAATAAAATTTTGTATTAAATTGGTAAAGAAAAAAATTAATTCAGTTAGAATTTAATTATTTCAAGATAAAGAAGTAAAATATCACAAACAATTAGATGTAACTCACGCATAATTAGATGTAAGTCGCGCATAAAAGTATGTAACTGGCGCTGATGGAGTATATGACCCAGGAACCCTCGGTCCATAGACTCCCACTATTCTAATATAGGCCCAACAGGCTCAGGAAGCACAGCAGGCCCAAATCACAGTGCCCCAAGTGACAGGAGGCCCACGCTGCCCATGCAGTCGCCTTCGGTCCCCTGGCCGAAGGCCCCAAATTCTCATAGAACAACTGTTTTAGGCTTACGAAACTGTTGGGAGAAAACGGCGATATCAGTAGCCTTCGGCACCTAGAGCCCTCGACACTGAGAGGCCCCCGACATGAAGAGCCGTCGGCTAGTCATCTGCAGACGAGGGCACCTTCCTCGACAGAATCTCCTCTCCACATGCGCCCAGATCGTCGTACCAAGTACAACATCACATCCAACAGCCGCATTTAATGCGGCCACATACAATTGCCAGTGCCACCTCGATTGATGTGACCCTCGGCCGTCGGATGCTTGACACGTGTCCTCGTCTCGCATTTATTGCTGCTATAAATAGCCCCCCTTTTCCCCATTGTAAACCACGCTCAATACGCTTTAAGCAATACATCAATATACACTCTCTCTCTACTTTTGCTCTGACTTCTCTCTAAGTTACTCCCGCAGTAACCCCTCGGATAGATACCCCCCGGGTACACCTATCCATCATTTGGTGCTCTCGTGGACAGTTCGAATAATCAAGTAAGAAACCCTCCCCTTCAACTAAAAAAACCTAACAAAATGGGAAGAACCACCCGTGCTCAGTTCAAGAACCTTGAGGACAACAACCTGGCCCTCGGTGAAGTCAACGCCCCCGGAGCCTCTAACAAGGCTCCCGAGGGCGGGGTCATCACTGAGTTGGAACAGGCTGCTATCAACCTGCGCCTTCAGCTCCAGCAAAACGCTCCCGATGACCGTCTTGGTATCGAACCCCGTAGGAGGGACCGGAGCGAAAATCAAGTGAGCCCTCCGCTTCTCACTATCGACGTACAGTCGGCATTCTCTGCCTTCATCCAAACACTCACTCAAAATCCAGGTGCCTTCGGCACTCTGGTGCCCCTTCAACCGCAAATCGAGGAGAACGCTGTTCTTCTCCCACGGCCACCCCCCTTTGTGAACCCTACCCCTCGGGTGGGGAACGACGAAGGGGTTGTAGCTCAAGACACCGCCTCCCAGGAAGTCCAATCTCGAGACCAACGCGGTGCGAACAAAGGAGGCCTCGGACCTCAGCCCTCGAGAGGCTCGGAGAAGCGCAAGACCGCCGAGGGGTCCAAGACCGCCTCGGTGGAAAGGCGTCTCAAAGACCCCAAGAGAGCGGGGGATCCGTCTCAAGGGCAGACGAGAGGCGTCCCCATCAAGACAAAGGCACGGCACCACTTCATGCCGATGACGCAAGGCATCAAATCAACGAGGCCCACTCGGCCCGTGTTCGTTCGCAGGGGGCGGAGGCCCTCCTGAAGGATCACAGGGACGAGATTATTGCGGCCCTCCAGCACCGGCTTGATGAAATGGAGGCCCATCGAGCGCATACCGCCATCGCCACCCCTCACGTAGATCCCAAATATGAGGATGATGGCCAAAATGGAGGAGATGCAAAAGAGAATAGCCGAGGGCTCCGGGGAACCCGTTATCCAACTCCGGACTAGGATGCCATTTACCCCAAGGGTATTGGCGGACCGAATTCCGTAAAAATACCGGGGGCAACCGATCAGGCCCTATGAGGGAAAAACACACCCCCAACAGCATTACATCCGATATCAAAACAGTATGATGATGGTGGGGGCAACGGGTGAATATTTGTGTCGTTGGTTCCTCTCCACCTTAGAGGGAGCAGCGTTTGAATGGCTCAACCGATTGCGTGAAGGCTGCATCGATTCATGGCAAGAAATTGCCCAACGCTTCTTGACGCAGTTTGCAGGGAGGCGCTGGTCAAGGAAACACTTCTCCCACTTGCTGACGGTGAGACAAAGGAAAGAGGAGACCCTTCGGGACTTCTTGGAACGCTAGAGAACGGAGACTGATAAAGTCAACGACGCCGATGATGGGACCCTCCTTTCCCTACTCCAAACAGCCCTCCGCCCCGAGAACTTTTCAAGGAGCCCGCTCATCGAACCTCCCCGCGATTACATAAGGGCCCTACAGCGGGGGGACCGGTACGCCGAGGCCGAGGAGGTGGAAAAATGTCATCACAACCCTGATCAGCAACGCCCTGGGCCAGATGACAAAGGCAACCGGGGGCCGGGGGCTCCTCCAAATCAATCCAAAGGTTCGGCACCCCCAGTGATCGCCCCCGGCATGGCCAAGCCAAAACCCGGGGGAGGTTACAAGGCAAACCCGAAGGCTTGGGCCCAGCCCATTCTCTTGGAGCACCCTCGGACGCCCTTGACACACCCCGTCAGTGTCATCCTAGACTTCGCCGAGGAGAGGGGCCTAGTGGAGCGCGACTCTCGCTCACCCCTAGAGGTATATGCCATCAACCCCAATTATCCTTACTGTCGGTTCCATCGCAACCAAGGGCACAGTACCGACGATTGCCATCAGCTAAAGACGGCCATTGAGAGGTTAATACAGGCAGGCCACCTGTCTCAGTTCGTCAGAGGCCCTCCTCCTCAGGTGACCCCTCACTACCAGGGGCCCTTTAAGAAAGCAAACGCTTGGGTTAACCCAAACACCATCCCTCTCGGCGACCCGAAGGGTAAGAAAAGGGAGATTGAAAACCTCGATGAGGAGGAGGAGTACAACCAGTACCAGGAGAAGAAGCGCCACATCCATATGATCACTAGAGGTAACATGGGGGGACTCCACAAGCCAGCGGAAGAAGTGGGCTCAATCGCTATACGTGGGGGAAGTCACTCATAGACCCCTGATAAAGCGGCTGAGGGAGGAGCCCATCACATTCACAAACGCCGATCTCCCCCCTACTTCCTCTCCTCACAGGGATGCTTTGGTGATCCAAAGCGAAAAAACAACACCATCATTCATCGAACCTACATTGACACCTCAGCACATTCAGAGAGTTGCACCTGGAGAGGGGGTCCCTTCGGCCCATAAAGACCCCTCTTGCCGGCTTCATCGGAGACACCATTGATTCTGAGGGGGTCATAACCCTCCCGGTACTATTCGGCGACGGGCTCCATAGAGCCAAGCTCGAAGTGGAGTTCGTCGTCGTCAACATCGACTACGCCCACAATATCATCCTTGGCAGACCGGCCCTCGAGGACCTCGAAGCCATCATCTCCATGAGGCATCTGTGCCTCAAGTTCCCTGCCGAAGGAGGCATCGGTTACTCAAGGGGGAATCAAAAACTTGCCCGCGCTTGCTACCTTCAAGTGACGAAGAAGGTTAGTAAGACCGAGTTCCGTGTTGACACCATCACCGAACCTGTGGAGGAAGAAGAGAAGAGGCCGAGGGTTGAACCCACCAAGGAAGTAGAAGACATCGCGCTCCATCCAACCAAGCCGGAGAGAGTCGTGAAGATTGGAGCCAAGCTCCCCGAAGATTTGAAGACCGGCATCACAGATGCCCTCCGCACCTATTCCATGGTTTTTGCATGGGGGTCGGAGGACATGCCCGGGATGAGCCGAAGGATCATCACCCACCGCCTCTCGGTGGACCCTTCGGTCAAACCTATACAACAGCGAAGAAGGCCCCTCTCGGCCGAGAGGAGGGATTTTGTGAAGAAGGAGGTTGCCATGCTCCTCTCCATCAAGCACATCAAGGAGGTGAAATACCCCTCATGGCTGGCGAACGTAGTCCTCGCACAGAAGCCACCCACCTTCCGACTGTGCGTGGACTACACGGATCTCAATAAGGCGTGCCCTATGGACCCTTTCCCTCTGTCGAACATCGATCAACTGGTGGATGAGACCGCGGGGTGCGAAATCATGTCATTCCTCGACGCAGTCCGCGGATATCACCAGATTTTTATGCATGCGGAAGACGCAAAACAAACAGCCTTCATGACTCCTAAGGGCATATTCTGCTACCTGGTCAGGGCCTTCGGCCTGAAGAACTCAGACACCACTTACACCCGGATGGTGGCCAGGGTCTTTCAGGCCGTCCTGGGGCGCACCATGGAGTCATATGTTGACGACATGATCGTCAAAAGCAAACAATCATCAAGCCATGCTGACGACCTCCGGGAGATCTTTGTCATCATGCAAAAGTTCAACCTTCGGCTAAACCCGAAGAAATGCACCTTCGGCGTGCAAGGAGGCAAATTCCTAGGCTACATGGTGAGCCGAAGGGGTATCGAGGCCAACCCAGAAAAAATCCAGGCCATCATCAATATGGAGCCCCCGCGCAGCGTGAAGGAGGTCCAACGGTTGACGGGCCGCCTGACAGCCCTCAACCGCTTCCTATCCAAATCGGCGGAGAAGTCCTTACCCTTCTTCCGGATCATGAGGAAGACCGCCGGCTTCCAATGGACTTCAGAATGCCATGAGGCCTTCGCTGAGCTAAAACGGTATTTATCTTCACCCCCTGTGCTCTCCAAACCCAAGGTAGGGGAAACCCTATACCTTTATCTTGGAGTCAGCCCGACTGCCATCAGCTCAGTCCTCATCCGGGAGGAAGACGGCGTCCAGCATGCCATCTTCTATGTTAGCCAGACCCTCAGGGAAGCAGAGCTCAGATACTCCCCCGTGGAAAAAACGGTCCTAGCCATTGTTTAGACTGTGAAGAAGCTTGGCCACTACTTTCAGGCTCATCCGGTCCAAGTGCTCACACATCAACCCCTCGGTGCCCTCATGAGGAGCCCCACCATCTCCTCCAAGATGGTAAAATGGGCCATCTTCCTCAGCCAATATAACATTGACATCCGTCTGAGGCTTGCCATAAAGGGCCAAGCCTTGGCGGACTTCATAACGGAGTGCACGGCGAGATCAGCGGTAGATGAGGAGCCCTCGGCACCTTCGGACGAGTGGTGGACCCTGTGTATGTAACACCGACCCCGAGCATTTTTACTTTTAGTAAAGTATGTAATAAACCTTGAAGGATGATTTAAGAAAGTTCGTGATTGTAAATTTTTACTATTTCTTTTACGTGAATAGTAAATTGCATGTGGGGCCCACAGCGGGAACGGGGACCGCCCGATAATTCCCAAACCACATATTATATTCATCTTGGTCTAGATAATATGTATATGGTGGTGGATATTTTAATTGGGCCATAAGGAGGGCATGGAGTTGACCGGTTGGTCAAACGGGGCCCAATTACCGGTATCGGCAATTTGACGGATAACAGCCCGAAGTGAGTTTCGGAGACTCCTAAATTAATGTTGGGGAATATACATCTATTCTAAAGGCCCATAATTATTTGGAACGCGTAATATATTTTATTTGGTCCGATAAAATAAAATATGATTAAAACGGGCCGAAAAATGCAACTTTCGGGATCGATTGTGCACTTCTGGACAAAAAGGGGTGACCTCCCACACAAGTGGGGGCCAACCCACGAAATTTCCAAGACCTTGGGGGCTGGCATGAGCTAAATGGTGGCTGAAATCCATTGAAGGGATGGGGGAGACCATCTTGACACCTAAGGGACCCCTAACCTCACCCAATTGTCAACCAAGGACAAAAGTACCATCCTCCCTCCTCTCCCACTCATTGTACTCGTCCAGCACCAAGAAAAGAAGGCCAAGGAGATCTGAAAACCTCACCTTCCATAGCCAACTCGAGCTCAAGCTCAAACAAGAAAAAGGGAGAGGTTTGGAGAAGAAGAAAGATAGAAAAAGTGTGAAGAATCAAGGTAATGACCTCATGCTAACTTTTTCTCTACTTCTTAGCTACCCTAAGACTTATATATCATATTGAGGACCCCTAGGATTGTTCTTCATGTTTAGAAGTGTAGAACAAGGGGTTGGAAGGTAGTTCTAAGTCCAAGAACGGACTTAGAAGCCAAATGACCGGTTCGCCGGAAAATAACCTTTTAAGGGTTATTTGTGTTGATATGGGTTTTGTGATGATAAAACCTTGTTAGGAGCTTGACTAAAGTGTTCCTAAGTTTCGCCGGAGTCTCGTCGGAGTTTCGCCGGAGTTCACCGGAGTATTGCCGGAGTTCAACCTAGAAGGGTAGAGCTTCTTCAAGCAAATTCGAGGTGAGGATGGCTGACTATATTGCTTATAATTAATGAGTTAATTTCATGAGATTACCGAAGGTAATTAAAAGTATTTTTATGGATTATTAATGATTAATAATGACTGAAAATGACAAGACTAAATGTCTAAAGCAAAAGGGAGCATGATATACAAATTTAAGAGTAAATTGTGTATGTTCATGTGTTATGAGTATGTTGACTTGAAAGTGGAATTTATTATGAAACATATGTTGAAATATACTTTTCTTCATATTGGAATATATGAGTGATTAAAAGTGATATTTTGAATATTGAGATAAATGATATTTTCAGAGGAAAATCAGTTGGAATTGTCTATATGACTATGAGTTGAGAACTTGGTTTGTTGATATTAATTTGACTAGTATTAAGATACTAGTTGGACATTAAAATGAAATGTTGTTAAGATTGATCCTAAGGTTGGATTGTGAAATGTTATGCCTTAAGTAGTCTTAAGAGATGTTTTAAGGTAGGAAAGTATGAACTTTAAGTTATACTAGGGGTAGGCCTTAAGAGATACCCAAGATAATGTAAATATTAAATTGATCCTAAGTATAGGATTGGCCTACGGGTGTGTTCGGTAATCCTTGTGGATAGCCGATTGAATTATGGAAATAGTAAGGACCATGGCCCTTCCCGACTCTAGAGAGCGGGGTTGGATAGCATGGACTTACATCGTGATCACGGGTTAGGGTGGAATCCGAATCGGAGACCTAACTAGGTTCCGGTAGCGGTAACACATAAGATAGGACCCCGAAGGGCCTTACCTTCCTACGGGATGATGGGTATGAGTCTAGGGGCGGGATGTTGGAGTCCGAACCGGGAGCCTCATGAGGTCTCGGACAGCGGTAGCAAGTCCCGTAGAAATAATAGGACCCAAGGGTTGGGTTGTGCAAATGATAAATGAAAAAGGATATATAAGAAGGGCCGTGTGCCGACAAATGAATAAATTTACTTATTATAAAGACAATAAGTGGGAAATATAAATTATTATTTATATTATGATATCACCCTATTTTGAGGGTCTTGGAAATTAAAACGTTGATTATACTTAGTATAGTTGCTATTGTACTTGTCAAATATTTCCAAGTACTGACCTCCCCTTCACGGGGGAGGCCACCTCACAGTTTCAGGTAGAACTTGAAGTTGCTACCATTGCCCGTTGCTTCGGGAGGCTCAATGGAGGAAGACGTGATTCGTGCTTCTTCCGTTCTGTTTTAAAAACAATTAAGTTAATGCTCATGGATGCTATTTTCTGAATAATTACTTTGGGGGCTTGTATGCCTAGTTATGCCAAGTGTGGCTTGAACAATTGTATTAATGCTTCCGCTGTTTAAATGAATGTTTTACATTATGTTTGTTTATGGATGTACTATGTGTGAATGATATTCATGACACCTTGTATAGTATGGATAAGTTGGACTGCGGTTGGCTATTCGTACTGTACGGCGGGTTGTTGACGTGTCCGGCTAGGTCCGGGGCGTGACAGTGTATCGATGGCTCCTCAGCCACCAAAGCATGTGGGGGAGGAGTATTTCTCATTACTCCCGAAGGCTTCCGGGCCTACTATGCCATCCGCTTCTCCTTCAAAGTCTCCAACAACGAAGTGGAATATGAAGCCCTCCTCTGTGGCCTTCGGCTGGCAGCAAATATGAAGGCTAGAATGATCCACGAAAAGTGTGACTCCAAACTTGTCGTGGACCAAATCTATGGGGAGTATGAGGCCAAGGAAGGGAGGATGAAACAATACAAGGAGGCGGTTAAAGAATTGCTCAAGGTATTTGAGGCTCATTCCATCACTCAAATACCGAGGGTTCAAAATTCTGAGGCCGACATCTTATCAAAACTCTCGGACGAATCCCCCGAGCACCTCTCCAAAATTGCAAGGATAGAAGAGCTCAGCCTCTCAAGCATACAAGCCAGCCCCATCATGCAAATTCAACAAAGGCTAGAGGATTGGATCTCAGATATCATTACCTTCATCTCCACGGGGCGACTGCCCGAGGATGAGGCCCGCGCAAAACTAGCAAAGCTGAGGCCTCCCAGCTACACCATCGAAGACAGAAGGCTTTACAAACGATCCTACAATGGCACACTACTCCGATGCCTTCATCAAGACGAAGCCGAAGTCGCCATGGAGGAAGTGCACAGTGGCACCTGCTCAGCTCACCAGGGACCCTTCTCCATGTCCCGAAGGCTCATAGTGCAAGGCTATTTCTGGCCAACAATGGCTCGGGATTGCGCGGACCTCACTCAAAGGTGCACCGCCTGTCAACACTTTCAGAAGGCCCCCGGAAGGCCAGAGGTCAACTATGCCCCCATCAGCACATCTATACCCTTCGCTAGATGGGGCATAGACCTTGTGGGCCCTTTGCCGAGGGGTACTTTCAACAACAGGTACATCATCGTTGCCATTGACTACTTCATCAAGTGGGTGGAAGCTGAGCCCCTCGCAAGCATTACCGAAGCCAGATGCCGCCACTTTGTCCTCAAGAACATCCTCACAAGGTTTGGCGTCCCCCAACAAATCATCTCAGATAACGGGACTTAATTTGAGGCAACCCCCTTCTGTGCCCTCCTAGAGGCATGGGGCATCAAGCATACCTTCTCATCTGTTGCCTAGCCTCAAGGCAACGGCCAAGTGGAAAATGCCAACCGGACTTTGCTCAAAGGTCTAAAGAAAAAGTTGGAAGCCGAAGGGGGAGGCTAGGTAGAAGAACTCCACAACATCTTGTGGGCCTACCGCACCACCCCTCGGCGGGCAACAGGTGAAACACCCTTCCCCCTTTGCTACGGGTTCGAGGCTAAAGCTCCCACGGAGGTGACCCTTCCTACCCGAAGGGTGGACCAATACGAACCCGAGATCAACGACGCCAACATGGCCCTCGACCTTCACCTTATTTCAGAACGCCGAGAGCAAGCCTTCATACGAGCGGAAAACTACCGGAGGCAAGTCAAAAGCTACATCGACGCCAAGGTCCACTCTCGAGAATTCCAAGTAGGGGATTATGTCCTCCGACAGAGGGAAGCCAGCCAACCAACCGAGGGCGACAAGATGGCAACTAAGTTTGAGGGGCCCATTACAAGATGGCAACTAAGTTTGAGCCAACCAACCGAGGGCGACAAGCCAGTCAACCAACCAACGAAACGCTTTCCGCGCCATTATCCCGAAGGTATGGCAGGCAACTAATATGCCCAGGATTCGACTTTCAAAAACGAAACGCTTATCGCGCCATTACCCTAAGGGTATGGTAGGCCAAAGACTACGTCTCGTGCTGAGGGAACGACTTTTAAAACTGAGGCGCTTTCCGTGTCGTCCCCCAAGGGGAGGCGGGCAATAGACTACGTCTCTTGCCCAGGAAACGACCCTCGATCCCCTCGGAACTCGGAAGGTTAACCCGAGGGGGGAGCTAATGGTGTATACTGTTGCCTCCCGATAGGCCAAACCTTACCAAGAAACCAACTTTCTTGAAGCCTTCCCTTCGCTACAAAAAAATGGAGTGAAGGGGAGTAGACTCAATGAGCAATCAATGGGTACAACACTCCATGACAGAACGCCCCTCGGCGTTAAAAGACAATACAGGTCATACCGAGGGCTCCCCCAGGAACACCTCTGGTATCTGGAAGCTATTAATTCCCGAAGGCTACTGTTCAACAAAGGTCATCAAAGAATTGGCTAAGTCCACATTCTGCAAGCCTCCGGCATTTCAAAACATACCGGAAGCATCAACATTGTATTTGGGACCTAACTACTGAAGGCTATACTTCGGAAGGGAACCTGATCTAATACATTGGACTAAAGAATTTCCTAAGGGCCACACTTTGACATCTACCTAATCCGAAGGCTCATATGCTAACCAAGGAGCGAGGGCACCTACTACAAATTACCGAAGGCCAACCTCACAGGCCAAGGAAAATTATTCTAAGTCTACAAAATTGGGTGCCCCCGGGACCACCATGCTTTACCGAGGGACTTCTTACTCAAAAATGCTGCAAGTCTGAAGGGTCCATGTAGACACTTAGAAAAAACTCTAAGCCCTAATGGTTTGGCCCTCGGCCAACCGGCATTGCAACGAAGGCCCTCAGTCAACTCATGAAGGCCAGACAAGATCGAAGGGAGCATCTAGCGAAGGCCCAATACTTAACAACGCTTGGAGAAAATTTCTAAGTGTACGATGTTCGGCCTCCGGTCAAGTCAACATACAACCGAAGTCCCAGATAGGTTGGCCCTCGGTCAACTCAACATACAACCGAAGGCCAAGTGAAACACTACACTTAGAAAGGTTTTTCTAAGTCTTGAAATGATTGGCCCTCGGCCAAATCACCATACGAACACACCAACAACTACGAAAGGGCATGAAGGAAAAGGCAGAGACATTCATTCAAAACATATAAGGAAGGCTCGAAGGAAGACGATCATTCACCAAGAAAGAGAGAAGTAAATTCATACATCTCAAAAGCCCGAAAGCGTCATCCATGGAAGAGAACAAGAATGATGTTAAGTGTTTGGTACAAACGGGCCGAAGCCGAGAGCTATAGATTGTCATTACAACAAATCGTTCAAGAATTTACAAATACAAGATCATTCGGCGGTTTCTCCCTCGGCAACTTTGGAGGTGACCTCTTCTCCGACGGCCTCGTCAGCACCACCCTCGCCGGACTTCCCCATCATCATAGAGTCATCAATCACGGGCCTCTCCTCGCCCATGGGGAGGGGAATTCTCACATCTGGCTGCAGGAGGGGAAGACCGTACGCCGCCGGGTCAAATTGCTCGAGGGGGGTGTTTAAATGTCTGGCAAGCCTCTGGTATATCAGGTGCTAGGTGAAGAACTCGCCCCCCTGATAGTAGCTGTCCCCCTTTTCGGCCATCCACATTTTCCCAGGGCCCCCAACCCAGGCATCCACCGAGGCCTCTACTACCGAGGCAACCCACTCCTTCTGGCCCTCGGCCTTCCACCCCTCCGCAAGGAACGCAGCGACGACATCCTCCATGGCTTTGGCGACGGCATCAGCTTTGGCAGTCTCAGCCTCCTCGGCAGCCTTCCACGCGGCCTCGGCAGCAGCCCTATCGGCCTCAGCCTTGCCCTCGGCTTGACCCTCCACCTTGGCTCTCTCAGCTTCATCCCTCGCCCCTCGAAGGTCCTCCTCTAGCGTAGCCATCTGCCTAATGGCATCAGAGTTTTCATGGATGAGCTTCCTCAACTTCTCATTACTCTGGGCCTTATGGAGGCGCCACTCTTCAAACCGCCGGGCTTGCTCGCCGAGGGCTATGCAAGTGTTTCAACAACGAGCAAAGGAGTTAGGATGTCATGTTATAAGGAATAATTGTAATTAGATTTTGATGATGCTATACTAATTAGGATTTTAGAGTACCCCCTCTTTAGATTTATTGTATTAGAATTTTCCTTGTAAAGTTTCTTAGAATAGTCGACTGACAGAAGACCTCTTGACAGAAGACCCTCTCATAGGCCTAGTCTGAACAGAAGACCTTTGGGGCTGTGCTAGTTTTTACGTAGACAGAAACCCTCTGGCTCTCACTTCAACAGAAACTGTCATGACTCTCTGTTGGTTCGCCCTTGACACAAGACCTCAAGACCCTCTGATACCTTATTCCAACAGAAGTGCTCAAGACCTTCTCTGGCAGATCCTCTGCTGAAGACACCAGAAGGCCTGACACTTAGAGAATTTTCATGGAACTACTACAGCCGGTGAAGCCTTCTGAAGATTCCTTCAACGGCTAGAAGACTTCAACGGAAAAGCTATAGTACGCGCATTAAATGCACATTTAATGCACCCCGTACCCTGTAGAGTAAAAGCTGATGATTGGCCGACATTCCAGGATAACTCTATCTCAAAATAGTAACCCGCCAACAATACCGGGTCCTACTGATCAAGTCAACTATTCACGCATTTAATGCAGTTGTCCTCCTCCTCCAACGGAAAGACAACCCCAGTATAAAAGATACTACTTGAAGAACATCGACAACAACTTTGCTGAAACTTTGAAAAACTAGTGCTCAACCAAAATATTCAAACATTCAAACGCACAAGCCTTCTTGAGATCAAATTCTCCATCTTCATCAACAAGAAAGGCATACGTTGGGAAGATAATCTTTTTCTATCTTCATATCCCCAACAAGAGCAAAGTTCCAACTGTTCTTCAACTCTTCAAGCACTTCAACTACAAATCTTTTATAACGAAGCTAGTTGGAAAACCCCTGTTCTCTCAAGAACTCTTCTCCAACGAGAAGGACGTCCAAGTAACTGGAGTAGTGAAGTGGTGATACTTCCGGGAAGCTCAGTGAAAGGACCAGTCTTAAAGGAAGCAAGGAAGTGCATCCCAGGAGACATCTAGGCTTGAAGAAGACGTGGAGAGCTTTTTAAGTGCTAGGACTAAGACTTTGTAACTGGATTTTTTACAAACTTAGTGGAACATTGGATCAGAGGAACGAGTTGTTCCTTGAACCACTATAAAAATCTCTGGTGTCATTTACTTACTGCTTTTAATTCTTGTATTTATCTTTAACTGATTAACTCCAGAATTTGGGTCTTTGTGTTCAGCAGAACCCCTCCTGTGAGTTAATAGAAGGCCTACTGCCTTTGCATCTGCTGCCAGTCTGTTCTGCTTAGAGGCTAACCGGACAGAACTTCTACCAGAAGACCATCCGCTGCCAGTCTGTTCTGCCAACAGAATAGGCTATTCTGTTAAATCTGGTACTTAGCTTGAAAAAGTTAAAAATCAGTACAGTCTATTCACCCCCCCTCTAGACTGTACCCAGTACAACCGGGACCAACAAGTGGTATCAGAGCCTCCTTGTTCTAATAATCTCTTAGGTTATTTGCTGAACAAAGATCCACCTGTTTTCTTTTTGACTCTGTTTTTAGTCTCATATTATGGATCACTCTCTTTCCAAGAACCTTATGTTTTCAGATCTTAAGTTTGATGTCTGGAGGATCCGGATGAAGGCACATCTATGTTCTCTTCATGATGAGATGTGGGAAGTACTTGACATTGGGCCATTCACAAACTTCCAGAAGGTCAATCCTGAACATGCAATTGACAACACGAGGCCTCGAATGATCAATAACGCCAAATCTGAGTGGACCACTGAAGAAAGAAGGAAGTATAATCTGGACAACATAGCAAAGGACATACTCTACAAGTCCATTGATGACAGATACTTCAACATACTAAAGAAGTGCAAAACAGCCAAAGAAATCTGGGATATGTTAGTATATATGTCCAAACGACAATCACTTTTTAGAGATATATGTACTTGATCACATTCAGTTTTATATATTCGATATATGCGGTATTACACATTGATGATTAAGTATTTTGATTGTCAATATCTTATTCATAATTGTGTTCCCTTGGACTTATGTTATCAATAAGTAAGTGGGAGCTTATATGATATCACATAAGGTCCTAAAATAGCCCCAATCAATGATCATCAAGAATGGGATATTGATGATATGCGATAAGATTGGTATGTGGACTGCATCATACTTTTAGAAAGTATAGTTGATCTCACAACTATGAGTTCCTGTAATTCATGAGGGTCACATAGATATTTTAGAGAATATTGGCATACCCACCGAGAAACCATTTGATAAGTTCTATTCATGTGTCTATGGGATTATCGGCGTATAGAGTAGTGTAATAATCCTCCGACTTGAGGTCAATACGTACTACATGTGCGGAGTGATGTACTTTGACCATGACCAACGCTTGCACTCCAATCGGGGTAGATACGGCATGTGTTGGGTGCATCACGAAGCACATGGAGTAGTAGTTGAACCAAGAAAGGATTCATTCCTCATAATAGATTAAGAGAGAACATTCTACTTCTCATATATAGATGGATCATAAAGTCATTGGCCAATGCAAAGATATATTCGTTTTGGATATCGAATATGATCGTAATGGATCATCTAGAAAGATTGAGAGACAGAGACTGAGTTATTGGAATAGACACAATATCATGTTCTAGACTTAGTTGAATGTTCGTTTGAATGAAAGGACCGTATCACTATGAGCTCTATATTACAGGGAGTTTGTATAGTCCTCACAAACGTCCTTATATATTAAGTTTGTCTGGAGAATCGTCTAGGGATTCGCTAAGACCTTAATTTGATTAGTGCTTAATATATAAGGCCCTATGGGTCACACAACAAGTGATTATACCTTTCGATTGAATTGTTAGAAGGAATTAAATATTATTAATTGGATTAAATAATATTTAATTTGTAATACTGAAAATGAATTAAATATTAATTAGATTAAACATATTTAATTCATGAAGCTGAAGGAGAGTTCTATTTGATAGAATTAATTAAGTAAGATAAATTTGATTTATCATACTTAAATAAGATGTATTTATTATTAAATAAAGTAGATATTTTCTTTTGTAATTTTGAATTAAAAGAAAAGTAAATAAAATAAATATTAATATATAATAATTAGAAAGTGGCGTGCAGCCACATCTCAATTATTATTATTATTATTTGGTTTTGTTTTATCTACTTATTTAATTAATAAGGAGTATTGGTCCTGT
This sequence comes from Cuscuta europaea, assembly GCA_945859875.1. NCBI lineage: Eukaryota > Viridiplantae > Streptophyta > Magnoliopsida > Solanales > Convolvulaceae > Cuscuta > Cuscuta europaea. The sequence goes on from CAMAPE010000038.1 coordinate 37,916,767, forward strand.
TAGGATTAGAACTCATTAATGAAGAACACTTTCATTGTGATTGAGAAACTAGTTTAGAACTAGTATAAATACACCCTCCTCCTTCATAATTCAGTATGACCAGTTTTTAGATTCAGTATTACCAGTTTATTTCCCCGCAAAGAGATTTCCTAGTCTTTCTCTTAGGGAGATCTAACCGTTCTTTCGGAGAGGAGAAATCACGTGGATACCTAAGGTCAAGGATTATAACCGCTAGGCTGGAAGATCTGTAAGTTCTAACTCAGATCTGTTATAATTATCATATTCGTTATTTTGTCATAATCAGGAAAGATCTGTTTGGGAAAATTTTAAAATTCCGCTGCCGTACTTTCGAGGTACGTTACATCAATTTCCTAACAGTGGTATCATAGCTAAACTGATTCTAATGACATTATACGAATTTTTGTAGTTATACGGACTTCATTTTTGGATCGAAGTACGTAATTTTTATATTATGTTTTTGCCCAAATTTCGTTTTTGAAGGAATTGAAATTTTGATTTTTTCAAATCAATTCTAATTTAAGAATACACGTTGAATCTTGGAGAGAATTGATGCACCACCTGCAAAAGTTGGAATCGTGGTTACTGGTTCTTAGATATTTAGATATGTTTTTGAAATCGAAATCTAGAATTGTAAAATTGAAACTCTTTCCCTACGATTTCATCGTCTAAATCCGAAAGGGGCTAAGTTTTCATTATTTGACGATCGACCTAAAGCTTGGACCTGTTAATCAACCTTCGCCTGGAAGATCTCTACGATAGCAGACCAAATACGTTCGACCTGGAGCTTCTGCGGCCTCCACAGTTTTCTCCCACAAAACTCGGTCGCCATTAATGGTGGTTCGAGCTTTTTTTTTGAACGCTCCGTATAAATACGATTTTGTTGGAGACGATGAAGAACAACCCCCGGGCAGTGAGATTCGGTTATCAATGCTTGTTTTCAGCGATAACATCGCATTCGAATCGTCTGGCGTTTTTTTTTCTTTTCCCGTGGCTGTTTTCAGTTTTGACCTTGGGTTGTTTGGGTTGTTTGGGGTTCTTTTGGTGAATTAGATTTAACCTAAGGGCTTATTGCAAAATTTTAGAAATTGCAAGTTAAATGGGACTTTGTTTGAGGTAAATTCGATCCGCATAGAACCCTTAGAAGTTGAGTTTGCTTTTAAGTCTCTTTGAAGAAGACTTGTTGTAGGCTAATAATTTGATTATTTAAATTTCGGAAGTACCACTACATAACACTAACGTGACTTAATTCTGATGAGATGAGATGAGATTAGATCATGTTTCTATGAGTTTCGTTTACCATGATTGTATTATTATTTTTAAGCATGCTTAATTAGTTATATGATAATTGTATCTGTTTATAAATTAGATTTATATTGCATTCTTTAAATTATCTGTCTGAGTTAGATCTCGTTAACATATTATTTGATAATATGTTATTAGCATCTTGATTAAACAATTTAATACCCCGCTAAATGTTCCCCATAAGTTAAAATTTAAGTCTTATCTGGGATAACGACATCACCCATCATAATTAAATTAGTAGAAATATTTTTTCGTTGAAGAATATTTCACCCAAGTGTTTATCCCATTCGACAAAATATAGAACTAATTTATAGATACACATGTTTGTGATCGTGTGATGGTTTTGACTTACTTAAATTAGCTCGAGTCGCCCAAGCGTCAGTGTTAATTTAGGAATGTCAATCAATTTAAAAATTGATCAACCAAAAGTTGCTTGGACGCAATTGGTCTAGGGACCTACCCATTATATTATTGCAGTGATCAGCCCAAGCTGGGACTGTAATAGTATGAATGAGGATTTTGGCCACTATGATTGTAAAACATTCCATGTTCTTTTTATTGGGGTCAAAGAGCATGCAAAATAGTGGGAGCTAAATAATTAAAAGTCCATATTATTTAGTTAACTAGATGTGATCATAGGAATTAATATATGATTTTAATTCCGTTCTATTTGAACTTCTTTAGGCTTTTAGGAATGTCGAATTTATCATTGAGAAGTATCTTGGATACATGCAAGCTTACTGGACCAAACTTTCTGGACTGGGAAAGAAATGTGCGTTTAGTTCTTAGACAAGAAAATATTGAGTATGTGTTAGACACGCCGGTACCCAAGATTCCTGATGCTAACTCTCTCGAGTTTGCCACGTTTGACCTGACTGCTCGAGAGAAACACGTTACTGATGCTAAAACTGTGCAATGTGTTATGTTGGCTGCAATGTCTATGGAGTTGCAAAGGCAACACGATAGGATGAGCGCCTTCGAGATGCTTGAACACTTGAAAAGTCTGTTTGATTCAGAGAGTCAGACTCTAGAGTATGAACTTCTGACAGACATTTTCAAGTGTTGGCTTCAAGAGGGTGGTAACGTGTCTGAGCACGTCCTCAAAATGATTGGCTTAATTGAAAGAGTTGCTACCACCGGAATTATGTTTGAGGATCGTGTCTCAACTGCTATCATCCTATATTCGCTTCCGAGTTCATTTACTAACTTCATTGTGAATTATAATTTGAACAAAACGAAAGCGACCATGCCTGAACTCCATAACATGCTCAAGTCTTATGAAGCCTCAACCTCTAAAGGAAAGACTGTTCTTATGGTAAGCTCTAATGCTAAGTCTCGTTCTAAGAACAAGAATAAGCAAAAGAAGAAAGGTAAGGTTGGACCTACTCCTACAGCTCTGAAGCCTAAAGGTGGAGGTCATATGAAGCCAAAGATTGCAAAGGATGTTTGCCTCTACTGCAAAGAGAAGGGGCATTGGAAGAGAGATTGTGAGCTGTATAAGGCTAATCTAGCCAAAGCACCGGGTGCTTCAAGCTCAGGTATTTTTATCATTAAATAAATATGTATATAACTAACTCTCATTGTTAAAGTATTAGATACAACTTATGGCTTACACATTTGTAAAATTGTGCAGAAGCCTGAGAAGCAGTGTAGCAGTTGGACTGGGTAAAATTAACCTACGCGTGAAGGCTGGAGCAAAAGTTGCTGCTGAACGTGATAAGATCTTATAGTTTAGATTTGCCCAGTGGTTTTAGATTAGAATTAAATAATTGTTATTTTATTCCTTCTATTACCAAGAAGATTATTTCCATTCATATGTTAGACATTAAAAGATTTCTATTTCCATTTTGCTAATAATAATTGTTATTTTTATAAAATGGTGTTGTTGTGGAAATGCTTTTCTTATGAATGGTTAATTATCAATCGACATATTAGATATTAAATGAATAAAATAAAAGGATCTCGATTAAGTAATCAGAAAAATTACTACCTATCTATGACATTGCAAACTTGGTCAAATTAATGAAACAAGAATAGCAACGTTAAATGAATTAGATTATTTAACACCATTTGCTTTTGGGTCATATGGAAATTGCGAATCTTGTCTTTCAAACAACTTGACTAATAATCCTTTTCTAGGAAAAAGGATAGCAAGTCAAAGAGTACTTAAGTAAAATTTATGATTTATTTAAAAGGTCAAAGAATTCGGTCATAAACTCCTCCAGAACACTTTAGAAGACTGGCGTTTCTGTAAGGAGAAATAGGGCTTTGTTAGACATGTCTAGATCTATGATGGATTCATTTTCTCTTCCAAACATTCTTTTGAGGGTACACGCTATAAATCTCAATATACATTCTGAATAGTTTGATTAGTACAAAATGTACTATATGAGTTATAGTATAATAAAAGACATTTTCTTCACATATTAAATATGGGTTGCTCTACATATGTAAAGAAATGTGCACTAATCAAATTGAAAGCTGAAGTAACATAGAGAATGAAGATTTGTTAGATGGTCTGACGAAGGATTCAGTGGGAGAATTGACTTGAAGAATGTCTCTAGGAGGATATCCTTCAGCTAGTGGGAGTAATATAGGAATCACCTCGCACCAGCAAGTGATTCTTATTAAACATAAGATGACATGGTTGTCATTCCTTCTGCACCCACTTCTCTTTCTCTGGAAATACTTAAAAGTGTAGCACCGGAAAAGTCTCTAAGCATTGGATAGTCCAATAAAAGAGAACCTCTTCACGATCAGAATGAACAGCCTGAACAAAACGCAAAAACAATCAACTCTGCGGGTCTACTAGGATTCATCATGAACTAACTAGGTTAGGCTTCCTCATGGAGGATCATGATGATGTTGAAATTCCTGACAAGGATGAACCTAAGACTTACACTGAAGCAATATTAGATATTGATTCAGAGAGATGGCGAGAGGGCACGAAATCTAGAATGGACTTGATGTATATCAATCAAGTATGGAACTTGGTTGACTTGCCTGTTGGGTTAGACCCATTGGATGCAAAGGATTTTTCAGAAGAAAATTGATGCTGAAGGTAAGGTGCAAGCCTAAAAAGCTAGGCTAGTGGCTAAAGATTATAGTCAAAGAGAAGGAATTGACTATAGTGATACCTATTTGCCAGTTGCAAAACTCAAGTCCATTCGGATTTTGCTTGTGATAGCTGCATAGTATGATTATGAGATTTGACAAATGGATGTCAAAACCCACTTCCTTAATGGAAACCTCAAGGAGGAGGTGTACATGGTACAACCTGAAGGTTTTTGCATCCATGTCAAATTCTAAATCATTATGTTAATTAGAGAAATCTATTTATGGGCTAAAACAAGCCTCTAGGAGTTGAAATATTAATTTTGATGAAATAGTCAAATCGTTTGACCTCATCAAATGAAATGAGAGTGCTTGCGTGTTTAGAGTGCGCAACAAGGATAGAGTGGTCTTTATAATCATATATGTTGATAATAGAGAATGATATCCCCTCATTGAAGTCCGTGAATGAATGGTCACCCAAAATCTTTATGAATATCTTTTTGTCTATGGTAGACAGAAAGAACTGGTAGAATTTAATTATTCTAGCACTAGTTTCATGTATGATAAGAAAGATTGCGAGTCACAGTCAGTATATGTTTTTAGTCTCAATGTAATAGTAGTGCTGAAAGAGTTGCAAGTAAAAAACTACTATAAATTCGACAACTAGAGCCTAGTAAATTGTTGCATTTGATGCAACATAGGTAGGTGTTTAGATACGTTAGTTCCTTAAAGAAATAGGGGTAGTGTAACGCCCCTCTCAGGGTTAAAGGAAACGTTACATAAACTTACTACTATATAAAAAAAAACTGCAATATAACGGCCGTTTGTTTAAGAAATAACCCTGATAAAAATCTCAAATATAACAAAATTATAGCTCCAAATAAAAACTCAAAAAAATCTAGTTATCACCAGCAAATGTGATAACCACCTGGATCCAGGAATTTACTAAAACTTCAAAACCTCAATTATATAAAGTAATAATAATTTTTTTTTTATTCTCACTGAAATACTGGAGTAAAATAAAACTAGCTAGAAGCCGCCAAGGTCGTTCCCGTTAACTCATCTTGGCACGCGTTCCACTCCCTCATCATCTTCCTAGACCTTGGCCTTACCCTTAGTATCTGTACATGCGAAGAAAGAAAACTGATAAGCTTTACGCTTAGTAAGTCACTATGGACCCACCAAAATATCTGAGAAGTCTATGCTAATTTATCAATAGATAAATTTAGACTATAAGCATGCACTAAACACACAACTAACAAATAGCTTCTCGAATAAATTCTGAGAGATTCCAAAAGAAAATATTTTCTAAAATAATTTCTCAAAACTACTGGAGAGATCCCAAAATTTCTTTCTCAAAACATTTCTGTAAACTTTCTGAAAGAGATCTCAAAACAACTTTCTGTAAAACTCTTTGTGGCTAATTTTAACTGTGGGCCCGTGATATGTACTCAAAGGCGCCAATCCGACAGCTCAGGGGAGCGACCCACTAAACATATCGGACTCTCTGAAACTGATAAACTGATAATCTGAGGGAACTTGTTCCCGAGTACATATCACCTGATCTTTCACTTTAAATATTAGTTCTTTTTATAGTGACGTTTGGGTAAAAAAACATCATTAAAATCTTGAAATAAAGTACTGACATAATCTTGACTACGCCAGATAATAAACATAACTTAAGACAACAATTACAATAACTCAACAAATAATTCACCAAGCTCACATAATAGCGAATAGTCTAAAATCATCTACTAAAAATCAACCAGACTTCTTTCTTTCATTTGGTTGAACAAACATGTACAGGTGGTAGTGAACTTACCTGTAGAAGCTGAACTCAAATTACTCAATTAAGTGTGGCACCTTGATAACGTCTTCCGGTAAGCTCTTCTCTTAAATCTTTAATTAAATATAATATTCCAATTAAAACTCATTATACTAATAAAAGACGGAAACCAATGGTAAACCAAAACTCTAAAGTTTAACTCAGTTTTTCAGCTGCAATGTGCTGACCAAATGGTCAATTCAATGGTCATTTGCTATTATAACAACCATTAATGTCGTTTGGAAAAGAGCTATCTAACTTGCCATTTTTAAACAAAATACAATTTCATCACCTAATTTCAAGAAACTGTATTGAAATTGCAGTGGAAACTAAATGCTGGGTGGCGTATAAAAAAAACTTAAATATAAAATGTTCAATTCGTATAACAAGAACTCCAGGAACTTAACCTTCCCTTTATGAAAGATAGTAGAGTTAAAGGCTTTTCTTTCAATACCATTCTACAAATCAATTGAACTTTCAAAAATATAAGTGATAATTTATTAATAAACCGGGATCGTAATTAGAGAAAGAAGAATTCGAATTCACCAGATTTTAGATTGATTCACTGTACAACAAAAGCTTCAGTGTGTGAATTGAAGGAAATTTCTGGAAACAGAAAATTAAGATAAGAGAGAAAGTAAAATTCAGCTTACCTTATTATAAGTTGCAGAGGCAATAATCTCCTTAAGGTTTGGCCGACAATTGAAGCGTTGGAGAGAAATTCTCCTTCAATACTAGATAAGGACGAAAGACTGGTGGTAACGGAGAGAACGGGTGTTCAAGGGTTTAAGAGTAGTAATATATTTAGATAATGCCGATCCTGGAGGGTTTCAGTATAAAAGAGATTTATTTGGGCTAAGATACTAATTTGGGTCTCTTAGTCCTCTAAGAAAATACTTATGACCCAACTGAACAAATAATATTTTCCCTTTCAGTTATATACTAAATAGATAAAAAATATATATTTATTTCTTCGCTTAAAATTATTATGAGCTTACCGGTCCACGTTACCTGCCAAAAACAAAACATAGTCATACAATCACATTAGTCACAGAAGAAACTTATTTAATTGACTAAAACAAATAATATTGATTAATATAACTAGCTTATAAAAATCGGGGTGTTACAACCCCTCCCACCTTATAAAAGTTTTGTCCTCGAAACTTAGAGCAACTCCGGATAACGACGTCTCATGTCGTCCTCCACTTCCCAAGTAGCTTCTTCAACTTTGTGATTCCGCCACAACACCTTCACTAGAGCTATCTCTTTATTCCGGAGACGTCTAACCTCACGATCAAGAATTTGTACCGACTTCTCCTCGTAAGACAAATCATTTTGCACTTCTACTGTGGGGGGTACTAAAACATGCTCCGGATCAGCAAAGTATTTCCTCAACATCGAAACATGGAAGACATTATGAATACCAGAAAACTCTTCAGGTAGCGCGAGCTCATAAGCCACCTTCCCAACTCGTCTAGTGATCTCATATGGTCCGGTGAATCTGGGGCTAAGCTTTCCTTTCTTCCCAAATCGCATCACGCCCTTCATCGGGGCTATCTTAACGAAAACAAAGTCCCCCACTTCAAATTCTAGAGGTCTCCTCCGAACATCTGCATAACTTTTCTGTCTACACTGAGCAGATTCTATCCTTTGTCTGATAGTCTTAATAGCTTCTGAGGTCTCATCAATCAGCTCAGTCCTTCCTTGTAACTCCTCTTCTAGAATCTTCTTTTCTCCCATTTCATACCATGATATGGGAGATCTACACCTTCTCCCATACAATGCCTCATATGGAGCCATGCCGATGGTTGCTTGATAACTATTATTATAAGCAAATTCCGCCAAACTAAGGTATTTAGCCCATCCTCCTTGAAAATCAAGAGCGCATGCCCGTAACATATCCTCTAAAATCTGATTTGTCCTCTCCGTCTGGCCATCTGTCTGAGGATGAAAAGCAGTACTAAACTTCAACTTCGTGCTCAATGATTGTTGTACACACTTCCAAAAGTGAGACGTAAATCTGGAATCTCTGTCTGAAATAATACTCTTCGGAACACCATGCAATCTAACAATCTCCTGTATATATATTTTTGCCAACTTCTCCAAAGAAATACTTGCTGAAATTGGGATAAAATGAGCAGATTTAGTCAATCTGTCCACTATAACCCATATAGCGTCATAACCTCCAGTTGTCTTCGGTAAACCCATAATAAAATCCATTGATATCTCATCCCATTTCCACTCTGGAATCTGGATAGGCTGAAGTTCTCCACCTGGTCTTTGATGTTCAGCCTTAACTTGTTGACACGTCAAACATGCCTGAACGAACTTTGCAACATCTTTCTTCATCCCTGACCACCAAAAGCTTTCCTTCAAGACGTGGTACATCTTGGTCGAACCAGGATGCATAGTGAATGGTGTCTCATGAGCCTCCTTCATAATCTGCTTCCTCAACCCCTCGATGTCCGGGATGCACAACCTGTTTTGGAGTAATAATCTCTCATTCTCATCCTAACAAAACTCAGGACATTTTCCCTCCTTGACGCACTCCTTCAACTTAACTAACTCGGGATCAAGTTCTTGCTTCATAGCCATGTCCTCAAATATTGATGGAGTCACTGTCATAGCTGTTAGTCGCTCACCTACAATCTCCAACTCAAAATCTTCAATTTCCTTCCTCAGCCTTGGATCCATTACCATCATGGACATTACTGTTGCAGAAGACTTCCTACTAAGTGCATCTGCTACCTTGTTGGCTTTCCCCGGATGATAAAGGATCTCACAATCATAATCTTTCACTAGCTCAAGCCACCTTCTTTGCCTCATGTTGAGGTCCTTCTGTGTGAATATGTATTTTAGGCTTTTATGATCAGTGAAGATCTTGCACTGAACTCCATACAAGTAATGCCTCCAAATCTTCAACGCATGTATCACCGCTGCCAACTCCAAGTCATGTGTAGGATAATTCACTTCATAGTCCTTGAGTTGCCGAGACGCGTAAGCAATTACTCGTTCATTCTGCATAAGAACTGCTCCAAGTCCCATCTTCGATGCATCTGTGTAGATAACAAACCCTTCCTTGCCATCTGGGAGTGCTAAAACGGGTGCAGATGTCAACTTATCTTTCAGCTCTTGGAAACTCTTCTCACAATGATCAGTCCACTCAAATTTCTTACCCTTACGAGTCAAGGTAGTCAATGGAAGAGCTATAGCAGAGAAGCCTTCCACAAACTTCCTATAATACCCCGCAAGGCCTAAGAAACTTCGAACTTCTTTCGCATTCTTTGGCCTGCTCCAATCTCGGGCAGCTGCTACCTTTGAGGGATCTACCGAAACTCCCTGCTTTGAAACTACGTGGCCAAGGAATGCTACATGATCAAGCCAGAACTCACACTTTGAAAACTTAGCATATAGCTTATGTTTTCTCAGTGTCTCCAGTACTTCTCTCAAGTGTTTTTCATTCTCCTCCTTGGACTCTGAGTAGATCAAAATATCATCAATGAAAACAATGACAAACTTGTCAAGAAACTCCCTCAACACTCTATTCATCAAATCCATGAACGCCACTGGAGCATTAGTCAGGCCGAAAGGCATAACCACAAATTCATAGTGTCCATACCGCGACCTGAAAGCTGTTTTCGGGATGTCACCTTCCTTGATTCTTAGCTGATGATACCCTGAACGAAGGTCGATCTTGGAGAAAATCACCGCTCCCTTCAACTGGTCAAACAGGTCATCAATTCTAGGCAGGGGATACCTATTCTTGATAGTCACTTTATTGAGCTCTCTATAATCTATGCACAACCTCATTGTGCCATCCTTCTTTTTCACGAACAATACTGGAGCTCCCCACGGTGAGTAACTGGGCCGAATGAAACCCTTCTCTAGCAACTCCTGCAACTGTTTGTGGAGTTCTTGTAACTCCGCTGGGGCCATTCAATATGGTGATCTAGATATTGGTGCAGTACCGGGCAGCAGCTCAATCTTGAACTCAATCTCTCTACTCGGTGGTAGTCCAGGAAGATCCTCGGGAAAAAGCATCACTGTAATCCTCCACAATTGGAACTTCAGATAACTGAATGGGTTCTCCAGTGCTCTTGTCTACAATGTGAGCTAAGAAAGCTTCACATCCATTCCGAATAAGTCTCCTTGCTTGCAATGCAGAAATCATCACCTTCCCTGATCCTTTTGGCTCCCCAAGAAACAAGAAAGGATTAGACCCTGCAGGTGCAAAACTAACAATTCTTTTTCGGCATATAATTGAAGCACTATACTTCTGCAGAAAATCCATGCCGAGAATCACGTCATAATCTCTCATATCAAGCACGATCAGATCCACAAATAACTCTCTCCCTGCAATACTCATTGGCACTGCTCGTAACCAATGAGTCGACAACATGATCTCTCCTGACGGAAGTGCTGTGGTGAACTTATAATCTAACTTATCTTGATGTGCTGCTAACGATCTAGCAAACTCAAGAGATACAAAGGAATGTGTGGCTCCAGTGTCAAATAGTACATTAGCGTATCTATTAAGAACAAGTATCTGACCTGTGACAACACCGGGATTTATCGATGCCTCCTCTTTCGAGATTGTGAACACTCTAGCAACCGGATCCTCTGGTGGTGCCTCAAGACGCCCTTGCTGGATGGATGGTCCTTCTAGATAAGCCTGCATATTATGGACAACTGTTGAAGGTGTTGGATTTCTTGGCATGTGAGTGATCTGGTAGTTTTGCTGATTCTTTCTTGGACATTCTCTCGACATATGGCCCTCAAGGCCGCAAGTGTAGCAAGCTCTAGAACCCAATCTGCATTGGCCTGGATGATTACGGCCACAATTTGCACACTGTGGAAATTTCATCTGTTTATTTTGGTGTCCCTGATGGTGACCAGCTCCTTTTCCATCATTGCCCGTGAAGTTTCTCTTCTTGTTACTCTTCGAATTGTTCATGTGTCGTTGTGACTGATTCTGTGACTGCGAAGGCACAGGCTGCGGCTGAGAGGGTACTGGATCGCTAGAGATGTAGTACTCCTTTTGAGTTGCTATAAAAACACAGTCAGCTAGTGTAGCTGGAGTCTGATTGCCATTCTCCAAGTGAACTGCTATATCCTTCCCAAGAGCTGCCAGGAACATCCTCACCTTATCTCTTTCCGTCGGGGCAGCTGTAGGACAAATACGTAGCAGTCTCTGAAATTTTGCCGCCAAGGTTGTAACATCCATGGTTTCCTGGCGTAGACTCTGAAGCTCATCCCGGTACCTACGTGACACTAGCGTTGAAATACTGGTTGGTGAACTCCTCTTTGAACTGCTCCCATGTCATCTGCGCGATGTTGTACCTTGTTTCCACAGTCTCCCACCATATTCGAGCATCCATGGTGAGGCTGTAAGATGCACATCGAACCTTGTCATTATCTATTAGTTCCAACCCATTAGCAATGCCTTCCACGGTCTTCAGCCATCCCTGAGCAGCTAGAGGGTCTGGACCCCCCTCGAAATCTGCGGGCTTGATCTTCCTCCATGTGATCATCAAAGGTTCTTGTCTCGGTGCTCCGTGTCCCCTAGCATGATTATTTCCAGCATTTCCCCCTTCACCACCGCCCCTTTGATTGTTCGCGGTCAAACGGTCGATGGTTTGTTGCTGCTCCTGCAACTGTCTCTGAAGTTGCGCTACTAATCCTGCCAAATCCTGCTCGTGATTGTTTCCTTGCTCATTGTTGCTACCAACTGGACGACCACGGGTTCTCCTCATTTTCTTAAGGCACCTAAATATAAACTTTTATTTATGTGCCATACACAATACAAAAGGCAAAACATTCTCACTTCTGTTCTCTATCTAATAAAACTCTTCTTGCTCAAGCACAGAAATTTAAAACTAACTGTAAATACTTACTTGGAAGATGATGAGCACGTGTACGGTGACAAATGCAGTTACGGGACAGTCTGGGCTCTGATACCAAATTTGTAACGCCCCTCTCAGGGTTAAAGGAAACGTTACATAAACTTACTACTATATAAAAAAAACTGCAATATAACGGCCGTTTGTTTAAGAAATAACCCTGATAAAAATCTCAAATATAACAAAATTATAGCTCCAAATAAAAACTCAAAAAAATCTAGTTATCACCAGCAAATGTGATAACCACCTGGATCCAGGAATTTACTAAAACTTCAAAACCTCAATTATATAAAGTAATAATAATTTTTTTTTTATTCTCACTGAAATACTGGAGTAAAATAAAACTAGCTAGAAGCCGCCAAGGTCGTTCCCGTTAACTCATCTTGGCACGCGTTCCACTCCCTCATCATCTTCCTAGACCTTGGCCTTACCCTTAGTATCTGTACATGCGAAGAAAGAAAACTGATAAGCTTTACGCTTAGTAAGTCACTATGGACCCACCAAAATATCTGAGAAGTCTATGCTAATTTATCAATAGATAAATTTAGACTATAAGCATGCACTAAACACACAACTAACAAATAGCTTCTCGAATAAATTCTGAGAGATTCCAAAAGAAAATATTTTCTAAAATAATTTCTCAAAACTACTGGAGAGATCCCAAAATTTCTTTCTCAAAACATTTCTGTAAACTTTCTGAAAGAGATCTCAAAACAACTTTCTGTAAAACTCTTTGTGGCTAATTTTAACTGTGGGCCCGTGATATGTACTCAAAGGCGCCAATCCGACAGCTCAGGGGAGCGACCCACTAAACATATCGGACTCTCTGAAACTGATAAACTGATAATCTGAGGGAACTTGTTCCCGAGTACATATCACCTGATCTTTCACTTTAAATATTAGTTCTTTTTATAGTGACGTTTGGGTAAAAAAACATCATTAAAATCTTGAAATAAAGTACTGACATAATCTTGACTACGCCAGATAATAAACATAACTTAAGACAACAATTACAATAACTCAACAAATAATTCACCAAGCTCACATAATAGCGAATAGTCTAAAATCATCTACTAAAAATCAACCAGACTTCTTTCTTTCATTTGGTTGAACAAACATGTACAGGTGGTAGTGAACTTACCTGTAGAAGCTGAACTCAAATTACTCAATTAAGTGTGGCACCTTGATAACGTCTTCCGGTAAGCTCTTCTCTTAAATCTTTAATTAAATATAATATTCCAATTAAAACTCATTATACTAATAAAAGACGGAAACCAATGGTAAACCAAAACTCTAAAGTTTAACTCAGTTTTTCAGCTGCAATGTGCTGACCAAATGGTCAATTCAATGGTCATTTGCTATTATAACAACCATTAATGTCGTTTGGAAAAGAGCTATCTAACTTGCCATTTTTAAACAAAATACAATTTCATCACCTAATTTCAAGAAACTGTATTGAAATTGCAGTGGAAACTAAATGCTGGGTGGCGTATAAAAAAAACTTAAATATAAAATGTTCAATTCGTATAACAAGAACTCCAGGAACTTAACCTTCCCTTTATGAAAGATAGTAGAGTTAAAGGCTTTTCTTTCAATACCATTCTACAAATCAATTGAACTTTCAAAAATATAAGTGATAATTTATTAATAAACCGGGATCGTAATTAGAGAAAGAAGAATTCGAATTCACCAGATTTTAGATTGATTCACTGTACAACAAAAGCTTCAGTGTGTGAATTGAAGGAAATTTCTGGAAACAGAAAATTAAGATAAGAGAGAAAGTAAAATTCAGCTTACCTTATTATAAGTTGCAGAGGCAATAATCTCCTTAAGGTTTGGCCGACAATTGAAGCGTTGGAGAGAAATTCTCCTTCAATACTAGATAAGGACGAAAGACTGGTGGTAACGGAGAGAACGGGTGTTCAAGGGTTTAAGAGTAGTAATATATTTAGATAATGCCGATCCTGGAGGGTTTCAGTATAAAAGAGATTTATTTGGGCTAAGATACTAATTTGGGTCTCTTAGTCCTCTAAGAAAATACTTATGACCCAACTGAACAAATAATATTTTCCCTTTCAGTTATATACTAAATAGATAAAAAATATATATTTATTTCTTCGCTTAAAATTATTATGAGCTTACCGGTCCACGTTACCTGCCAAAAACAAAACATAGTCATACAATCACATTAGTCACAGAAGAAACTTATTTAATTGACTAAAACAAATAATATTGATTAATATAACTAGCTTATAAAAATCGGGGTGTTACAACCCCTCCCACCTTATAAAAGTTTTGTCCTCGAAACTTAGAGCAACTCCGGATAACGACGTCTCATGTCGTCCTCCACTTCCCAAGTAGCTTCTTCAACTTTGTGATTCCGCCACAACACCTTCACTAGAGCTATCTCTTTATTCCGGAGACGTCTAACCTCACGATCAAGAATTTGTACCGACTTCTCCTCGTAAGACAAATCATTTTGCACTTCTACTGTGGGGGGTACTAAAACATGCTCCGGATCAGCAAAGTATTTCCTCAACATCGAAACATGGAAGACATTATGAATACCAGAAAACTCTTCAGGTAGCGCGAGCTCATAAGCCACCTTCCCAACTCGTCTAGTGATCTCATATGGTCCGGTGAATCTGGGGCTAAGCTTTCCTTTCTTCCCAAATCGCATCACGCCCTTCATCGGGGCTATCTTAACGAAAACAAAGTCCCCCACTTCAAATTCTAGAGGTCTCCTCCGAACATCTGCATAACTTTTCTGTCTACACTGAGCAGATTCTATCCTTTGTCTGATAGTCTTAATAGCTTCTGAGGTCTCATCAATCAGCTCAGTCCTTCCTTGTAACTCCTCTTCTAGAATCTTCTTTTCTCCCATTTCATACCATGATATGGGAGATCTACACCTTCTCCCATACAATGCCTCATATGGAGCCATGCCGATGGTTGCTTGATAACTATTATTATAAGCAAATTCCGCCAAACTAAGGTATTTAGCCCATCCTCCTTGAAAATCAAGAGCGCATGCCCGTAACATATCCTCTAAAATCTGATTTGTCCTCTCCGTCTGGCCATCTGTCTGAGGATGAAAAGCAGTACTAAACTTCAACTTCGTGCTCAATGATTGTTGTACACACTTCCAAAAGTGAGACGTAAATCTGGAATCTCTGTCTGAAATAATACTCTTCGGAACACCATGCAATCTAACAATCTCCTGTATATATATTTTTGCCAACTTCTCCAAAGAAATACTTGCTGAAATTGGGATAAAATGAGCAGATTTAGTCAATCTGTCCACTATAACCCATATAGCGTCATAACCTCCAGTTGTCTTCGGTAAACCCATAATAAAATCCATTGATATCTCATCCCATTTCCACTCTGGAATCTGGATAGGCTGAAGTTCTCCACCTGGTCTTTGATGTTCAGCCTTAACTTGTTGACACGTCAAACATGCCTGAACGAACTTTGCAACATCTTTCTTCATCCCTGACCACCAAAAGCTTTCCTTCAAGACGTGGTACATCTTGGTCGAACCAGGATGCATAGTGAATGGTGTCTCATGAGCCTCCTTCATAATCTGCTTCCTCAACCCCTCGATGTCCGGGATGCACAACCTGTTTTGGAGTAATAATCTCTCATTCTCATCCTAACAAAACTCAGGACATTTTCCCTCCTTGACGCACTCCTTCAACTTAACTAACTCGGGATCAAGTTCTTGCTTCATAGCCATGTCCTCAAATATTGATGGAGTCACTGTCATAGCTGTTAGTCGCTCACCTACAATCTCCAACTCAAAATCTTCAATTTCCTTCCTCAGCCTTGGATCCATTACCATCATGGACATTACTGTTGCAGAAGACTTCCTACTAAGTGCATCTGCTACCTTGTTGGCTTTCCCCGGATGATAAAGGATCTCACAATCATAATCTTTCACTAGCTCAAGCCACCTTCTTTGCCTCATGTTGAGGTCCTTCTGTGTGAATATGTATTTTAGGCTTTTATGATCAGTGAAGATCTTGCACTGAACTCCATACAAGTAATGCC
Source organism: Cuscuta europaea (assembly GCA_945859875.1). Classification (NCBI taxonomy): domain Eukaryota; kingdom Viridiplantae; phylum Streptophyta; class Magnoliopsida; order Solanales; family Convolvulaceae; genus Cuscuta; species Cuscuta europaea. The sequence continues at coordinate 37,932,922 of CAMAPE010000038.1, forward strand.
TCCAAATCTTCAACGCATGTATCACCGCTGCCAACTCCAAGTCATGTGTAGGATAATTCACTTCATAGTCCTTGAGTTGCCGAGACGCGTAAGCAATTACTCGTTCATTCTGCATAAGAACTGCTCCAAGTCCCATCTTCGATGCATCTGTGTAGATAACAAACCCTTCCTTGCCATCTGGGAGTGCTAAAACGGGTGCAGATGTCAACTTATCTTTCAGCTCTTGGAAACTCTTCTCACAATGATCAGTCCACTCAAATTTCTTACCCTTACGAGTCAAGGTAGTCAATGGAAGAGCTATAGCAGAGAAGCCTTCCACAAACTTCCTATAATACCCCGCAAGGCCTAAGAAACTTCGAACTTCTTTCGCATTCTTTGGCCTGCTCCAATCTCGGGCAGCTGCTACCTTTGAGGGATCTACCGAAACTCCCTGCTTTGAAACTACGTGGCCAAGGAATGCTACATGATCAAGCCAGAACTCACACTTTGAAAACTTAGCATATAGCTTATGTTTTCTCAGTGTCTCCAGTACTTCTCTCAAGTGTTTTTCATTCTCCTCCTTGGACTCTGAGTAGATCAAAATATCATCAATGAAAACAATGACAAACTTGTCAAGAAACTCCCTCAACACTCTATTCATCAAATCCATGAACGCCACTGGAGCATTAGTCAGGCCGAAAGGCATAACCACAAATTCATAGTGTCCATACCGCGACCTGAAAGCTGTTTTCGGGATGTCACCTTCCTTGATTCTTAGCTGATGATACCCTGAACGAAGGTCGATCTTGGAGAAAATCACCGCTCCCTTCAACTGGTCAAACAGGTCATCAATTCTAGGCAGGGGATACCTATTCTTGATAGTCACTTTATTGAGCTCTCTATAATCTATGCACAACCTCATTGTGCCATCCTTCTTTTTCACGAACAATACTGGAGCTCCCCACGGTGAGTAACTGGGCCGAATGAAACCCTTCTCTAGCAACTCCTGCAACTGTTTGTGGAGTTCTTGTAACTCCGCTGGGGCCATTCAATATGGTGATCTAGATATTGGTGCAGTACCGGGCAGCAGCTCAATCTTGAACTCAATCTCTCTACTCGGTGGTAGTCCAGGAAGATCCTCGGGAAAAAGCATCACTGTAATCCTCCACAATTGGAACTTCAGATAACTGAATGGGTTCTCCAGTGCTCTTGTCTACAATGTGAGCTAAGAAAGCTTCACATCCATTCCGAATAAGTCTCCTTGCTTGCAATGCAGAAATCATCACCTTCCCTGATCCTTTTGGCTGGCTCATTCACCAAACCTTTGAGATGTGAGAAACACACTAGACTTTTGAGAGTCTAGGTGTTAGACACATCGGTGATTGGCACTAGGCCAAGTGGGAGATTGTTAGTATATATGTCCTAGCGACAATCACTTTTTAGAGATATATGTACTTGATCACATTCAGTTTTATATATTCGATATATGCGGTATTACACATTGATGATTAAGTATTTTGATTGTCAATATCTTATTCATAATTGTGTTCCCTTGGACTTATGTTATCAATAAGTAAGTGGGAGCTTATATGATATCACATAAGGTCCTAAAATAGCCCCAATCAATGATCATCAAGAATGGGATATTGATGATATGCGATAAGATTGGTATGTGGACTGCATCATACTTTTAGAAAGTATAGTTGATCTCACAACTATGAGTTCCTGTAATTCATGAGGGTCACATAGATATTTTAGAGAATATTGGCATACCCACCGAGAAACCATTTGATAAGTTCTATTCATGTGTCTATGGGATTATCGGCGTATAGAGTAGTGTAATAATCCTCCGACTTGAGGTCAATACGTACTACATGTGCGGAGTGATGTACTTTGACCATGACCAACGCTTGCACTCCAATCGGGGTAGATACGGCATGTGTTGGGTGCATCACGAAGCACATGGAGTAGTAGTTGAACCAAGAAAGGATTCATTCCTCATAATAGATTAAGAGAGAACATTCTACTTCTCATATATAGATGGATCATAAAGTCATTGGCCAATGCAAAGATATATTCGTTTTGGATATCGAATATGATCGTAATGGATCATCTAGAAAGATTGAGAGACAGAGACTGAGTTATTGGAATAGACACAATATCATGTTCTAGACTTAGTTGAATGTTCGTTTGAATGAAAGGACCGTATCACTATGAGCTCTATATTACAGGGAGTTTGTATAGTCCTCACAAACGTCCTTATATATTAAGTTTGTCTGGAGAATCGTCTAGGGATTCGCTAAGACCTTAATTTGATTAGTGCTTAATATATAAGGCCCTACGGGTCACACAACAAGTGATTATACCTTTCGATTGAATTGTTAGAAGGAATTAAATATTATTAATTGGATTAAATAATATTTAATTTGTAATACTGAAAATGAATTAAATATTAATTAGATTAAACATATTTAATTCATGAAGCTGAAGGAGAGTTCTATTTGATAGAATTAATTAAGTAAGATAAATTTGATTTATCATACTTAAATAAGATGTATTTATTATTAAATAAAGTAGATATTTTCTTTTGTAATTTTGAATTAAAAGAAAAGTAAATAAAATAAATATTAATATATAATAATTAGAAAGTGGCGTGCAGCCACATCTCAATTATTATTATTATTATTTGGTTTTGTTTTATCTACTTATTTAATTAATAAGGAGTATTGGTCCTGTTAGGATTAGAACTCATTAATGAAGAACACTTTCATTGTGATTGAGAAACTAGTTTAGAACTAGTATAAATACACCCTCCTCCTTCATAATTCAGTATGACCAGTTTTTAGATTCAGTATTACCAGTTTATTTCCCCGCAAAGAGATTTCCTAGTCTTTCTCTTAGGGAGATCTAACCGTTCTTTCGGAGAGGAGAAATCACGTGGATACCTAAGGTCAAGGATTATAACCGCTAGGCTGGAAGATCTGTAAGTTCTAACTCAGATCTGTTATAATTATCATATTCGTTATTTTGTCATAATCAGGAAAGATCTGTTTGGGAAAATTTTAAAATTCCGCTGTCGTACTTTCGAGGTACGTTACATCAATTTCCTAACAGGATACTCTTGAGCCTCTTGAGATTAAGTACAAAGCTTACAGAAGGCACAGTCTTCCATGGAAAAGATTGTACTTGATCAACAGATTGGCTTTGGTTTTGGTCTTGGGTATGGCTCAACAGAATCAGGTGAGCCTTCTGTAATGCCTAACACCAGTGTTGCTAAGGCAGATAAGCTCATAGTGCCACTGATTTCTAGCCCCATCCGCCAAGCTGGTGTATCTGGCACCAAAGTTATTCATGAGGAAGTCAGACCATAAAAAGGAAAGATAAAGGTACAACAGAAACCCTTTTTGAAAATCAATGAACCAGACAGAAAACCTAACAACAGAAAAGGTTTTCAGAAAAATCAAAGACCACACCCCAACAGACAACCTCATGATAACCGTGCCAGAAATGATCACCAGAAGGGCAGGTATCAAGAGAAAGTTAACTTTAGGCAGAAGAGGTTGGCTGGTCAACTTCAGAAGCCCAAAGCTAACCGCCCCTCTGCTCTTGATAGTATATGAGACTTCTTTCCAACCAAGAAAGCTATGCAAAAGTATGTAAACAGGAAGCATGATCCTCACAAGCATCTGCCCAAAGTGAATCACACTTCGGTTTACTATGACTACCAGGTGGACAATGGGTACGACCCACCAAGGTTTTACTTGATGAGACCAAAATGGTACCAACTACCCAGACTCCATGACCCCCGGGACCCAACATTGCTTGGGTACCTAAATCTTTCTTTTGATCATGCAGGAACTGTGTGCTGGAGCTATCTCTGAGCAAGAATGGTTTATTGATAGTGGATGCTCCAGGCACATGACATGTGACAGAAGTTGCTTAACAGAGTTCCAGAAATGCAAAGGACCTAGAGTTACCTTTGGAGGTAATGATAAAGAAGGTCAAACAAAAGGAAGAGGGAAGCTGATCAAGAACCAGATAATCATTTATGATGTCTCATATGTCAAAGGCTTCAAGTTCAATCTTCTAAGTGCTAGCCAATTCTATGACAAAGGCTACACTGTTGAATTCACAAAGGACTTCTGCTATGTGAAGCATGAAACGACAAAAGAAGTGGTTCTTACAGGAACAAGGAAGAAGAATATTGATAAGTCCATTTTTGTACTTATTTTTCTTATCAAAGTTAAGCGATTTTGGATTGAAAAATAGAAAAACAAGGCATGTTTTATATATTTTGGTTCAAGTTTCGTGAAATCAGGTAAAAACCACATCCATGATATCTTTGACGAAATTCCGGGTCAATAAAGCACACAATGAGTCAATTTGAGTGAAAAATGATATCATAACGAAAGAAGGAAGCAGAATTTCAAAGTGGTCCAGAAGGGAAAGTTGAAGAGCACAAAATACAGAACAAGACGGTCAAACAACCTCATAGGCGGCCAAAAATGGAGGCCTTCGCAGCCGCCTACGGAAAAATAAAAAATTAGGCTTTGACTCGAAGCGGGAAGAAGACCGAAGGCTTCGACCGAAGGCGGCCAAATAGGCGGCCAAAAATGGAGGCCTTCGCGGCCGCCTACGGAAAAAGAAGACAAAGCCAACGACCGTCGGTGCGAAAAGACAGCAGGCAGCCAGACAGAAACGGCAGGCGGCCGCCTTCCGTGGCCGCCTGCGGCGAAGTGACGTGCGGCACGTTCGACTGCCGGTGATGGGACGGAAGGCGGCCGGAGCAAGGTGGCAGGCGGCCGCCTGGTTGGCCGCCTACGATATTTTTGCTGCTATAAATATCCCGATTTTTCCTCATCCCAAACACACCATTCTTAGTCCGAAACTAGTTCAAAAAGGTCTTCTTCTTCCTCTTCAAAGCTCGGATTTCCACCATTGTTGCACCTTCAACTTCAATCTTTCATATCTTTTTCATTTTAGCTCCAATTTGTAAGTTCTTTACATGTATTTTCATCTTCTCAACGAGTAGAGTCTGAATCTGTGCTTTGATTTCTCGATCTGTTCTTTGAATTTTCCAGAATATTTATCAAGTATTTCACATTTTCTTCCAAAAATTAAATAAAATAGTTGTTGATGTTGGATTCATTCCAATTAATTATATAGTTGTTTACTAGCCTCAAGGTTGTTATTTATCTGAAGAAAGTTAATTTTCCCGAAGCAGAAGTAATTTTTAATTAATTTCAGTATATAGTTGTTATTATTGCATAAATTAAATTAATTATTTAAAAAGAGTAAAAAAACTAGTTTCGGCCCTAATTCCAATTTATTTCACTGTAATATCACCGCCGGTAGTCAATAGAAAATTTAGAACGAATTTAGCCTATTTTTAATTGCCTTTTGTATTTTATAGTTAAAAGTGGGAAAATTATCAATTAAGGGTTAAAATTGGATTTTAGGTTTAAAAATTCGTGAAAAATTCCAAAAAGTCATATCTTAGTTCCAGAAAGTTTATTTTGACAAGATCTTATTTTTGATTAATTTTTGCTATTATACATGTTTAATTCCTTGTTAATGGTTAATTTATTTACCATATCGTTGAATGCAAAAATAATGTTTAGTATCAAAAATTGTTTTGGGCATGAATTGAGTAAAAGAATATGGATTGACTTGTTAGTCGAAAATTAGGGGTTAAAATTAATTAATTGGGCTACTTATTCAAATTGATGAATTAGTAATTAATAATTGTTAGCCATTTTCATTAATTAACTTTTGGAAAATTATTTCTAACTTGTCTATGGGATTAGAAAATAATTTGAGCCAAGCATATTTAAGCACGTTAATAAGGCCTAGAAATACGAAATTTTAATGAAATGGATTTACATCTTGCCTATGAGAATTAAATTCAAATTGCTTAATTAATGAGTTTAATTAGTTAATGAATTTGGCTATTTTTATTGAACAAAATATTGGAGAATTATTTCTGTCTTGTCTATGAGATTAGAATTTGATTCAAGCCAACCATTTTTGAATACATTGATGAAACCTAGAAATAAGATAAATTAATGAAAGTAATTTTTATTCTTGTCTATGAGAAAAGAAATTATTAGTCCAATTGTTGTTTTAATTCCCCTAATTACTAGGTCCAAGAATATATCCATTTCTAATTATTCAATTCATTGCCCTTCTTTGATCAATCCATTTAGAGTTTAATATTTTTCATTTAGTTTATTTTTGAGCCATCATTAGTATTTGCATAATTTAATTACTTTATTTTTCAAAAACTAGTTTAGAAAATCAATCAAAAGTTTTAATTTGGAAAGCTTCCAATAATTTGCGATAACCTGTGACTGAGCTTAAAATCAAGAAACTCCTCCGCCATTCCTCAAGAGACACGATACTCGGGAAAAACCGAAAGGTTAGACTCCGTTTTACTACAACGCCGCGAAAGCGGTTATCAAATGTCTATGTGGTTGAATGGAAAACTGCAAAAGGTGGAGTATGCCTGATAGCCAAAGGAGATTCAAAACTAAGCTGGGACTGCAACAAGAAGCTTAGTCATTTGAACTTCAAAACAATCAACAAATTGGCAAGAGAACACATTGTAGAAGGACTGCCAGACATAGTCTACAAGAAAGAGACCCTCTGCAGTGCATGCTAGAAGGGAAAACAACATAAGAACTCTTTCAAACCCATTGCTGGAGATCTCTCTACAAGTCCTTTAAATCTGATCCACATGGATTTATTTGGACCAATTGAGACTTCAAGTGTTGGTGGAAAGAAGTATACACTAGTCATGGTAGATGACTATTCCAGATATACATGGACTATCTTTTTGGCAAAGAAAAATAAAACTCTTCAGAAGTTGCCATCTCTGTTAAAGCAACTTCAGACTGAGAAGAATATGAAAGTCAGGACAATCAGGTCTGACAGAGAAACTGAATTTGTCAACCAAGTCATTAAGGACTTCTGTGATTAGAATGGAACCTTTCATCAACTCTCTGCCGCCAGAACACCTCAACAGAATGGCGTAGCAGAAAGGAGAAACAGAACGTTGAAAGAAGCTGCAAGGACAATGATTGCAGAATCTGGATTACCAATGAGATACTGGGCTGAAGCAATCAACACTGCATGCTACACCCAGAACAGAAGTATGATCAACAAGAATCACCAGAAGACCCCTTGTGAACTTTGGAAAGGAAGGAAACCCAACATCAGTTACTTTCATGTGTTTGGTTGCAAATGCTACATTCTCAACAATGGAAAAGAGCATCTGAAGGTATTTCAAGAGAAAGCTGATGAAGGTGTATTCATAGGCTATTCAAGCACCAGCAAAGCCTATAAAGTACTCAACAGAAGAATGGGACTTAAAAGATGTGATTCCCATGAACACCTCTCACGGAATTAGACTAGATGATGAAGGAAAAGACGTTGATGCAACAACATACAGAGGAATCATTGGATCTCTTTTATATCTCACTGCAAGCAGACCAGACATCTCATTCTCTAATGGAATCTGTGCCAGATACCAATCAAAGCCCAAGGAGAGCCATTTAAGTGCTGCAAAGAAAATCATCAGATATATCAAAGGAAAACCAAATGCAAGCCTATGGTATCCCAAGGGAGGTAACTTTGAACTAATTGGTTACTCTGACTCAGGTTTTGCAGGTTGCAGGTTAGACAGAAAGAGCACCTCAGGTCACTGCCAACTGCTAGGCGGGAGACTTGTCTCCTGGTTTAGCAAGAAGCAGAACTCAATCTCAACAAGTACATCAGAAGCTGAATACATTGCAGCTGGGAGTTGCTGTGCTCAGCTACTCTGGATGAAGCAACAACTGAGGGATTATGGCATTCAAGCAAAGGAGATCAAGCTTCTCTGTGACAACACAAGTGCTATTGCCATCACTCAGAATCCAGTTCTTCACTCCAGGACAAAGCACATTGAGATCAGACATCACTTCATCAGAGATCATGTTGAGAAGAAGCACATATGCATGGAGCATGTGTCAACAGAAAACCAACTTGCAGATATTCTGACCAAGCCTTTTCCTGAGGCTAGATTCAACAAACTGAGAGAAGAATTGGGAATGATGGATAAAATTCCAAGAGAAGGTTGATAGGAAGATCCTCTGTTACAGATTCTCTGTTAACAGAACCTCTGTTGCAAAACCCCTTCTGTTTCCATCTTGAACAGAGAACCTATGTACCTAACAGAACACCTCAGCAACATAAACCCTCTCTCTATATTTGACAGAAGGTTGTGGACTTAGAAATTATTTTGAGAAAACGGGTGACCTAGGAACTTAATGAAGGTCTTTTACCCTTTTACCCTTAAAACGGTATTACAGCCGCAAAACATTTACTGCGCCCCTTTTCATTTATTGGTACCTCGAAATCACCAATAATCTCAAACGTCCACTCACCCGAACCCTTATATTCCCCTTTCTCCAACCTAAACCGTTACTGCTCTCAATATTCTCAAACTCTCAAACCTCCATTGCTCTCAAGCTTTCAGAAACTTTTCCTCTGCTCTAATGGCGGTCATCAGCTTCAACTCACTTTCAAAGGCCCAACAGGAGACCTTAACTAAGAATGTGCTCACTGGGATGAAGTGCGACCTCTATGCACTTCCAAAGCTCGCCGAGGACGAGGAACTCATGGAGAGGATTCTAGAATGCGTCAACGACTCCCAACTGAGTAGAGTTATCACCTTCAATTACTCACAGTACAGTACCATGTATGTGGTTGAGTTCTATCTCAACGCTGACTACCAAGAGGAGGTCATCACCTCAACTGTGAATGGGGAGAAGGTCACTATTGATGCAGACGTCATCAATGGTCTGTTTGGCATCCAGATTCTGAACGAGGCCAACGGTCTCTTTGACCTAGAAGAAGCTGACCTCACTATAGAGGAATTTGCTATGAACTACGGCAGACCAGGTGCCACCATTCCTAAGCTGACCGGGAAGAAGCACGCATTGAAAAGGGACATTGAACTGCTTGTAAACATTCTTCACAAATGCGTCTGGTGCAGATACACATCCACAGATGAATTCATCATCTCTCAAGCCAAAGCCATCTATGCTATAGTGCACAAGGCAAATGTCAACTGGGGCCAGGTTATTCTCAGATCCTTAATTGAGTTTGTCAAAGTAGCCAAGAGGAAGAACAAATAAACTGGCATCTACTCTTGGAAGGTAGGCCATGCTCTTCTGATTTCTGAGCTGTTAGTCTAAGGGATTGGGCTCAGGAAGCCAATCTTGGTGGATCACTCCAAGGTAATCTTTTTGTCCACCACCAGCAACAGAGAAACAGCTATAAAGGCTGAAGTTAAGCGTTTAGCAAAGCTGGATCTGAACAGGCAGAAGCTACAACAGAAACCTTCACAACAGAACACCTCAACCAGTTCTGAGGAGGAACCTCTGGTGAGGAAAGTGGTGAAGAAAGCAGTTACTAAGAAAGCTGCTGTAGAAAAGGTCAAGAAGGTAATGACCAGGAAACCTAACCCCAAGAGGAAAAAATCCTCTTCAGAGTCCAGATCATTTACCCCTTCTGCACCTCCGGCCTCTAAGAAACAGAAGGTCAGAACCCCTATTCCTAAGATTGCCCCAGAAACTCAGGGGGAACAAGAAGAACCTGCCTCACCCATTCTGGCTAAGAACCCTCTCTGGCAAGGGAAGAAGATTACCTTTGAGTCTAGTGACTCTGAGGACGGTATAATGGTGAAGGTTACAACAACTCAGGGGAACCCCAGATCTCTTCCCACTCTACAGATGTACCAGAACATGGAGTGTCTGTACCATCTCCAGACAGAGAACCTCAAACAGATTAAAGAACAACACCAGATAAACAGTTTGAGCGTGTGTTAGCTTGGAGAAGCTGGAGGATGGGACCCGTACAGAAGATTATCCAATATTTCGACCATTATGAGTCTGAGGAAGCTGAAGTCCTCAACTGGGTAGGTACAGAGGATGTATCCAAGTGCTTTGCCCTCAACTTCCTCACAGCTGTCCTCGAGAAGAAGAAGGCCAACTATAAGGGCAAGGCTGTTCTCATCTCTACTCCCTCAGAAGAGCCAGTGAAGCCTCTTGCAGATGAAGAGATTGATGCTTTTGAAGCCCGGCTGTTTGCAAAGAAGGCAAAGGAGTCTGTGGATCCTAACTTTGTACCTGGTGAATCTTCTACACCTAATCTTCTACACAGAGAATCTCCACTCCCCAAAAATCCTCAACCCAAAAATCCAAACCCCCCTCACCTTGCAAAGAGATAATTACAACAAAGAACAGATCTCCTTCTCCTCCCCCATCTCCTCAACGCCAGATTATCCAAACTCAACTTTAACAGATTACCTCTTCATCTCAACCATCTCAATAGAAATCCCCTTCGCCTCAAAAGTTTGAGAACCAGAATGCCAAAATGATTTCCCCTCCACAACAGCAACCCCCAACTCAGCAAAAACCAGTCTGGTACCTCAGATCCTCTGATCCAACAACCGTCTCTCCTGTTTCTGCACCCCATGGTTATTCTAGGCATTCTACTGCTCCCAATCCTTCTTTGCGCAGAAAGAAGAAGGTGATCAGAAACAAAATCCCCATTTACTCCTCCTATGAGGACTCCTCTTACATGGATGGATTCATCATCAGCCACCCAACAAAGCAACCTCTAAAAGGAAGAAGACCCCCCTCTGCACAAGAACACCATCCTTTGCCTAAGGGAAGAGGCTTAGAGATGCCTGGCTTTGCAGAAGAAGAGCAACAGATTCCCTTCAATGAATTTGTGGCTGCAGGAGAAGATTTTGGTGAACAAATGCTAAATGGGATGAACAAGCTCATCCAGATCAATGATAAGCATTACGAGCATCTCTCTCATGTCAATGAGAATTTCAACTCTGGCATGCAATTTATCTCAGATCGCTTTGCTACATTGACAGAGTCCCTCCAAAAATTCATGGCCTCATCCACTGCCAAGACAGATGCTCTCACAACAGAAGTAGAAGGTATTCATAAAACTCTGTTCACCTTTCACCAGACCCTGATGGCTCAAGGCAAAGCTATTGAAACCATCTCTACGGATGTTGAAGAGCTTCAATGGTTTGATACTAAGACTAAGGAACAGTTGCTGGACATTGAGGAACTGTGAAAAGTTCACCGAGATCAAGACAGAACTCTCTTTACTGCTGACAAAGAAAGATACCAGAAATTGTTTCTACTTGAGGCAAGCAACAAAGATATCTTTTCTGCAATCCAGAAGCAGCAAGGGTTGATAGAAGGACTCACTTCTGTCACTCAGACTCTACCAGAGGCCATTGAGCAGATTGCCACATCTCAGGCCTCAGAGTTCCAGAAGCTCAGTCTGATGATAGAGGACCTTAATGATGCCAAAAAGGGGGAAGAGGACCCTCAGCCTCCCAAGCCCCAATCTACCAGAACTCCTGCAAGAGCATCATCTTCTGTTGATCCCTCTCCATACTTTGAAGCTGCAATACAGAAGGAAAGAGCAGATGGTATACCTAGACCCCCATCTCCACCCAAGAAGGGTACCAAGAAAAAGAAGGCCCTAAGTTTCACAGATTGCAGACTGGATGGATCCCAGAAAGTTGACAGAGTGCAATTTGAAGAGATGAAACAGAAAATGACTCCAACACAACAACAGAATCTCTTTTTGGATAAAGATGGCTTTGTAAGAGTCAGACATGGTGGATCCTTAGAAGAAGCAGAAAATTGGTACCAGAAGAACATTGTTCCTGGCAAGACAATACATGAAGGAGTCCTTAGCTACCTGGACTGCAAGCTATCTCCTATTTGGGCCTCTTATCAAAGTTCTGGTAACCTATCTCAAATTAGAGCAGAAATCAATGAAGAACTGCAAAGGCTTCGAAAACTGGAAGATGAAGCCTTGGCCGCAGCTACTAGGGAGAATGTGTAAAGGAACTACTCTATAAACTATTGTCTAATAAAATCACATCTCTGCCTCTCACATTGTAAGGCATTTACTTCCTATCTATCTCTTACTGTTTATTGTTTTAATTGTCACCTGTGTGTTTTGATTTATTATCTGCTATCCTGAATGTACCGTACTCTTACTATTTTCCTATGCCAAGTTGCCCACCAAGATTTTAATGAAAGCTTTATATTTTAATTCTTTTATGGTGAAGGCACTTCTCTAGAAATAGTTAAAGGGTTTTTGCATCATCAAAAAGGGGGAAATTGTAAGGAATAATTGTAATTAGATTTTGATGATGTTATACTAATTAGGATTTTAGAGTACCCCCTCTTTAGATTTATTATATTAGAATTTTCCTTGTAAAGTTTCTTAGAATAGTCGACTGACAGAAGACCTCTTGATAGAAGACCCTCTGATAGGCCTAGTCTGAACAGAAGACCTTTGGAGCTCTGCTAGTTTGTACGCAGACAAAACCCCTCTGGCTCTCTGTTGGACCTCACTTCAACAGAAACTGTCATGACTCTCTGTTGGTTCGCCCTTGACACAAGACCTCAGGACCCTCTGATAGCTTATTCCAACAGAAGTGCTCAAGACCTTCTCTGGCAGATCCTCTGCTGAAGACACCAGAAGGTCTGACACTTAGAGAATTTTCATGGAACTACTACAACCGGTGAAGCCATCTGAAGATTCCTTCAACGTCTAGAAGACTTCAACGGTAATGTTCCTTGAACCACTATAAAAATCCATGGTGTCATTTACTTACTGCTTTTAGTTCTTGTATTTATCTTTAACTGATTAACTCAAGAATTTGGGTCTCTGTGTTCAGCAGAACCCCTCCTGTGAGTTAACAGAAGGCCCACTGCCTTTGCATCTCTTAGAGGCTAACCGGACAGAACCCCTACCAGAAGACTATCCGCTGCCAGTCTGTTCTGCCAACAGAACAGGCTATTCTATTAAATCTGGTACTTAGCTTGAAAAAGTTAAAAACCAGTACAGTCTATTCACCCCCCCCCCTCTAGACTGTACCCAGTACAATCGGGACCAACACATGTAAAGTGTGCTAAGTACTCTAGAATAGAAATAGGGGAAGAGGGGCTTACAACGAGAGAGGACCGGAGGATCTTGTCCTCAAGGGCTGCGTCATCATAGGTGCTGAGGGCGGCCCTATCCATCTCCGAGGTCATGCCTCTCAGAAATGCCCTCGGATCAACCGTGCAATGCATCTCGGCTGTCCCCTTCGGGAGGGGAAACTGCAGAGTCTCTTGGGGTAGCTCCCCCATTTCCATTGACGCCGAAGGGGGACCGGAGGCAGCCGTCGGCACCACGACATGTGGCCCGAAGGTGGAATGCTCATCCACGATCACCACCGGGGGGTCATCCTTCCCAGCATCCCCCTTTTTGGTTTTCTTATCCTCGGGACCACCGCCCTTTCCGGCGGCCTTTCTCTTCTTGGCAGCAGCAGCCTCCTGAGAGCTTCCATCTACAGCACCGGCGGGAGCAGCCGAGGACTCCACCACCTCCTTCTAAAAGAACACATCCACAGGCTTCCGACCCGAGGGATCCTTCTTCTTTGCTTGGGCCTTGCCCTTCTTCTTCTTCAACGCAAAGAGAGCGTCTGCGTCCATACCAGCACCTGCAAAACAACAAAAGCGGGTTGGGCCGAAGGTTTCACGGCGTGAAAAATACCAAAGTACAAAAAGAAGATGGGAAAAATTCCTAAGTACGAAAAATTTAAACCCTCGGTAGCTACCTCCTGTTTCCCCGAAGGCTCCATCCAAGGCAGGTTACTTCTCATCTGCCTCCCCCAAGTAACGATATTGCCGGAAGCCGAGGGCTTACAAACCATCCTCAAGGGTGCATTCCTTGATCGTCACGTTCTTCTTTCGCCCCTCCAGGATCTTGGAAATCTTCAAGCCATCTTTTTCGAGGGTAGCACTTCTCACCCTCTCATGCCGACGGAAACAGTCCCGCAACTCCCTCGGGAAGGGGTTCTCAATTAGCCTAACATAGCACCACCGCTCCCTCCAGCCCTTGTTCGAAGAAGGCGCTTCGGTGAATAGCCTCCATTGGGCGATCTGTTGTAAATTAGCAAAGCCCTTGGCATTCGCATGGCCTCCCCGACAGAGGTTGAAACTTTGAAAAAATAAATCGAGGCTAGGGGCCACCCCCCGAGACCGGCATAGATGTAGAAAGTCGGCGATGTACGAATGGCTGTTGGGGGTAAGTTGGAAGGGGGCTAATCCAACAAACCTGAGATACTCCCGAAGGAAGGGGTGCAGGGGAAACCGAAGGCCCATTGAAACGGAGAAGATATGCACTGCAATGCACCCCTCGGGCGCCTGGGACAACACATCATCAGGGTCTGGTTCGATCACTGTCGCCGAGGGCCCTACATGAAGTTGGGTCACATAGCATTCAGCCCAATCAGCCTTCGACTTCAACTCCAGGGTGGCGGTGTTCAGATAGGAGTACCCCTCGGGCATATCGACAGGCTTCCCCACGTCTGCAACACCCCCTTTTTCTTGGGATCCTTCATCTTCTTCTTGCCCTTCGCCGAGGGCGCCGCTCTGAGAGGTTCCGGGCTGAGGGCTCGAGAGGTCCCTTCCCCGGTGGCTATGGCCGGGGGGATGGCGATGGTTACCCGTTGGCGCTCCCTCTCCTCCTCCTCGATGGCCGTTTGCATAGCGAGGGCCATCTCCTCGTCAGCGTTAACTTGCTCGAAGTCCTCGGCTTTGACTTCGGCGACCAGATCTTTTTGCACCTCCATGGTGAGGGCAGAATCACCACCGACCGAGGGCAGCTCGCTTGTAGACTCCACATCGGAGATGCTTTCCTCCTCAACCGAGGGCTCCCTCAAGATGTCTTGCGAGTCACTTTGGGACGACATTTTTTGATTACTAGAGTACAAGGGTTTCTAAACCGAAGGCTTCCTATAGAGCTCTAACACTTAATCTAAGGCCAGAGAGCAGAACTTACTAAATGAAAACGAGGGTTGGGTCGAAGGAAGCTTTCTCTCTCTAGAAATATTTTGCCAGAGCTTCGCTACAAATGAAATCGCACAAGGAGTGGAGCTCAGGCCATAGGGTATTTATAGCCTCCAATATCCGGTCTTGGGCCGAGATCCAGGCCCCCAGTCCCCGTAATCATCATTACAAACTGTCGGTTTGGCCAACCGGTGACGCCTACCCGAAGCCAGTCAACAGCTACTTGCCACGTGGACAACCATCTCCAAACGGTCATATTCCAACGGTCATATCCCAACGGCTCTTCTCCACGGATTGAGGTGCCCTCAGCAGGCACCTATCAAACAACACTACGCATGCCTTCGGGCTTTCCCTTCAGACTCCTTCATCAAAAAGAGCCCCCGGTTTAACAACGGGTGAACCCCTCAGGGCCCCTCAGCCCTCAGCATGTTCAAAGCCAGGGAACCCCTCATCTGTGGTTAGCCTCTGACACACAGGAACAATCACCGGCATTCATCGACAGCAATCATGCCCTCAGCCTCATTGACTGGGGGACTACCCTCGACAGTCCCCGGGATGCTCGCTCATGCTTATCAACTGCGGATGCCTTCGGAGGAATGCTCCCAGCAGACCCTCCGGGATATCAACAAAGCCCCTTTTGGCAACTCCACAGACACGCCCTCAGATCAAGGGCAGCCTTCGGCATCAACCTTGTCCTTCATCTCAGACCAAGGTTTCACCTTTTCGATTCATCATTGGGGGAATTCGGTGCACTCTTTTTCCCTCATTAAGAGTTTTTCCCACAGGGTTTTTCCTAATGAGGTTTTTAACGGGGAATCCCCCCAAAATGAAATGAAAAGCGTCACCCCTCGGCCCATATTGCAGACAGACACTACTCTACTCCTTTTCACCACTTTACAAGTGCACCAAGGAGTGGGGGACTGCAAGTCCCCTTCGGGAAAATCTCAAAAAAGCAAATTATCAAAAATCTCCCCAAAACAGCAACCCAATCCCTCAAATCCCAGAATGTGGGGGACTAAGGGACTGCCTTCGGCAAAACGTGCAAACAACAACTCCTCACAAACTCCACAAATTACAGAGGAAAACGGCAGCATTAGAGGACAAACGCATTTTACTCCTTTTCCCTCAAGTACCTTTCGGCAAAAGGAGTGAGGGACTCCTGATGCAGTATATGGCTCAGGAACCCCCGATCCATAGACTCCCACTATTCTAATACAGGCCCAACAGGCCCAGGAAGCACAGCAGGCTCAAATCACAGCGCCCCAAGTGACAGGAGGCCCACGCTGCCCATGTAGCCGCCTTCGGTGCCCTGGCCGAAGGCCCCAAATTCTCACAGAACAACTGTTTTAGGCTTACGAAGCTGCTGGGAGAAAACGGCGATATTAGTAGCCTTCGGCACCTAGAGCCCTCGGCACTGAGAGGCCCCCGGCATGAAGAGCCGTCGGCTAGTCATCTGCAGACGAGGGCACCTTCCTCGACAGAATCTCCTCTCCACATGCGCCCAGATCGCCGTACCAAGTACAACGTCACATCCAACCGCCGTATTTAATGCGGCCACATGCAATTGCCAGTGCCACCCCGATTGACGTGACCCTCGGCCGTCGGATGCTTGACACGTGTCCTCGTCTCGCATTTATTGCTGCTATAAATAGCCCCCCTTTTCCCCATTGTAAACCACGCTCAATACGCTTTAAGCAATACATCAATATACACTCTCTCTCTACTTTTGCTCTGACTTCTCTCTAAGTTACTCCTGCAGTAACCCCTCGGATAGATACCCCCCGGGTACACCTATCCATCAGGCGCATAAGAAGATGTAACTCACGCATAACAAGATGCAACTCACGCATAATAACATGTAACTAGAGTATAAGATGATGTAACTTCGTATATTATCAAATGTAACCCAAGCTAGAATCAAAATAAACAAACTCAATAAAAAATATTGAGTGTATGCATATAAAAATATATTACAAAAATAATGTATGAATATAAAAAGATATTACAAAAAATAGTATATGAATATGAAATGCAATGTACTTGTCTTATTTAGATTATTAAACTTTTTGTTATGTACTGATAAAGAATAAAAAAATAGATTCAATTGTAATTTAAATTGAAGATAAGAAAAATTAAAACTGCAATTACATTTTTAATATTTTAATTTGATGGAAATGGAGAAGAATTGAAGAAAAGAAAAATAAATAAAGAATAGCAAAAAAGGGAAGGAAAAAGCTCCAGCAAAAAAAGGAAGCTACGTAACTTGTCAAAAGTGGGATCGACACATCATGCGAAAGGTGAGCCGATCCCACGGTATAATTTGCCTCACATTGGGCAGTATCAATTTGGAGCTTCAATTTGACTAGCATATAGTATCACCACAAAAGGTTTAAGTTGACTAGTCAAGAAACGGGTGGAAAGTCTCATGGAGTCATGGACTCATGGACTCAAAGAAGCTATTGGATCAGCATTTCACCCACTTCCATCGTAGAGTAATTAAAAGGATGGAGTCCCATGACTCCCATGAGAGTAAACATCTAAATAGGTTTCTGAAGAAGAAGAATTCAATTTAAAAAAAAATTATAGACTTGCATTTGGAGCAATCCGATCCATTGCAATCCTTTTAGACCATTGTAGTGGTCAAGAGTACAAAATGTTACCCGTGGACTTCGTTCATATGAAAACAGTGTTTAGACTCCTATTTTCCTGCAACCCAGCGTCGTCAATAAAGTACATTCGTCATGTTTTTTACATATCAATTTTGTAAATAAATAAATAAATTATTATAAGTAATGTATTTTGTTTAATTTTTTTCCTAAATGATTATGGAATAAAAAATACACATTTTGATGTAAGAAAAATTAAATTTCATTAAAAAAATTGTTACTTTTATTTTTTACTTTTTTCAGTTTTAATAAAGAATAAAATGATTTTATGTAATACTTAGTTATTTATTGAGGCTCAATAGATAAAAAATTTGTGTTTCGTATTTTCTTGGGGTCAAGAAAGCTCCAACAATTAAAATTTCAAAATTTGTTTACGCTTTATATATGTAATATTGGTGTCATTTGAAAAATCATAAAAATTTACTAATTTTGATATTTTTTTTGAAAAAATTGGCTCAAAATAAAAAGTTATTGCAATTTTAAATTTTTTGGGGTATTATGACAAAAGCATGACGTCATCAGAACCAAGAGCAAACCTATGGCTGGTTCGTTTCTTTCCCTTTTTCTTTTCTTTTTCCCTTTACCCACTCCTGTCAATCCACCTTCTAAAACTACACTCCTCCATTCACTTTATCACTTTTATCCCCCTTTTAACACACCACTAAACTAAATTAAGAGTCCAAAATCCTCAATTTTAACATTTTGGACTCCTAATCGGCTAATTCTACACCACTATAAAGGGATTCAAAAATTGAAGTACAAATTCTTTTTTGCATATATCTAGATTTTTAGAGTGTACATAAAAGATATTGATAAGTTGGTACAAGTTTAAACAATTATATAAACAAATTTTTAAGTTTGAAACTGTCTTCTTATTTCTCTTCAAAACAATTGTACTTCCAGTTAAATTCTTCATTTAATTGCTGGTAATTCGGAGGCAGTTTGGTAGAAGATAAATTGGCTAAAAAATTTACATAGTGAACTGTTTAGCTTAAACAGTTAAATTGGTTGAATCTGCTTAATTAAGAAAAGTTACATTTAAAATAAACCTTAGTAATAAAGTATATAGACATATAGTAAATAGCTAAATAGTTATCTTCTACAAATTCAGTCAAAAGAGCAACTGATACCTACTTATTTGGATTAGTACCCTACTTAGATGATAATGCTGATAAGCCAATAAAGCTATATGTTTGACAAAAAGAAATTGTCTGATAAAATTGACAATCCAAAAATATGAATTATCAAACAATTTATGTGTTTCACATTAAACTTTCTTGATACACCAAATTCATAATCTATAACACCCAAAACCACATTACTTGCATCTCCCAAAGTCCTATTGAAATCTATCGATTATTCATTGGAGTTCACGAGTGCCACATGGCATAAGAAAGAAGAAGGGGTGGGGATTGTGTGAAGGGATAAGGGTTTTTGGTGCTTGAGAAAAAGCCATCTGGCGAATGACATAAAGAGTTGCACGGTTGATATATTGCAATTAGTGTTATTTTGGCTGGAACGGTTGAATAAGTTGAATCTAATGAATGAGTGACTCCCTCTTCCTCCTTATATTTACATATGTAACACCCCGAAATTCGGGGTGTTATCAATAAGGTTGGAGGTTAACATATATTATCCCCAATCTTAAATTCTTTATTGCTCTTGTGGTTATCAGCTTGAAGTTTCATTCTATCTTAAGCCCTTTTTATATGAAATTTTAACAACTCAATACATTTCTCCGTGGCCTTTAAACTTCTATCAACCACTTCCACTGCACTATCTCCACTGCACTATCTCCATGAACATAAAGTATATGGACAATAGGAGGTTGACAATACACTATCTCATAGGGAGTTTTTTAGTAGTGGAATGATAATTAGTATTAGACCACCATTTAGCTAAGGGTATCCAATTTTCCCATTCATTAGGCTTCTCTCGAGTTATACGCCTAAGATAGGTATCTAGACATTTGTTGACCACTTCTGTTTGTCCATTCATTTGAGGATGGTAAGATGTAGACATGTGAAGATCAACCCACCACACTCTGGAATAGTTCTTTCCAAAATGTACTAAACATATCTGGTCTTTATCAGTTATAATTGTTTGAGGCAAGCCATAATGTTTCAAAACCCGATCAAGGCAAACCTCTGCAAATGAAACAACCGGGTATGGGTGAGATAGTAACAAAAAATGAGCTATTTACTTGGTCTACCTACCACCACTAGGATCATATCCTTCTCTTGTAATTTCAGAAATCCTTCACAGAAATTCATGGAAATCTTGACCCATATTGCTTCTGTAATGGATAGAGGTTGTAACAATCCTGCTGGATTTTGTAAAATAAGTACTACCTCCGTCCCAAACCAGGGCAAAGAGAACTGTTTTGGCACACATTGTAAAGTAAGTACTACCTCCACCCCAAACTATGATGGGGACAAAGTGTGCAGTAAAAGAGAGAATTGTTGATTTGTGAGGACAATACTCGTTATAGAGAGTATGTAGGAGTAACTACCTTGGACCTTGCGGGGTCAGGATGTTATTGGTGGTATCAGATCAACTATTCGATAATGTGCTAATCCACTAGATATCGGGCGACCCTTAGCATGGGAGGATTAGAGTCTGATTGAGATTGGCTTATGGGCGCAACGAAGATGTTGAGATCTTAGTGATTACTTGAGATTTGATTACAAAATTAATAATAATACTTGATAGAGTATATGGACTCAGAGCTCGATCTCATGACTATTGGGCCATATAGCGGCCCATGTACGCTGAGTAGATGACATTTTCACTATATTATTATTATTGTTGTTGTTGTTGTTATTCTTTTTATTATTATTCAGCTACTCTAGATTATGTTTTTATATTATTAGTCCTTTTATGTAATCAGGTCTGTCAGACCCATACTAGAAGCCCAGATTCGGATTTTCCTATATATACTCCTTGTAGACCCTAATTCCTAAGACATGACTCACATTCAATACAAAATATTGTCATCTTCTCCTTCATAGCTGAAACTCTCCATTAATTATATGTTTGGATACCCTATTATCCATCACTACTTATACGAATAAGATGCATCTTCTTTTAAGGCAACTTATCGGTAAAGGATTAGTGCCTTGGACCCTGCGGGGTCGGGGTGTAACAACTCCAATTCCCAGGTTTGAAGTGTTGGTCTCTACATTGAAAGGAAGGGTGAAATCGAGTAAAGCTAAAATTGGGCCATGACATAAACCTTGTTTCAACATGAGAAAAGCTTCCCCGGTCTCCTTTCCCCAAGGAAAAGCATTTTTTATAGCAGGCTAGCGAGAGATTTACTCACAATGCCATATCCTTTGACAAATTTTTTGTAATACCCAGTCAGCCCGAGAAATCCTCTTGATCCCTTCACCCCTCTAGAGCCGACCACTCTTGAATAACCTCTATCTTCTTGGGGTTTGAAGATAGACTTCACCAAGCTTTAAAAGGTAGAGGGGACATTAGTTAACCCAAATGACATCACTACAAATTAATATAGTGACCTACATGGGTTCGAAGGGACGTCGTCTCTATGTATTCTTCTTTCATTCTAATCTGCGAGTAGCTGGATCTCAAATCGATTTAAAAAAAAAATTGGGATCCTATAAGTTCACCTAGCAATTCACGGGAATAGGGAACTTGCCTTTGATGGCGTGCTTATTTAGTTCTCTATAATCAGCACAAAATATCCAACTTTCATCATTTTTATTGATAACACCACTAGAGAAGAGTCGGGACTATGACTTTCTCTAATGATTCCATTACCCAACATCTCTCACCTTAATGCAGTAGTTCTATTTTGAATTTAATAAGTATAATATTTGATGTTCCATTTTTTTTATGAGGAAGCTGCTTAGGTTCTTCAAAAATATAATTTCTTGAAACTTCATTAGTACTTTATGATTTCTGGAATAACCTCCCCGTTTGAATCATCTTCTTTGAGAGCCTTATGATCTTCAAGAAAATTGTAGTCAAAGCTTAAGAAAAGAATATATACATACGTAGCTTCATGTAGTTAAAGCTTAGGAGAGGAAAAAATTCATATGTAGCCCATTTTTTGTTGTTGCTCAAAGCATGATCTTTCTTCACCTAAAACAAACAGATTTACATGACTTAAATAGCCACTCACACGACCTAGCACTACACACACGCCACTAAGTAATTTAAATAACTAACTTCCCATGACTCCATGTTCTACACCCATGCATGAATGCCTACCATTTACATGCATGTAAATAACTTAATTGACCAACTTAACTAATTGACCCAAATTAGACTAATACTAATGCAACGACACATACGCACATCAGTGCCGCTACAACACATGCACGGTGTCATGCGAGATGCGACGCACACTACTTGGCCACAAATTAAAACACAATCTAATCAACTAGATTTAACACTAATAACAAGATTTGTTCCAACAATCACCTCCCAAATCTTGTTATTATTTATTTCCCTCTTGAAACCATTGTCGTCGATGCAACACGTAGACGAGAGGCTCGCACCTCCTACGTCGATGCAATCACCGCCCGTGCCATCTCTTGTCACGCCGATTGCCACCATCAACGCTGGCCTCGACGAGAGGCTCGCACCTCCTACGCCTTTATCGCGAGTGTGCCCCCCATGATATGCTCGATGCCGCATGTTTGCCACCAGTGTCGCAACTCGCCGGTGAATCTCCTCCATGTTGCCGCCGATGATGCACCTTGTCGACGACCCGCACATGTTCATCCTCGATGCCGCAACTTGCCGGTGACCTGCCTCCATGTTGCCGCCGATGACGCAACTTCTCGATGACTCAAACATGAACGAAGAACTCCTCATGACAATGGCCTCCACGCCATGACCATCACCTTCTTGCCGCCTATGGCGCAACTTACCAGGCAGCATACCTTTCTCCATCGCTCGTGACGCAGCTTGATGACGATGGCGACTCGGACCTCGATGAATGAGGCTCTGATACCAAATGTTGGTTAAACTACTAAACTACGCATTTAATCTAAACACAATGTTTTTAAAGAGAAAAGATGCTTTTGAGCACACAAAAAACAAAGCTACGTATATTTTTCTTCATAAGCATTAACTACATGCATGAGTTCTTTCTATGTGATCATATCTCTTTAAAAACATTGTGTTTAGATTAAATACGTAGCTTAGTAGTTTAGCCAGCATTAACGTAACATGCCTGTCACTTCCTTTCTTCTATGATGGTAGGCCTTTCATAATCTTCCATGAATAATGAAAGAGCCACTACCGTTACTTTCTTAGCTAGAGTGTTGAAGTAGTAGTTGAGCTACATTTTAATGGCAGAATATTTGCTAGCGAACGTCGCTCTGATATCAATTGGAATAATTCAAGGATTATTTCCGAGAATTATTTAAGCTCCATGTGGGAATTCTGGAGAGAAGAATTCGAACAATAAGAATTGCAGAGATGGAGATGAAGAATAAGAGGAACAAGATGATTAATATTCTTCAGATAGATCCTTTGAGTGCACTTTGAGAGAATTTATATACAAGAGGTTACAACTTACAAGATGAATAAAAACTAAGTAACAACTAGTCTATTATAGCAAAGATGTTGCAAATTAAGATGGCGTTTGGTAACACTATTTTTCGGCTTATTAAGCTTATCTGACAACTTTTTCACCAAACACGTAACTTTTGCTCTCGCGCGCTGAATTGTGTTATAAGCAGAAAAAATAAGGTTGAAGTTACTTTTCTGTCTGTACTGCTGAAGTTACTGTAGATGACTATTTTAGCTATTTTTATATATAATTTGTTCTTTATTTTATTAATAAAATATATTTTAAAATTATTTTTTTCTTAAATCAACAGAATCAGCCAATGCAACCACTTCAGCCGCAACTTCATAAATTTCAGCAGAATCAACCAAAACAGCCGATTTTCATGCTACCAAACAGGCTCTAATTCTGACATGGTTTGAATAACATGGTTAGTTGAATAACATGGTTTCCTCCTTATCTATGTAATCTGCCAGCTGATAAGACCAAGCTCTCTTCATTCTTTCATGACATTTTCCAGGGAAATTAAAGTCAAATTACATAACTAATTAAAAAAGAATGCATCGAAGTTATGAGTAAAACATCAAACCTCCCTAACAATAGATGACTAGAGGTGTGATAAAAAAGTACTTCCACCGTACCAAATGATTTAAAAGTCAACTTTTTTGTCAAACATTTTCATTTTATTCACTCAATTAGGATTTAAATTTTTAAACATATTCTAATTTCAATTTCAGTTTAATTTCTGGATATGTAAATTTTAATTACTTCGTATTAAATTAAATTTGTTATCAATATGTACTATTTAACTTTCACATTGATTGATCGAAAAATGTGGACTTTGCAAATCAATTTGGGACGAAAGTAGTATATGCAATAGAGAACACCAAATAGTACACACATTTCGTAAATACTCCGTATCACATACATATTGAGAAAGGTGAGTTAGGTTGGGAACATGCCGGGAGGCTATGACAGATTTGAGAGAAATGAGCATTACATGTTAATCAAGCATCACTACTTAAAATGGGAACGAGGATTATGTTTGGGATCCATTTCATTGGCCGGTTTTGACTCTCGCCACCTCAAATCGTTTGTCTCACTGCACATGTAGCTCAACGGTGGTTGAGTGAGATAATTAGGCTTAAGTCTTAAATTTAATTCCAGCATTAGAGTTTTATCTAATGTGGTGACTGTTTGTGTGCATCAAACCCTTAATCACCTCACTTATAAATTGTTTGAGATCATACCAATTTAGTCTTCCACTATTTTGTGGAGTAGGCTGGCCCTCAACAAATTCCACTCTAATCTTCACACGATGGGCCGGGCAACCGCCCCCAGCCCGTCACTCATCTTCATACCAGTGGCAGAACCAGAAATGTTACATTAGGGGATGAGGTTTTAAGATTTTATGTTTTTGGGCTCAAAGTTTAAAATTTTAATTTTACATCTGTCCCGGTGAACTTTTTCAAATGTAAAGTAAGTGTGAAATAAGAAAGTAAAAAATGTGTTGTTGAGATTTGTGCAGAGGAGAGAGAAATGTGCATAATCACAAAATTAGTTGTTTCAATTGAAAACCGACAAAGTTTTTTGGGACAACCGAAAAGAAAAAATTAACAAAGTCCAATGAGACGGAAGCAGTATAATTTTATTATTTATAAATATTTATGTAAATGTATACTCCGTATAATAATATAAATCACAAATGTTTTTTTTTGGGTGGTCAAAGATCCCTCTAGCATCCGCTCTCTCCACCCCTGCCAGACTGAGATACGAGATATGAGTCTCCAGCACCCTATATATGAGTTTAATGCACCAAACCCCATCATGATATATAAATTCAGCGCATTAGCCCATGTGATTTGAAAAATGCGTCAAACCCCCATGTGTTTTAATTAATCATGCATAGAACCCTTTTTATGACTAAATTTAATGATTTTGAGATCACTTTTCCTAATTTTTCGATTGAATATACAAGTAAATATGTCAAAATCTCTAAATCATACAAAAATGTTAATCATTCTTCTTATATTTGATAATTGAATTTGTTTATAGAAGGGATTTCGCGCATAATTAATTAAAACACAGGGGAGTTTGACGCTTTTTTTTAAATCACATGGGACTAATGCGCCAATTTCCATATCACATGGGGATTTGGTGCATTAAACTCGCTATATATACCCAGCATGTACGTCGTTGTTCAATACATAATACCCTGTTGGATACTCCCTCCGTTCCACAATGAACTTCACAGTTTGAACTACGCACATATTAAGGAAATAAACTTAACATGGGGTAAATTTTACTGTTTCGACAGTATTGTTTCGACACTGTTTGGTACTGTTTCGACACTGTTTAGCACTGTTTTGCACTGTTTGACACTATTTTGATTTAGATTAATTTGGCATTTAAGGAATTGAGAACTTGTTTCTGGACATCTAAAAAAGGAAAGTGAGAAGTTCATTGCGGGAAGGAGTATATGCATGTTTTACTGTACATTTGTTTATGAAAACGCACATGGATAATGGAGCACTTCTGATGTAGATGCTGAAATGAGATGAAGATTCAAAAAGTCTTAGTCATTATCTAGCTGGCAAACCTTAGGAGTGAGTCTGTGATTCTGTCAGTGTTGCCGAGGTGGTGAAATATGGATGGCAAGAGTAGGTCCTTATCATTTCTTCTCAAATGCTAAAGATACCCGAAAGTGTACATTAATGTGTGAGCATAAATGAGATAATTTATTTAAATGAGGTATCATTTAAATTAATTGCCTCATTTATGACCAGGTGTGAGCTAAAAAAGGAGAAAAATTCTAAAGGTACACACTTTTTGGTGTACACACTTTTTACACATGTCTGTGTAAGATTTTTTTTATGTCTGTACAGACATAACGTATTTTAAAAATACGTTATGTCTGTACAGACATAAAAAAAACCTTACACAGACATGTGTAAAAAGTGTGTACACCAAAAGTGTGTACCCAAGTCCAACTCAAAAAAGGATACATTTGGGTACTCTGACCAAACTCATTTCTTTGCCCGATAAAACCTCTATAATCGCAGTGGGTGAGGGGTACTGATCAATGCTCATAAACAATTGGAGTGGGCCCTACACTGAATCTAAAACTAAGATCTGCCTGGTCCCACACTGTTTTAAGATTCAGACTTCACTAAGATTCTGCTCCCCTTGGGAATAGGGATGAGTGCGTGTCTTCTATCTCGAACTCTTAACCATTGTCTTTGAAAATTTGATCCTAATTTTGTTTCCTAACTATTAGTCTGTCGGTCTCATTCAACTTTGTGAATTTCTTTTTTTATTATCACAAAAAACTTTATCATTTTCCTATTAAAGCAACTAATTTGTAATTCTGTATATTTCTCTCTTTTCTAAACAAATCTCAACCACACAGTTTTTACTTTTCTTATTTCTCACCTACTTTGCACTTCACAAAGTCCACAGGGATGAAGAGAGTATTAAGTAATCCATTCTAGACTTTCTAGTACGAAGTATTTGGGATTTGGCCAACTAGAGTCCCTAAACGATACTCTCTTTGCTTAAACTTTAAAAGTTGGATTTGGCCAACTAGAATCCCTAAACGATATGATATTCTCTCTTTGCAACTTTTTTTTGGAAGACTCTTTGCTTAAACTTTAAAAGTTGGAATTTTATCATTTGAAACATAAATAAGTTCATTATCAATGACTCTGTCGATATAAAATCAAAATGATTGAAAATATCAACCAACCAAAAACTTAAAATATACTCCATCCGTCACGCTAAAATTGTCCCATTTTACCTTTTTCGGAAGCCCACTAAGATTGTTTCATTCCAAATTTGGTAAAGATGGTGTGACTTTAAATCATTCTTACTTTATTCTTACTTTATCAATTTAATATCAACCACACAAACTCACTTTTCTTAATAGTCGTGTCACCTTCTTTTGTTCCAATCTTAGTGGGACGGAGGTAGTAATTGATTTTGATTTATTTAATTTTTTATTAATTCCATTATTAATCTTTTACAATTTCTTCTTCACAAAAGTTGATTGTTTTAATAAGATTAAATAAAATTTAAATCATGTTATATTTTAGATTGGTTTCCAAACATTTGAATCCTATATCAAACTTAATCTTTCAGACCTCTTAATGATAGTAAATGAACATATCTTTCATGTTTCAGGTTAATAAATTTTCGGAAACTTTATCAATTCATAACTTGAAAAATAGATACACTATTAATTTGGTGTATTTATTTTTTTTATTAATAATTCCATTTTTTAATACTTCTATTAGTTTTTTAAAATGATTAGGTCCTTTTAATTTAAGTCTTAAATCAATAATTTTCAATCAACCGGAGCCTATACCAACAAATTTTGTCTTTGAGATCTCTAATTGATAATTCTTTTATCTTTCAGTTCTTAAGTTATAAATTTCTCAAAGTTAATACAAGTAATTATGGTACAACCCTCGTCAAACACATGAGAGAGTGTCGCGGTTATTTAGAAAAGTGAGTTTATGTGGTTGATATGAAATTTATAAAATAAGAATAAAGTAAAAATGATTTAGATCACACTAACTTTACCAAATTTGGTATAAAACGATCTTAGTGGAAAAAATCGAAAATGAAAGATGAGACTATTTTAGTACGACAGAAGGAGTATCATTTATGTCATGCACTAGTAATGGGCCTTTAGCCGAAAATTTACTATAGGCAGATTTCTTAGTGGGCTTTTGGGTGGGTAATAAATTAATATAGGTCGCCTTATCCGGACCTAAACACAGTAAAGACAGTGTGTATATATACAACCACATTGTATTCGTACATGCTGGGTAATTGGGTATATAGCTAGTAGCTAGGTTGCTTCTTAATTATCTCCACCACTGCCTTCCGTATGGGGGGAGTTATCCGTCGTCACCTCAGCCGCCGGCAGGAAGGGAAAGTGTCAGCCGGAGACCAGAGATGGCTGTCGTCCGGCCCATCGGAAGATTAGAGTAGAATCTTCACCCAATTTTTAAAAGTGATGCTTGATTAGCATTCGGTGCTCACTTCTCTAAAATCTGTCAAATATGGCCTCCCTACCCCCAACGTAACTCCACTTTCGCGACAGCTTAGCTTTCTCAATATGTACGTAGTAATTGCTAATTGTCTGTTCTACTCCATCTACTACTGTATCATTTATGTACGTTTTGGTATGAATTATGATGATAGTCTCATGATGTATCCAACTTATCGTTATTATTTTATGTGGTAGTTACAAATAGTACTGCTTATATATTTTTAAATTGTGTAAACAAATATTGCCGGTATAAGCATGTTTATTGAAGAAAATACTCATAAAAAATTAGTCAATCATAGACTGTTGAATACGGAGTATGGAGTACTACGTACTCCGTATTATAGTACCCGCTACTCCGTCTCTTCAAATTAAAAAAATGAAAAATGCAGTTACTGACAGTATCGTGAAAGTATACCCGTGGGCGGAGCTCAACTAGTAGCAAGAGAATGCCACAAGGGTTAGATCCCGGGTTCGAATCCCGGCAACTGCGATGAGAGGTTACTATGCTAAAAATGCACAGGGCCTCTGCAAGTACCGGAGACAGAGCCTCACTCTCTATCTATCAAATTGGGATTATAGTCCAATTTACATTCTCCAAACGTACTGTCCGGTCGGGGTTGGAGGCCCTCAGGGATGGGGTGTCATCCTTTTTTTGTAAGAGTAAAGGTAAAACTAAACATGTAAAGAGATCGAAGTGGAAGACACTCACATATGCTTCCTCCGGTCCTTAATTAACTTTACACTTTCCTTTTTGGGTCGTCCCATATTAAACTTTACACTTTCTTATTTGTCTTATTTGGCAAACAAATCTACACTAAATAGTGCAAAACAATGTCAAACAGTGTATTCTACAGTAAAATCAAATTTATTTGCTTAATATGTGTGAAGTCAAAGTTTAAACTTCATTAAGGACCGGAGGGAGTACTATATTATTGATGAGATTTGTTTAGACTAACTTCAATTTTAGTCATTTAGATCACTTCGTTTGGGTTTTCCCATAAATTAAACGCTCAATATTTCTCATACTAATGTAGTACTCTATTTGCCTTATATTTTAATGTAAAAATTTATGTGTAAAAATTTATCTGTAAAAAATCTTTGTACCGGCTCAGTCCAACTCATACTCCTGGCTACGCTTCTGCTTGTGGTTTGATGAAATCACGTACTGATGATCTCCCAAACACAAGGTCGCAGGTTCGAGTCTCATCTCAACCAAGGAGATTGACATTAACAAAAGTAGATATTATAATAGGTTTAAAAGAGTATTCCAGAAAAAATAGTTACTCTCTCAACTTAAAATTTGTCAACTTTCCTTTAGTGTTCTCAAAAATTATGTCACTTTCATATTTAATCAACTAATTTTTGGTTCGTGTGTTAATTCTCTCTTCTTTGTACAAAACTCAACCACAGAGTTTTTATTTTAATTCGTAATATGGTGCCAGTTAAAATTGGCAAAGTTTTTAAGGAAAAGAGGAAGTATAATTTTGTTTTTTGTTTTGTTTTTTGATTGTTAAAAATATGTTGTTACATGACTTACATCCCCTTTCAATAAATTAATACTCCCTCCTTCGTCCCATCGTACTTTGCCAACATTAATGTTGGGTGTGTTTCGAAAAACAAAAAAAATTAATTAATAAAGATTAATTAAATAAAATGACTTAAAGAAAAACAAGAAATGAGATGAAGCAGAATAAGCCAAAGCTCGTGCTACGCACGATTTCCTTAAAACGTATTCGTTGCCTCCCGGGGTGCTAGGAGCATTGCAACGATCGTTTCCCAGGATACGATGACTTCGAACAATAGTTTAGCACTCAAACTAAAGTTCCAACGAACGTGAACAAAAGCAGAATACTGAAAGAGTTTGTATGGAGTGCTAGAGGTGCTGTTTTAGCTATGAAATGTATCTCAACTACTACTTCAACACTCTAGCTAAGAAAGTAACGGTAGTGGCTCTTTCATTATTCATGGAAGATTATGAAAGGCCTACCATTAATATTATTATTATGGTCTGAAACCTTTCCACCATTAATAATAATAATAATAATAATAATAGAATGTTTTCAGTTTGCTATGAACGTTTTTGATTTGAATGTTTTTGTTCTGATCTGAATGCTTCTAATCTGATCTGAATGTTCCTGATCTGAATCTTTCTGATCTGATCTGATTTGAATCTTTCTGATCTAATCTAATCTGAATTTTTCTGATCTGATCTGATCTGAATAAAATAAGAATAAACAATAAGTAATAAGAATAAGACGAACATAACAACTTCTTAATAGACTCTTATTTGTAGTAGTGTCCGGGTCCCTATCAAAGAGGAGAACAGTGGACTAGATATAGACTCCTCCATATTCCTCATATCTGGCTCTTCCAGTAGTTAGGGTAGTTTGGAGGAGTTATATTTTTTATAAATTCTTTTTTTTTTCTTTTGAAGAATCAAAATTTTTTGCACAAAAGAATCACACAGTATTACTATTCTAATTTTACACTCAACATCAACTTGACAAAGTTGAGTGGACGGGGTTAATATTAAGACATAAAGTTTGATTCCAAAAGATTAACCTGATAGGAAGAGTAATCTCAAATATTGTATAGTGTGTTTGTTGTTTTATACGTAGTTTTTTTATTAGAAATTACTCCAAATAGGACTAAAACTATGGCAAAAACTCAAAATAAGACTTACTATGTTTTTCTTTTCAAAATAGGACCATATTAGTCTTATTGGAAACATACCTATTTTTTCTTTCCATTCTTACCCTTCCTTTAAATATGAGTTAATTAAATGTTTAATTCATAATAAATTCGAAAAAAATAAAAAATTCTTAGAGAAATAAATAAAAAAATTATAAAATATTTATAAAATAAAAAAATAATTTTTTTTATTTTTTACTTTTTTTGAAAATTAATTAAAAATAGTAAAACTCCGTTAAAAAAATTTAAAAAATATGGATGCCTTTCCCACTGCCTATACTACCTCCCTGCACCACCATCTTCAGCCGGTGAAAAAATGTCATTTTCCTAAAAACTGCCATTTTTCTGAAAATGCGAAAAACATGGCATATTACTCTTTGAAAATGCCAACATTTTCATTGTTTTCTGTCATAAATATGGCATTCGTAATGAACTTGACATTTTCCTCCTGGTGACTGGAGGTGGTGCTTCAGAGACGACAGATGTGGCGGCGATTTTTTTTTTTGAGTTTTTTATTTATTTTTTTTTTATATTTTTGAAAAATAAATAAATAAATAAATTATTATTATCGAAATATTTTATTAATTTTTTAGTATTTTTACGATTTTTATTTTTTTTATTAATTTATTATGAATTAAAAACATTTCAATAGCTATAAGGGTATATTTATCCAAGACACACATAATTAGTTCTATGAAAACGTACTTTACTTTTTGCTCCTATTTATGCAAAGTGAGTGACTTTTAGTCCTATTTTGATAATTAACTTTTTTTTATTTCTCTCTCCTTTTAGTATAAATAACAAAGACGCAATTTATATTTTATTATATTCCATGTCAATCAAATTTAGTAATGTTTTAAGAGGCACCAATATGATTATTGAGTGTACATCCCAAAAGTAGAGTGTAATTTTGTACACCCTCACTAAGGAGGGTGATGTTCACCCCCTTTGTTCTATGGTTGTCATGTGGCATTCCATCCCATCTCATCTCATTGTGATGTATTGCATTGACACATGGAAGGTAAATAGGGTTGAAGGTGAAAATAACTCTTTCAAATGAGGGTGAACAAAATTGTGTTCCCAAACGTGAGTCATTTTGAGAAATACGGAGTATATTTTATTTATCTAAAGTAGATTCAATCTAGCTAGTATATATAGTATGTGTAATCTTCTACAAATCATCAAATCAAAAATAAATATTTACACTATAAAGTCCTTCGCCCAGATTTTGCATGAGCTTTATTTAATACTCCCTCCGTCCCAATTTGATTTGCAAAATTTCTTATTTTGTTTGTTCCGAAATGATTTTTCACTTTCTATTTTAGGTATGTAAATAAAAATAAAGTGATCAATTTACCCTTACTTTTACTTTTTTCCCATTAACTTAAAAACATCTACTTTTAGAATGATGGACAAAAATGTAAAAGGCAAACATCATTTATTGTCATTCCTTAATTTTTGTGTCGGTCAAAGTTTGGAATTCAATTCGGGACGGAGGGAGTATGAATATTGAAATCTTCAAATAAATCGACACAGAATTAGAACTCTTTGTGACCGGTGGGAATTATTAAATCGGTTTTAATTTTGAAATAATTACATAAATATGACCAAAATAAAGATTATTTATAAAAATATGACTAATGACTAGAGTAGTAATGAAATCGTAGTAATTCATGTTCAAATTTTGGGCTTAAGTTACCACAACACCACATTATAGTAATGAATAGTCATATTTACGTAAATATGTTTTATTTTAGTAATATTCTTTGTAAAAAACTCTTTAATTTTCTTATCTTTTTTGTTTCTACACTGTTCTCTCCTCCCGAAATACGGAGTATGATACTACCTCCGTTCCCATTTTAACTTCCAAATGGGTTTGGCACAAAGTTTAAGATAGTGGATATTGTGTGGTGGAGAGTTGTGCAGGGGAGAGAGAAATGTGTAAGAAATGTTGTGAACCACAAATTCTTTACCAAAAAGGGAAAGTGGAAATTTTAATTGGAACGGACGAAAAAGGAAAGTTAGAAGTTTATTTAGGAACGGAGGGAGTTATTTGACTTCGAATTTAGAGTTTTAGACAAGACAAGAGGTTGGTTCTGCCTTTCCAGATTACTCATCATCAATTAAACATAGTGGATAAAGAGATAGAGTAGTATTTTAATGTCGTATTATGCACAAGTTAAAAAAACAATATTTCATTATTAAAAAAATACTACATGCGCCGGAAGAAAAGGTTCACCATCTTGAGTTTTCTTGGTCAAAGATGGTAAAATTTGGACAATGATTTGAATTATTATATTTATATATAATAAATAAATTTTATATTTTTATGAAAATATATTGAATAATGAACACTTTGATATAATTTTTATATATAAAATAATTTCGTATTAAAAATATCATTAATCAAAGTTGATTATCATTGACCAAGAAAAGTCAAATAATTGGCAAACCTTTTCGGGATGGAGGGAGTAACTCTTTCATCTCTTACGATGTTTTTACTTGGACTGTTTTCAGTCTCATACTAGACCAGATTTAAACAGACTAGACTAGACCAGACTTCCTTAGTTATGCGCACGGGTAAAGGCCTACTGCCGCTTTGCCGACTGAGTCACCGTGATTTACTCCCTCATTATCCTGTCGGGTCGGGGTGGGGGGCCCTTGGGGTTGGGGATTCAACCTTTTGGACGTAGACTTCCTTAGTTATAAAATACATAGAGACACGACATTTATCAGACCAGATCAGACTAGTTCAGACAAGACCAGATCAGATCACCAAGTAACAGTCCAAGTGAAAACATCTTCACAATTTTGCTAAATATTTTTTAAAAAGAAATGTTTACCAACTTTGAAAATGTAAAGCGGAAAACCTTTATATGATTTCTAGTTGTGCAATGAGCGAAATACTTATAAATTGATTATTGTATATGAACGGGACCAATGGACCATTTTTAGGGGGTTAATTAGGTTATCCATAACACGGCCCTGTGATTTATGGGGCCCCAATTTTTTAAAAATTTATTAGTATTATATAGTAATATTAGTATTATATAGTAATATTATGTACTATCGTATTAAAATACAGTTAGTAACGAAGAAAATTATGGATTCATCATTTTTTCGTTGGTCCTTTGTGTTTGCTTTAATAATGAGTTGCGTACTTGCATATCTTTAAATCAAGTATTAAGTAAGTCTTAGAAAAAAAATTATTACATTATTTAATGAGTATTCAATTGATTTGAGTATACGTATTTAAATTGGTATTTTTTAGTTTTTTTATATTGATATGGGTATAGCCGCCGTATAGACATAAAAAAATTATTGGGCTAGTTATGATGGCCATTAGGCTTCTTCAAAATGCTACCGCCTACCATGATGGTTGTTGGACCTTATAAAAAATAATAATATGGATTCATTCGAAAAAAAATTAATGATTAAATTAATTTGGGTCATTAGAAATACCCTATTAATTTAAGGGTAATTCTAAATAAAGCCACCTTTTTACTTTCCACAACCTCCGGTCAAAACTTAATTCCTAAATTCCGATTTTAACCTTTTGATTTAGTTTGAGAAACAGAGGTGAATTTCTAAATTTAATTTCATCTTTCCTCTCTAAGCTTTCAAACTCCTGATTTCTGAAGATGGGGGCATCGAACCATGGATAACGAAGATGGACCAGAACAAAGATAAGAGGTTGCAGAATTCAAAGGCCAGCACAAGCGAGA
This sequence comes from Cuscuta europaea, assembly GCA_945859875.1. Classification (NCBI taxonomy): domain Eukaryota; kingdom Viridiplantae; phylum Streptophyta; class Magnoliopsida; order Solanales; family Convolvulaceae; genus Cuscuta; species Cuscuta europaea. The sequence goes on from CAMAPE010000038.1 coordinate 37,967,511, forward strand.
AGCTCTCTAATCAAATCACAGGACAGGATAAACGCTGACAATTTAAGCGGGCTGAGGAAGAAGCTGAAGGAGTCTGCGAAAAAATTACAGCCCATTTTGTCCCGATGCGGCGGCGGCGGCATTCTCTTTGAGTGACATAGTCGGCAATATCTTTCCCCCAAAAATCCCCACAAAAAGCTGCGGTGACGGTGGCAAATTAGGCACATCACGACAGCTGCAGCGACACTATCAGAATTGTGTAAAGTGGAGAATTCATAAATTTACCAGACCATAGGCAAAATGGCCTACTAAGATCTTGAAAAATGAAGGATTTATGTAAAGCTTCTTTGATAGAAAACTGAAGTTTTGCGGAGTAACTTGGTCTAGTTATAATGGAGCAACGCTTTACCAATTGGGAGCTGAAGCAATTTATTTAGTTGAATTGGAGCATTGACGTTACATTATGTTAAAAGGGCATGCTTGGAAACTAAATCAATTTATCTAAATGGGTGGCTGTAGATAGCAATATGGTGTTTGTGAATAGAAACACCCTTAATTTAATCATAAATTAATCCTTTTAAAGAATGGATTTGTCCTATTAATTTCTCTATTTTGAGCCCATTATCACGTAGCGGCCCAATAAATAGGAAACATGATCCGGTTGATAAAGAGAACGAATTTGGCTAAGAAATCATATTATGTGCATGAGAAATAGCTTCGAACCTTGTTAAGAAAGTTGTCCAGATACATCAAACAAGTGCTCATTTTTCTAGATATTAAAATACAAGCAAATGGAGCTCAAACCCCATTTTAATTGGGGCCCAAATGATATGGACGAATTTTGGGGACCCTAAGGCATATTTTATATAAGGCATATCAAACAATTTGATACAAGCAAATGGAACCCACACCTATAAATAAGGGTCTCAGTTGAGAGGAAGGGAGAAGAGAATTCCAGTCAAAAATGCTGCAGAAAAGCTCCGTAGAACTCCCGAGAGGCTCTGAACGATTCCGAAGAAGAGGAAGAGATCAAGCCATGAATTTTATTAAGAATATTTCATGATTTCATTGATTTTTGATAAAATAAGTCCAAAAGTTTAAGAGCGTTCGAAGATCTGAAGAACGAAACTTGAAGATTCGAAGATCTGAAGAACAAGACTTTGAAGATTCGAAGATATGAAGAACATCTTTGAAGATTTGAAGATATTCATGTGAAGATTGAATCGAAATTCAATTGAAGATCAATTCATATATCCCGGGAGGCCCTTGAACAGAAGATCAAGTCATAAAACTGCGCTTTTGTTGAAGATCAAGTTACTTGAAAACCGGAGGTCCTTCAAGCTGAACTTTTTATTCAAGAATATTTGAAGACTCGAAGAACGAAGATTCGGAGATTCGAAGATATCAAGAACGAAGATTCGAAGATCCAAAGAACGTACGAATTTTTGAAGAATTGGAGATTTAATTTCGAATTAAATTCTTTAATTATATTACAAGTGAAGAATCAGAGAATTCATATTTAGAGATTGTACCCGATTTTCTCTTATATTATTATTTGCGATCAATTTTAAGTAAATACTTAAAATTTATTTTATAATGGGGCCTCAATTTTACATTTGGAACCGAAGCTCCCAAATTAACCTTTAAAATGGAATGTAATGTAATGCAAAAGGAGGGTTGTTGGTTGTATCAAATGAAAATCATGGGCAAATTTTGCGTGACATATCCTTATTCTTCAACTTATAAAATGTGTAATCTTCAACTTATAAAATGTGCAATCATGTAAAAGTAATTCACATAAGGATACTAAAGTGGGTAGACATCACCATGGGGTGGGGAATTATGAATTCATATCCATTCAATTCACCTGGCCGAAAGAAGGCAGGCACAAAACCCGGGAGAAAGGAGAAAAATAAGAGAGGTGGGACGAAAAAAGTATCTTTTTAAGTTTAGTACTACCTTCTTCCTACACTCCCACTAAAATGAGGTAAGAGAAGATTGACATGATTATTAAAAAAAGTGAATTTGTGTGGTTGATATTAAATTGATAAAGTAAGAATAATGTAAAAATGATTTAGAGCAACACAAACTTTACCATATTTGATATGAGACAATCTTAGTTGGATTTTCCGAAAAGGTAAAATGAGACAATTTTAGCGGGACAGAGGAAGTAACTTTTTTATTTTTACTCAAATTTTTATAAAACATATATCAAAATTTAAAAAATACGGAGTATGAAACTTCAACGGCTGGGGTTCTTAAGCCCATAATTTTGTTAAGTAAACATAAGTGCTAAAATTAACATACCATGAATCTTTTACATTTTTCAATTATTTTTTAGAAATAGGTCTAAAGTAACAACAACAAAAATTAAACTCAAAATTTATGTATGTTTACATTGTAATGATTGACTTTTTAAATCATATTTTTGTAAAATAGTATTGGCAAAACGTTAATATATAATAATAAAAGTAATGATTTAATTAAAAAAATTGTGATGAGTGAATATATTGATGGTCCAAATTGCAGATAATAGATTAATAACTAGATTGACGAAGTGGATATACAAGTTTAGTAGAATTATTGAACTTTAGGTTTATTGATGAAGTAGTGCTAGATAAGCCTTAGGGAGTGAAGGTTGTAATTTTATTTTTGATGTGGGAGTTTGTTTTAGGGTTATTTGAATTTCTATACTACACCATACGTAGTATTATTTTTTCATGATTTAATTAGTCAATCATTGGGAAAGTTCTTGAATTTGAAATAAAAAATAATGTAAAGTTCAAAACAAGAATACTCTATTTTTTGTAAATACTACTCCGTGATAAATTATTATGACTATAATTACAAGGATTTTTCAAGGGAAAATTCCCGAAATAGGGGTAAAAAAGTTTGAAAATTTCAAAATAGGACCGCCATGTTTTTATTCTCAAAATAGGAGTAATTACTACCAAGTTTGGAAAATACTGTCATGTTTAAAGTCTGGAACTTCCAAAACATGACATTAATTAGTTCTATTTTGAAAATAAAAACATGATAGTCATATTTTGGAATATACAAACGTTTTTAGTCCTATTTTGGGTAATTTCTCGTTTTTTCAAACATGAGAGTATTTACTCCTATTTATTTAAAAGTTAAGACACAATGCTCGTATTTTAAAATTTCACACCGATTTACTTCTACTTTGGGGAACTTCCTTAAATTATTGATAGATGCGCCAATTTAAAAAATAAATTAAAGTTTTATTCATACGGAGTATCATATTTTGTAGGTGAGTAGGTGACACTTGCAAAATGCTCTGCATTTTCTTTCTTTACAAAAATAATACACAAAACTACCACATTAACTTTAACACTTAACATATGGGGTTTCCCCCCTTAATATTACTAAACTAAAGCTACTTTTTCAGAATATGACTTTATTTGAATTTGGAGAAAAATGTCACGAGGTGATAATATATAGGGGTTTTGACCTAAATACTAAAACATGGTTAGTTGACAGAAAGAGTTTTTGCCACTTTTAGTCCCTCGACTATTGTGTCGGTGACACTTTTGGTACTCGACTTTTAATTTTTTCATTTTTAGTCCTCGACTATAGTGCAAGAGACACTTTTGGTACCCGACTTTAAAAATTTTCGTATTTAGTCCTTCGACTTTTGTAAAAGTGACATTTTTGGTCCTTCAACTATTGCAATAGTGACATTTTTAGTCCTTCACTTATTGTGTCAAAATCATAGTACAAGGACTAAAATTGTCAATTTGATAATATTCAAAGGACTAAATGTGGGAAAATTGAAAGTCGAGGACTAAAAGTGTCTCTCGCACAATAGTGGATGACTAAAAATGAAAGAATTAAAAGTCGGATACCAAAAGTGTCACTGACACAATAGTCGGGGGACCAAAAGTGGCAAAAACTCTTGACAGAAAAGTGACATTTTTTTAAAATTTCCATAAATATGACTGCTAGCCATTAAGTTTACTAAATTATACCCAACCCCAGTCTCCTATGACAACATTACAGTGGCATCATCTCAATGACACCGGTCATAGTGACACTGCCATCGCCGACACCGCCACAGTGACACCGCTGCCGATGACATCGTTCCAATGACATCGCCAAAGTGATGAACCCGGCTATATGAACATCGCACAGTAAATGCACCAACGCCTCCGCGTCGGGTGCCCCACCGCCTTCCTCACTTCCTCCTCTGGAAAGCTAGACGGGGATCAGATCTGGAAAGGTACCCGCACCCACCCCACCCTTACACCCCACCAGCTCAACCCCGATCCAGCCCGCTCCCCAGCTGCCTCCCTGACTCTGAACCATCGCGGACCCACCCCACACCAGTCCCATACATCGCAGACCACTGCACGAGCCATACCGAGACTAAATCGCGGCTCCAATCGCCTTCGTACTCCCGTCACTATCCGCCCTCGCCCAACCACCGCACCTCAACACAAAACTCAGCCTCCATCGAAATCTAATATCCCAGCAATCGATACACCGCAACGACGACTTCACCATAGGAGAGAGGCAGCGAAGCAACGAGTGATGATCTCGTCGCTGGCTTGAGAGGACAGCGATAGGGTTGCAGGCGAGAAGAAAGAAGAAGAAGAAGAAGAAGAAGAGGAGGGGGGGAGGGTGGAGGGAGGAGGAGGGGGGAGGGAGAGGGGGAGGGGGAGGGGGGAGGAGGAGCTGCAACGGCGGCGCAGATCCTGTCGTCGTTGTCTTCGCTTAGTTTCATCGCCGTCTTTGAAGTGCTCCATAGATTCATTGCAATAGGCGGCTCGCCATCTCGGGTTGAACGAGGATGGAAGCGGGTGATTGGGATTGGGGGTTTAGGGGCAGTTCAACAATTTCATGTAGTTTTACTCACATTTTTGTCCTAAACGAAACTTGATCCCATTTTTGTCTTTCAAAAGTCTATAAGTAATATTTATGCCATTGTTTCTTATATCTTTGGAAAAACATAAAGTGACTCACAAATATTCATATCACTGCCCTATTTTCATGTCACTATCGGATGTCACGACCGCCATTGCATGTGTCACTGCCGCTACCATCACCCGTGTCACTGCCGCCACCGCCGGTCACTGCCTTTGACCACAGTGATATCGCTTTAGTGACATCGCTACAGTGACATCTAAAGCCGTGAAATATGTCACTATGAGTCTATGACTGCTGGAAAATTTTTCGGTGACTTTTCTGACAAAACAATGACATCCACGACTGGCTAGAGACCATCCCACATTGCCGCCCACCGCCCCACCAGCACTGCTATGGCACTATCCCACCACGACATATGTCTCTCGTAGACCGCCATGCTCATCCCCATGCCCCAGCACCCCAAACCAATTACCCCCCGCTGCCCCTCCCTGCCGCAGTCGCAGCCACTGCCCAGTGACCAAGCCTACCTAACCGCGCGGACCACCACCACCGACCACTGCACCACCCAGACTTGACTCTCCAGCTCCCAGCCCCAGCGAACTCCTGGCCTCTTCATCACAGCTACCCAAACCAACTCCGCCCCCCTCTGGCCACCCAATCGCTGCCACACACCAACTCCGACCACCCTAACAAGCCCCAATCCACCCCTCCTAGCCCCACCTTTGATAGCCCAACTGAGCCACTAAATCTGGTCGCTTACTGGTCAGCATATCAGATCTGAATGTCTATGAGGCGAAGAGGCAGACGATGATAGAGTGGTGAGGCGAGGCAGAGAGGCGCCATCCGAGCTCGTCATAATAGGTTGTCAAATCTGTGATCCTCATTATCGGATGACAAGGCTCTTCACCGGATCTAAGAAAATCGTAACCGGAAGATGAAGCTTGCCAGATTGATGATCCTTACCACCGGATCAATTAAGTTCATGGAAGTGCCGGTTCATCTACACAAATTCACCGCCGTGGAGTTGCTTGTTGATCTGCAGAAATTCACCACTGTTGAGGAGCTGGTTCAATTTGATGGAGACGGCCAGATGCGCGTTGGAGAAGATTGCCGAGTGAGGGAGTGGAGTTGTAGTCACTTTTTTGTAAAGTATTAAAAAAGTTATATATTTGTCTATTAAAACCTTATTGGTCATATTTTGGCATTTCTTTCTTAACATATTCCGTATTATTTACTCTGCGTGTATTAGTCGGGCATGAGAACGTGAAAATTAGTTGAGCAAACAAACTTGTGATATTTTGGTGACATTATTGAACCTACATTATTGGAAGAAAAAAATCTCCATAATTTAACTAATTAGGATTCAGGAATTCATCCAAGCAAATACTATGATTTCATGGAAGTAACTGGAAAAGGGCAAACACCAAAACATATATGCAATTAGGCAATGCATTTGTATTTTATTCACAAGCGAGTTTGGTGTCAAAGCTGCTCAAACAGATAGCGAATGCCTGAAAGGCAGACAAAGGATATCTATAATCCATGGTGAACATATCATCTCCAACCTTCCCAAACTGCAATATGATCTTTTCAGGATCAGACCGGTGGGCCGGCTGAATTGGCGGCGGTGTTTCCGCAATCAGCTGAAAATTTTTGACAGAGGCAACAGTTACCCTTCCCCTAAAATTCAGGCACCAGCACTGTAACTGTTCATGCCACCTGGGCGGCTTGTTCCCAAGCACCAAAAACCCTCCTTCCTTCACACCATCTCCATCCCCTTCTTCCTCATGCCACCTGGCACTGCTGAACTCAGATGAATCATCAATACATTCTGAAAAGGGTATGCTCCTCCGGAATGAGCTGCTCTCAAGTGGGCCTGGGACGGTGGCACCGGGCTCAAGAGATGAAGCAGGGATGGAGTACATGAAACAGTGCATCTTCCTTGGGCCCTTCGTGCCGAGCACATTCACTTCGTATGTGACTTGTGCAATGGTGTGGCTTCCTGTAGGGACTTTGGGGTAAACTTTCTTGTATTGTGGTTTTTGAGAGTCGTAGATTATGAATTTGGTGCCAAGAAAGTTTGATCTGAAACATATAAGAAGCAATTACTTTTAAATAAAACCGCGCTCCATGAAGGTTATAATATCAACTTACATGTTGAGCTCCATGCTAACATATCCACAATCACAAGCAATTAAATGGAGAAGATAGAGGAAAGTTGGAAGGAATAATAGTTTGGGTGGAAACAAAAGACAGGTTCAAACTCAAGAAAATTTGTATTATTTTTTTCAACTCCATTTGTTTATTTTTTGCTGTTCTAAAAAAACACTAAGAAATCTAAACATATGCAAGAAAGATTAAAAAGACTAATCTTAACTCATTTTCCTTCCCATTTTCGATGATAATTTTTAATGATTTTTTTTCTTTCCTGTCATTTCCCATGACACAAACATATCGTAAGTGAATAGTGGGCAGTCATTGTTAAGTGTCTGATGGAGAGAAAGATAGTACTAGTAATAAGAATAATATTGGTCTTTTAATATTGTAGAATAAAAGGGGTTGAGGCCCTGAATTAAATAGCACTGGGCTAGCCCAAATGGAAAAGAATAAATAGGACTGGCAAAACTTGGAGCTTTGGGCTGGGACTGGGAGTGCGAGACTACTCTAAGTGTCTCAATTGTCTTTTCCTTCTTTACGCTCTTCTGCTTGTACATGAACTACCATCGTCTGCCATTGTAATAGCTTCAGGACTCTTATTTCCTGAGTTAATATACAGTCAATTGTCTGGTTCCTATCAGTGTCTTATCCACGAGTTTTCTATTCCAAAATCTCGTTTTCTTATAGTTCCTTTTGCTGTTGGTTTTTGCTTCTTAATTTTCTTTCTTTTGTGACTTTCTTGTACATGTTGGCTTAAATCCCTGTTTGTTATCTTGAAAAACATAATCATACAGAAACAGAAATCTGTTCTGGTTTTTCCCAGGACAGTTTACAGACAATATATATGAAGGCAGGAAATAATTGAGTTCCAATAGAAACAGACCTAACTTTTCCTATGCAAGTGTTGGTAGACCGAGATATGTTATCTGCATCCAGTGAGATAATATATTCTGTGCGTGTAGTCTTCCGGCTCCGCTTAGCAGAAAGAAGAAACTTTCCATTTTCTACTAGCAAGTCTGTGGACGAAACAACACGTTAATGTCACTGTATGACATACACTGTTTTTCAATGATGTGCAACAAAGATGTTTCGGAAAAACTTATTTAGATCCCCACCCTAATCTTTATTCTTTAAGCCTTCATTTGGTTTAAAAGAAGGAAGGGAAGGGAAGTGGGAGAAAATGCAAGAGTTTTAGAAGTTATGTTTAATTCAGTGGATGGGAGAGGAGGAAGGGAATGTATGTTTGATGGGGTATAACTTTTTAATGCTTCAAAATATACGTAGTATGTAGTAATCTATATGTAATACAATGATAGCCTAGAAAATTTTGATTCTTCAAAAGAAAAAAAAAGAATTTATAAAAAATATAACTCCTCCAAACTACCCTAACTACTGGAAGAGCCAGATATGAGGAATATGGAGGAGTCTATATCTAGTCCACTGTTCTTCTCTTTGATAGGGACCAGGACACTACTACAAATAAGAGTCTATTAAGAAGTTGTTCTGTTCGTCTTATTCTTATTACTTATTGCTTATTCTTATTTTATTCAGATCAGATCAGAAAAATTCAGATTAGATCAGATCAGAAAGATTCAAATCAGATCAGATCAGATCAGAAAGATTCAGATCAGAAACATTCAGATCAGATCAGAAGCATTCAGATCAGATCAGAAACATTCAAATCAAAAACGTTCATAGCAAATTGGAAACATTCTATTATTATTATTATTATTATTATTAATGGTGGAAAGGTTTCAGACCGTATAATAATAATCCACCCTAATAATAATTGGGAAAAATACTGAAACCGTAAAGAAGAAGAACAGTTTGGGAGTCTTCGAGAGGTTTCGTTCTCCCAATTCCCAGTCCGGACTAATTTTTAACGGGGAAGATCAAACTTTTTTAAAGCGTAAAGCGTCCAAAAGCGATGACTCTGGGCTTTGCTTAAAAGCGAAAGCGCTAAGCGAAGCGTAGCTTTCTCACAAAAAGCGATGATTAAAAAAATAAAAGAAAATATAAAATATAATGTATAATTATGCCAAAAATGCATTAGTAGTCATAAAAGTCATTCAAAATAATACTAGTGCGGCATAAAGTTTCAAAACCTTCATCACACAATTACGCAAAAACACATAGCTAATCATAAAAGTCATAAGGGCAATACTAGTGCGGCATATAGATCAAAACATTCTTCACATAATGTCATAGTTTCATTAAAAACGGTTCTTAGTGGCTTCATCATTCCATCGTCTCATCCTCCTCGTCATCAAACTGCCTTGTTCTTCTTAGTGGTTCATAGTTTCACAAATGTTTAATCAAGTCATCAAGCAAGTGTACAAAGAGCAATGGAGACCTTATTACTTAGTGGAATAAACTAAAAATTAGTTAATCAATGAGAGGAAAGAAATAAACTGAAATGAAGTAATTAAGTAAAAATTATTTAATCAATAAACTAAAAGGAATAAACTGGAATGAATTAAAAAATAATTAATCAATTAACTAAAAGGCATAAATTGGAATAAAATAATTAATTAATCAATAAAGTGAAAGGAATAAACTGGAATAAACAAAAAATTAATTTATCAATAAACCGAAAGTAATAAACTGGAAATTAAAACTATCATAATTACCAAGAAAATGATAATATAATGATTTCTTTCACTCATATTATATATATGTATATATATATGTGTGTGTATATATATATGTGTGTGTGTGTGTGTGTGTGTGTATTATAGGCTATTTTAGAAGCTGATTATACAAATAGAGTAACTGTAAAATTGAAACAGAGTAAACTGAGCTGCGGAAGTTCAGGGCTCCAACTACAATCACGTAAAATTGAAGAACGATGATGAAATAGAACGATGGTGAACCTGCGCAGCACCGGCAAGAAAGTCTGGGAGAACTGGGAGAACTCCTCTTCAGCTCTTCACCTGCGATTTCTTCAGCTATGTCTGGACTCTGGAGTGCGGCTATGTCTGGAGTGGGAAGGAGTCGAACAACCCTAACTTGTAGCGTCAAGATGAGAAGACCAAATTTTAAAAAAAAAATTGACGGGCCAATTTACCGCTTTTTGTGAGAAGCCATGAAAAGCGATCGTTTTTCATTAAGCGAGCTCAAGCAAAAGCGCCGGAAAAGCTTCGCTTTCTCATGGCGCGGCGCTTCTCAAAAGCCAGGCGCAGGTTCAGCGCTCGCCTGCGCTTTGCCGCTTGTAGGCGCTTTTCACCGCTTTTGACGAGTTTGGGGAAGATGCACATGGGTGGATCATTAGGGTGGAAAGGTTTTTCCGGTTGAATTTAAGGAGACTGAGAAAATAGAGATGGTGGTAGAGGCAATGGAGGAGAAAGCTTTAAATTGGTACCAATGGTGGGAGGAACAGACCAATGAACATTCCTGGGAAAATTTTAAGGAAGCTGTGATTCGACGGTTCCAACCGGGAATGGTGCAAAATCCCTTTGGTCCTATTCTTAGCGTGAGGCAGATAGGATCAGTCACGGACGTACTATCGGGAGAAAATCGAGCTGGTCGTAGCCTCCCTCTGAAGCATTGACAATGAAATGCTTAAAGGCATTTTTATCAATGGCCTAAAGGAGGAGATCAAAGCAGAACTCAAACTGTATCCTGCATAGAGTTTGACCGAGCTGATGGACCGTGCTCTATTACTGGAAGAAAAGAATGCGGCTCTGAGAATAAGAGGAAGCAAGGATGAAGACAAGGGAGTATGTAAAGAAAAAGGGGGGCCTGTATCCAATCCTCAACAGTGGATTGAAGGGAAAAGTGGTGGAGACATGACCAAAATAATACCAGCCTCACTGAGAAGGTTTCTGCTAATATTAAAACCAAGGAAGCACCAAAACTGAACTAAACATGGGAGGGACCAAGGGAGGCCAGAGGTTGTTACAAGCAGAGCTAAAAGAAAGAAGTAGAAAGAGTCTGTGTTTCAAATGTGGAGATAAATGGAGTAAAGAACATGTTTGCGTATGATAGAACCAGATAACTCTGACTTAGAATTGTAGAGAATCACTAAGAAATTGATCAAGAAGAGATGAAGAAAATGTTTATTGATGAACGATGTGTTTACGGAATGAATACAATGGACAATTCGAGATGCCCAGTCTCCTAGCCTATCCAAGTCCCAAAATACTTGCCTACCATTCTTAGACTCCAGACTTCTATTTATAGTACTTCTATTTATAATACAAGCTCACTTATTATTATCTACAATAATAGGCCCACTTATTATTATTTCTAATAATAGGCCCATTCCTAACAATACTCCCCCCCTAAACAACCACCTTGTCCTCAAGGTGGGTGATAGGAATCAACCATGATCTCCCACTTGCACTTCATTCTAGCACCTCTTCCTTCCCAATACAACATTGCATTCTGGATCTTTAGCTTCAGTACTTGAAGCTGCATCTTCATGTTCTTCTCTGCAAGGAGTAGTAACAAGGTCCTGGAGGCAGAATGTTCTCTTATGTTGCAAAAGTTTGCATCTTCCACCATCTGTGCTTCCAGCATTTCAATTGGTTGTATCTGAAGTGAAATATCTGGATGCTGCTGCACACAAGTTGTCTGTGCAACCTTGCCAGTATGAACTTTACTTCCAGATATATTCACTAATTTCTGAGCCAAAAAGATCAAAGGAAGAGCAAAAAGAAATACTGTGAGAGGAAACAAGGTCAACTCTGTCATCAACAACCTTGTTCATATCTGCCACTCGCCATGCCCAAGAACTATCATCTGAACTAAGTGAAGGAGGGCGCAAGAAACTGGTCCCAGACATTTCAGAAGGATTCCAGTACATCACCACCCCACCAAAATAGTGTTTATAATCCACCCCAGAACACCCATGGGCCTCAAATTCTTCTTCGGTGACAGGAGAACGGTGCATTCGCTTTTCAACAACAACCTTGTCAGCAACTTTCAGATGCTCAGAATAATAACCTTGATCATAGCTCAAACTAACAAACCATGGCAATGGACTGAATCACCACAGAAGTTCTCTCCCCTCGTTCCTCATCACCAATGATGAGTGTATCTTCAGAGTTAGGTTGTAGTTGACTCACCGACTGCTGCGGGAATGAAACTGACTCCACTTGCGGACAGTGAGAAGCAGAAATATGCGATGAAACCTGCGGTGAGTCCTGCGAACTGAGATGAGTCGCGCACTGAGCTCTGTGAACTGAGACCTGCGAACTGCTAGACACTGTTCGTGACTGCGCCAGAGACGAGGTCTGCAAATTAAGCAAAACTGTTCGTGAAGGCGCTGAAGCGGTTTGGGATGACATCTGTGAAAGGGAAGCCTCTCTCGATAGAGTTTTACTTGGTCGTGAACCGCTGGCGGATGTTGAAGTCCGTGATTTCGAACTGTGAGAAGAAATCAACTCAGGTTGAAATCTACGAATGATAGATTTCTTCAGTGTGTCCCAATTAGTTTCTTCAGTCCGGTACTCCCACGAATGAAACCAGTTCAAAGCCCTATCTTCCATAGCAACCCTAGAAGCTTCAACCTTCTCTTCCTCTTCAATGTCATTTAACCGAAAATACCTCTCCATTTGTATAATCCAGTTATAGGCTCATTCACCGTTGAACAAAGGTAAATCTACCTTTCTTCCCTTCAGAACAGTTCTTCTACTGCTATCGCGACCCAAACTAGAGTCTGGAGTGAAAGTAATCGGAAGTGCCTTCAGACGCAGCTAGGTGCAGCGATTCCTTTGTTCGCGGATGTTGAGACGAGTGCGATCTTCCTCTGGTTTGAAACCGTTCATTTATCGCCGCCAGGGATGCAGCGATGTTCTCCATCGCGGATTTCCTCTCCCCGTTCGAATGCTTCTCCCGGTTTGATCGCATCTCCCGTTTCGAACCAAAGGCGTCCAGTTCTGACCATCGTCGTTCTCTGCTCTGCTCAGCGATCATCTTCGTTCGTTCGTATCTCAGCTTCGCTAATAACTACTTTTCCTCTTCTGCGATAGAGACTCCAGGAGCAATTTGCTCTGATACCAATGATAGAACCAGATAACTCTTGACTTAGAATTGCAGAGAATCACTAAGAAATTGATCAAGAAGAGATGAAGAAAATGTTTATTGATGAACGATGTGTTTACGGAATGAATACAACGGACAATTCGAGATGCCCAGTCTCCTAGCCTATCCAAGTCCCAAAATACTTGCCTACCATTCTTAGACTCCAGACTTCTATTTATGGTACTTCTATTTATAATACAAGCCCACTTATTATTATCTACAATAATAGGCCCACTTATTATTATTTCTAATAATAGGCCCATTCCTAACAGCGTATTGAAACATTATCAATTTGTCCTTATGGAAGGGTTTGAAGAGGAGAAAGGAACAGAGGCACAGCTGTCTGGACTAGATGTAGCAGAAATTCTGTTGAAGCCAAAAGCCAGAACAGTTTCTTATCATCCACCTTGAGGACAAGGCGGAAGTTCAAGGGGGAAGTGATGATAGGAACCCAAACACTACCTAATAAGAGTCTATTAAGTATTTTAATGTTGTTCAAAAATAGGGTTCTAGGCCCAATAACTTAGTTTGGGCCGGCCCTTTTAGGAGAGTATTATTAAAAGAGGAGGTAGGGGTTCTGCAACCTAGTTTTTTTTAATGTTAGGAATCTGCCTATTTAGTATTTTGAATAGGGTATTTGAAAGGAGAAATAAAGGGGCTGGGGTCAGTTTAGTAATTACTTTAGCTATTTTAGTCCCTGCGTGGACTTGATGCTATAAATAGGAAAGGGGAGTAGCGTAATAGGGTAGACTGTTATTTTAGAATCAAGTGTTGCCTTGTTGCCTAAGAAGTCCCCGTTGCCTTTGTTGCCTACGTTGAGATATTTCCTAGCAATAAACATCATCTTCCCTATCATTTTATCAGATCTGTGTTTCTTGTTACTGTTTGTGCTCAGATTATTACCAGGTTCCTATCAATGGTATCAGAGCAATCGCTCCTGGGGATCACAAGTGAAGTGCGACGGCAGTAGCGTTTCTCGTTTCAGCAACGTTGTGAGGTAGCAACTGCAACCTAGTTTTTTTTCTGAAGTGGATGGTAAAAACGAGATCCAAAATGGAACAACGCATGGAAGCCTTTGAGCGGGAGATGAGAGCTACCATCGCGAATCTCACTGTTGCGATGAATGAGCAAATCTAGAACAGCATCGCGACATCCATGGCAGCTTATCAGAACAGGAGGGACCCGTCCAGAGGGAGATCGCGATCACCGCATCACCGTTCCCCTCATCACCGTCGATCACGATCACCACATCACCACCGATCGCGATCACTACACAGCCCAGAGCACTCGAGAGGTAATTCTGTACACTCTCCCATCCCTACTCGCAGAGTGCATACTGGTCGGAAGGTGGATTTGCCATTGTTTAATGGAGTAGGGGTCTATAACTGGTTAGTAAGAATGGAGCGTTATTTTAGATTGAATAAAACAGAGGAGGAAGACAAGGTTGAGGTTTCAATGGTGGCTATGGATGATAGGGCCTTGAATTGGTTTCAGTGGTGGGACCTGGGAAAATCTGAAGGATGCGGTTATCCATAGGTTCCAACCCGACTTATTGCAGAATCCCTATGGAGCCATGTTGAGCCTGAAACAGACTGGAACTGTGGAGGACTATCGGGATGAGTTTGAGAAGGTAATAGCTACACCGAAGAACATAGACAGGGGTATGCTGAGAGGCATTTTTATCAATGGCCTCAAGGATGAAATCAAGGCTGAACTGAAACTCTTCAATGGCAAATCTCTAGCTGCTACCATGGACAGGGCCCAAGCAATTGAGAAGAAAAATGATGCTATTTACACTAAGGGTAAAACTACAGAGAAACTGGAAGGAAGGGACAAAGGATCCATGAACTATAGACAACCTGTTTGGGGTGAGGGATACAAGCCAAAAGCTGGAAGTTCAGGATCCCAGACTGGTGGTAGAAATAATTCAGGACAGCAGGGCACTCAACCTTGGTTTACTCCCGATGGGAAGAAGGAAACTGAAATAAATTCCCCAGACATAGAAAGAGTAGGGCCACACCTGACACAAGAAGAATACCAAGATAGAAGCCGGAAGGGACTTTGCTTCAAATGTGGTGAAAGATGGGGAAGAGAGCACTCATGCAAAATGAAGAATTACAAACTGATTTTAGTGGAGGACTCCGAGGGAGAAGAGGAAATAGTTAACCCAGAAGGGGTATCCCTGAAGAAGAAAAGATCACCATGGAATTTAAGTCCATGCAATTGTCCTTCATGAACCAGGACGGAAAACCCTCTACGGGGGCTTTTAGGGTGCAGGGGATTCTGAAATGGGCTAAGGGAGAGAAGCTAGTGGATGTTCTAATTGATAGTGGGGCCTCACACAACTTCATATCCCAGAAAGTGGTAGAGCAGTTAACCCTCCGTTATCAGACCATTGCTGGCTACCAAGTGCAGCTTGGGAATGGTGATAGGGTTCAACAAGGGCAGGTGTGAAAAACTCATTCTGAGCTTGAAGGGAGCTGTCATTCAACAAGATTTCTACATGTTGGAGTTGGAGGGAGCTGACTTGGTTCTTGGCATGGATTGGTTGACTGGATTGGGGGATGTGGAGATTAACTTTCAGAAGCAGAGCATAAAGTGGAATCATCTGGGGATAAGTCAGACAATTCAAGAGATCCTAAGTCAAACTCTATGGAGGCATCTCTGAAGACCACGTCACAAACTGTACAGGAGAATGGTGTGGGCTATCTTATCTACTGGGAAGGCAGAAAATGGGATGGAGAGGGAATTCAGCTGAAGGATTCCAATATGGAAGGAATTGAGGGGAAGAGGAAAATTGATTACACAGTTGAAGTTGGTATGGGAGTTCTTATAAGGGTTCAAACTGGTTTGTTCCTGGATCCATTTAGAGCTGCAACGCCTCATAGCAGGACTGCCTTAGAACCCTTACATGAAGAGGTTGGTTACAAGGAGGAGGCTTCAAGTGTAATTCTAGGGAATTTTTATACCCAGTTTATGCCCCTGTTGGCTGTGGAAAATGTGATGATGAAAGTGAAAGAAATGAAGCTCCTAGAGCAGAAAACCAAGAGGTACTAGGAAGGGAGAGGTTCCAAGATGAAGAGGAAGTTCAAGATCAAGGCTGTGTCTTATTACCCACCTTGAGGGCAAGGTGGTTATTTAGGGGGGGAGGGGGTAATGTTAGGAATCTGCCTATTTAGTATTTTTAATAGGGTATTTGAAAGGAGAAATAAAGGGGCTGGGGGTCAGTTTAGTAACTACTTTAGCTATTTTAGTCCCTGCGTGGACTTGATGCTATAAATAGGAAAGGGGAGTAGCGTAATAGGGTAGACTGTTATTTTAGAATCAAGTGTTGCCTTGTTGCCTAAGAAGTCCCCGTTGCGTTTGTTGCCTACGTTGAGATATTTCCTAGCAATAAACATCATCTTCACTATCATTTTATCAGATCTGTGTTGCTTGTTACTGTTTGTGCTCAGATTATTACCAGGTTCCTATCAGGACTGGGAATTGGGAGAGTGAGACTGTTAGGTAACTAGCTAATTCACGGTGAATTCAAGAAACAAGATGAAGAAAGAGATGGCGTATCATGTGGAAGTGTCGTATAACAGAAAATGTAGAGAGAGAAATACAAAGGCAGTTTAAGAGTGCCCACTCTCCAAGTCCCAAGCCCAAATAACAATTCCAACCACCTTTCTATTCTACCCTCCACCTCTATTTATAGTAACTATTCTAATATTATTATTACTCTCATTTATTATTATTCTATGTAGGTCCCTAACATTACTCCCCCTTCGACAACCCACCTTGTCCTCAAGGTGGGTGATAGGAGACAATCCTGACGAACAGCTTCTTCTTCATTTTTGCACCTCTTCCTTCCCAATACCCATTGCTTTCTTTAGTGTTATCTTCAGTGCATGAACTTCCAAAATCACAGTTGTTATTGCAGCAGGTGTCTCTATTGACCTTCCATTCACTTCAGCAGCCTTAGAGTCCTCTAGATTGATAAAGTAAAATTGCTTGTGATCCTTCTCTGCATTTTCTTTTGGGTGTGCCTCATAGGCATGCACATCCAGCACCTCCCTTCCAATATATTCAATGATAAAACACCTTTCAGATACTCCTTCAAGATTTTGCAGCCCATACCCCTTGTTTCCACCATTATACCACTCCAGTTTAGCATCCTTCCATCTCTGAAACTCTTGGTTCAAACCTTGCTCACCATAGTTCTCTTTTTCATATAACTTGCTAATCAATTCAACTGTTGGACTCAGCTCAACCCTTGAATCTACAAACCACTTTGATAGTTCAAACGCTTCACCTTTAGGTGCCTCCCCTTCTGCTAGGGTATGTGTGAAGCCAATCCTAGCACTCCCTTGCCCATTCATCTTGCATTTTGCAAGATACAGAAATAGATGGACAATAGCATTGATGATCTGTTGAGATATAGTCTGGATATTAAGGAGCATGAAGTTCATCTTCAACCTTGGGGTAAAAATATCTTGAAATTCAGTAACAGAGTGCAGCATCCCAGAAGTTGATTGTTGATTGTGCATTGCTGTTTCAGCCTCTTCATCTTTATTAGCAAACTTTTCTCCGCACACAATCTCCAACCAGGCTACAAGACCTCCATGTGAAAACTCTACCCCAAGTGGAACTTTTGCATCTGATATCCCAGAAAAGGGGTAAGCATGGTACTCTTGTGCCTCTGGACCAGTCCTACTTTTACCCTTGAGCTCACTAAGTTTTCCAAATGTAAGTTTGGTCCCATCAGATGAAACATGTGGATCTAAAAATAGGTCAAACATCAGGAACATGTCAGCATAACCATCAGTAGTGTAACCCACCTTTTTCTTCCAATTTCCAGTCATACTTACTTCCAGCCCCTTTTGAATATACTTAATAGAAGTAACACCATCAAATCTGAAGTTATCAAACTCATTCAGCCTTTCCAAAATTTCCTTTTCCAATTGATGGTGCACAACATTCATTAGAATATCCAGTTCAGGTTCAAGACTTATATCAATCCAAAATTTGAATACCTCTGAATTACAGCCTAGTATACTGGCATACCTCCTAGTATCATCGTTAAAGATATGTGTGTGAAACTGGTCCTCCTTATCCTCACCTGTATCATCGTTGGTCAGTACCAGGGCAACATCAGTGGGCGCTGGACTATTTGTTTCTTGATGGTAAAGAATGTCAACTTCGCTATTTTCTGAAACTGTTGGTGCCGCTTGCTTCAACTCAGTATTAATTTCCGGAATTATAGTCCCCGTAAATCCTTTTCCGGATGCGACTATGGTTATAGTTTCTGAAACGGATGATTCATGCGGGCATGTTGACACTTGACACTAGCGCACTGGGAGTGTCTTGCAATGACATCTGCGAATCAAGAAACAAGTCTTGCGCAGGGTGAGAATCTACTTGGGATGACGATAGATGATGCTTGGTTAGCAACGGCGAACTGAGAGAAACAGTTTGCGACTGCGAACTAGGAATTTCTGACTGCGACTCAGTCTGCGATTGTGAACTGGGAGGAGCAGTTCGCGATGGCGAACTGGAACCAGCTGCTAGCGACAACGAATTGGAAGAAACCGCTATCGACGATCTCGAATTTCCGGGTCTAGAGTTCCGACACCGCCTTATTGTTCTCGATCTTCCACGCGACCGACTATCTTTCCAGTTCAAGATTAGCTCGTGTAACTCATCGCGAGTGCGCTTGGTTTCTTCGCGCATCGCTTTGCGCATGGCTGCTTTATCACGCATCTCCTCTATGCGATTCTTCTCCAACACGCGTTTAAAACTTTCCAGCCTCTGGTGGCGACCACGAACAGGTAACCAAAAGCGTTGCTCTAATACCAATGTTAGGTAACTAGCTAATTCACGGTGAATTCAAGAAACAAGATGAAGAAAGAGATGGCGTATCATGTGGAAGTGTCGTATAACAGAAAATGTAGAGAGAGAAATACAAAGGCAGTTTAAGAGTGCCCACACTCCAAGTCCCAAACCCAAATAACAATTCCAACCTCCTTTGTATTCTACCCTCCACCTCTATTTATACAAACTATTCTAATACTCCCTCCAGTCCTAAATAAACTTCACACTTTGACTTCACACAAATTAAGGAAATAAATTTCACTTTACTGTAGAGTACACTGTTGTGACACTGTTTGGCACTGTTTGGCACTGTTTTGATGTAGATAATTTGTCAAATAAGGAAGGGAGAAGAAGTGTGAAGTTTATTTTGGACCTACCCAAAAAGGAAAGTGTGAAGTTTATTTAGGACCAGAGGGAGTATTATTATTACTCTCATTTGTTATTATTCTATGTAGGTCCCTAACAGAGACCTCTCGAAGAGTCTCAAATTGTTCTTCTTCTTTACGGTTTCAGTATTTTCTTCTCAACCGACATCTACTTTTCCTTTTACTATTCTGGTTCTTATCACTCTTCTCCATTAACTACCCTAACCAACCAACCCCCCACCGTTTCCTCACTTCCAGTCTTTCTACCATTCCTTCCAAATCATACCAAGAAAGACTTAAAATCTAATTTGACCAGACTGTCAAACTGAGATCATGGTGACAAAACAAACTTCATGTCAACAAGGAAATTGATGCAAGCAACACCTTCAACGGAACATCAAAAGTGGCTCCTAATATCAGGTCACTACGCAAAATCTAATTGTTACTGAAAAGATATATCAAAATGAAGCTTTACATGAAACAACTTTAGATTCACAAAAATAATCCACAAAAGGATAAGTCGATCAATGAAAAGCTTTTCCTCAAAGAAGAGTTACCTGGGCTAAGACAAAGGAAAAGGCGGTAAGTTGATTTAGATTTGTCTCTCTTAATGAAGCACTGAATGGTTCCATCCCGATGCCCTGGCTGTAGAGTCACAGATACATGAAATTATTAACAATGTGTATCCATCGTCAACACCCCCAAAAAAAGAGAGACATGCTTGTAATACAACTTAAGTAATACGTAGTAGTGTAGTACAAACAAGACTCTTTTTAATGAGACCGAAGGAGTAATTATTTCCCCCATATCATTACATATAAGTTCATGACTGCAGTTAACTTAATTTAGAAGAAAATAATTACACGTTAATGGTATGTTTGAATCCCAGAAAATTCTAGAGAAAGGGGGAGCGATGCTAAGAAAAGCTATGTATTGTGTCTGGTTATACCATAGAAATGCAAAACGAAATGAAATATGATTAATGCCTCTGAAACTTTTACTTATGTGTAGACTTATTAGTTTTAAATGGTACAAATAGATTAACAGAATGAGTTTGAACAAAAACAAAAAACAAATATATTGACATTGAGAAACTCTTTTAATTTCCCACACATTTTCTTTCCGGCCAAATTTCCTCTATAGCTGTTTTCATTTCCTAGCATGTTCTGTCTTCCAAATGAACCCTAAATTAAAGTGTAGGGAAATGTTTTTACCTGCTTAAGAGAGACAGGGAAAGTCAGCTTTCCTGATAACTCAGGAGTAAGAACAATTTCCATGCACATTACTCTCCATGCCCGGCAAACCCCAGCACAGGCAACAACATGCTTGCGGGTTGGCCATGTACTCTCATGCGTCTCAAGCCTTTTGATTACATCGCGAAGTAATTCCAGCGGAAGGCTGGCCCAACAGCTGCTTTGGGTGATGATGGCAGGTTGGTCATGCAACTCGTGGACTGCCCCATGAGACTTTCCACCCCTCTGTTGACTAGTCAATCTAATCTCGAAACTACGCCTTGATAAACTCCCAACACTATCCCTTATATCACGAGCTATACTTCTAAAAGACATTTACTTGCTTTATGTACGCTTGTCTTCTGAGATTAGTTCATCCAGACTAGATAGTAGATATACCTAAGAAAAGTATGGGTTTCAGACTTTCAGCCAAACAAATTATGCATACCTTAGTGACAAAGAAAACAAAGTGATGAAAAAGCACAGAGCAAGTCAAGAAGATTCCCTAACCAAAAGAAATCCTCAAATTGAGCACTTAAAGGTGTCTTATCCAATCTTTATAGCTCTAATTATTTTAAACGGAGTATCAGCTCACAGAACCAATTACAACTAGTTATGAACAAATATTACCCAACAATCTACAAATTAGAAATCAGGGGAAATAAGCCATTAGCAGCTTTTGTTTTAAGTTTTCTACACACAATACATCTGCTAATTTACGCAAAACAAAAACCACTAGTTCAATTAGCTTAGCTAACGGAGGTGAAAAGAAAAAACCCTAGACCTGAAAAATAACTCTCAAACTTCCCATCAAATCTTTGAACAACAAAAGGTAACTTTATCAGATGTTCACGCCCCACAAGAACTAGAATTGTTTCCACAACTGCACAGCTGATCAAGCGTTCAACAATCTCAGCAAGGGAAAAACGAAATTTTTACCTAATTTATACTCACATATAGGGAAGAACAGATAGTAGGAGCGCAAAAGTAAAATCTTTTTCAGTAAAGATAAATACAGCTTGATAGTTTTAAAGAAAATGATGGAAAGGAAGTTTCATAAGAAATAGCCATAGTTTTGGTAAGTCACTCATAATATCGGCTATTGATCAGCAATAGAAGAGACGAATGAATATAGAAGTGATAGAAACACATCCAAGTCATCCCAGCTGTACGAGTCGTACCTAGAAACCCGTGATAAATCCACTTCACCAGCTTCGCCTGGTTTTATTTTTATTTTTTGGCTGAAAAAACTTGGCGGCTTAATTATGGTTAGTTTGGTTGGTGGGGAACTTGATTTCTTGGATTGAAGTTCTTTTTTGGTCCGAAAAGGTGTAATCTCTCATCCCAAGAACCCTCACCTCGACTCGATAGGATAGTGGGGAGGTTAATCACGGTGACTCAGTCAGCAAAGTGGTGGTAGGTCTTATACTCCAGGTTTTGTCTTATTTCATGTTCTGTAACCTTCCGTCCTCCACACGTTGAAGTTCTTTTGTAAAGGTATATAAGAGTGACTTTTTATATCAATATTGAGAAAGTATGCGAAATAACCTTGGGGCAATTATTACGGATACGATCGTAAGTTCTAGAAATAAACATATAGGCGGTCACTTCATATAAAGCAATCTGACTCGATAGACATGAAATGATGATTTTAAGCCTAAAATGATTGAAACTGAAATATTGTCTATAAAAAATCCAAATATCTAAAACAAATCTAATTGAGCTAAATGAAAATAAGCACTACTAAAGAATTGGAATAAAATCTTTTTACAAAACTATTTTTGGCATGCATGTGGTTCTAGAGGAGAACGAGCTGCTACAATATATATGAATACAATAATACTCTTCTTACTTCGTTTCGGATAGATGTAAAAGCATGTGGAGTAAAAAACAATCTTTATGGCTCTACCATTCTTTACGTACCCCAAAACAAGAATAACAGAAACCACTGACCAAGTGAATCTAACCGAGACAGCAAAGCAACTCCCCACACCGAGAGAGACAAACACACCAAATTGCAATTGCCCAAGAAAGAACCGCCATAAAACAAAACAAACACAACATAAGAAGAACAGCCAAGTTGGGTCATACCCCTATTAAAACTCTCCGAGAGCGGATATCACCTACAAACGAAACAAGCCTCAAGATTCACCCCTAGGATGAGAGAGAGTCGAACTCTCCCTTTCCATTGCTCAGCCGCGCCCCAGCTACCCACCCCTGTTGTCGCCCATCTTGCTCCTTGTATCTTTTGTCGGCTTTGCTTCGGTCGCCCACCTAGCTTCCCCATTGCCTCTCTCACTTGTTGCCTCGTTCACTCATCGCTTGGCTCGCCCGTCGCCTGGTTCGTCGCCTGCATGCCTCGTCGCGACATAAAGGGTTTCATCCGCAAGAGAGTTTTGCTAGTTACCGAAGTATTACACGGATTGGATTGAAGCTCTTTGATGTTTGACTTTCTAGTGTATTTTGAAATATTCTATTCGTCCTATATACCTATGTTGCACGGATACAGATAGGCCGATACACGAATACGGGTACGGTGATACGGCAACTTCAAAATTATAGGATATGGGTACGGTGGCATATAAATAATAATAATAATAATAGTAATAATAGTAATAATAATAATATAGGGTATAATTTGCAAATTTATATAATTCAGAGGTCCATAAATAAAATAACAACAGTACCAAAAATTGACAATTATAATAAAATTTCAAAGATTAGACTAAAAAAGCTAAAGTACTAATATTTCGATTTAATATTATTCGGTTCTCTATTTGCATTTACATCTAACTCTTTTAATAAGGTTGATTTCAATTAATGTTCATCAAACGACAAATTGATAAATTGTAGCATTACAATATTTTTTGTACTCCCGAAATCATCTTTACTAATGTTCCACATCTTGTGGTCGCTTGGGCGACTACTAAATTTTTGTCATGTCATGTATGAAATCAGGGTTATAGGGTTAGATACGTGTATCGATTCATGGATACGGGTATCGGAAGTATCCATATTTTTAAAAATAAGTCCAATACTTTTATTAAATTACAAATACGGAACCAATTCGTACAAGACACGTATCGGTATTAAATACGTATCGGATACACGGGTACGACATCAGGGTGAAGTATCGGTGCTCCATAGCTATATACAACAACATCCAAGCCTTATTCCCAAAATTCTATTCGTCCTTTATTATATTTGAAAATTACTTTTTTTTTGTTTTCCAAAAACATTTCACTTCATCTTTTAATAAATTATTATGTGGTTCCTAACTTCCTACAATATCATTTATTTCTCTTCCACATAAATTTTATCCACACAACTTTTGCTTTAATATTTGATGTCCCGATGAAATTTGACATCATTATAAAGAACGGAGTGAGCAGCATACATTCGTTCCTTAAAATTTTGTCATCTTTCCCTTTTGAATTATCCCAAAAACTTTGTTACTTTCCATTATGATCAATTATTTTGTGGTTCCTATTATTTCTATCTCCTCTGCAAAAACATCAACCACAAAGTTTTTTTACTTTATTATTCTCTGTATCGGTTAATATTGACAAAGTTTTAAGAGACAAAGAGAGTTTGTGATAAGAACTAAGATTTTTGAAAAATATAATAAGTTCGCCTAAATCTGTATGACTTTTTTAATTGTGGAAGTCTGGAATATCAATAATATTCCGAACATGTTTGATAGATATAAATTTATACCTTCAAGAATTTTTGTCACGCCCCAGGCCGCATCTCGGTGCGTGTACAACCACTCTATGACCAAGTAACGTCAATCGCAAGTCAACGTATCTTAATCATACAAGGCGTCCATGAACATAATATATCCATACTCAGTAGTAAACATACACAACAACATCACAGTTTAGATTAATTGAATAGCGGAAATATTCAATAATCAATCGTGGGCCACACATGGCCAAAACATAGGCTCGCAGGCCAAAAACAATGTATTAACAAAGGTATCCATGAGCATAGTTTATCGTTTGAAATAGTAGAGGGGAGCACGAACCACGTCTTCCTCTGGATTCTCTTCACCCGTGTAAAGGTGTAGATGACAAGCCTTAACTTCAACCTGAAATGGTGGGGGGCCCTGAAGGGGTCAGTACAAGTACCGAGCGAGTAGCAGGCTAAATATAGAATAACTAGCGTTTCAAGTATAAGACCCAAACATAGGGTGATACTTATATAAATAGTCTCTTCCCCCAAGTTAAGAAATACTTAATAGTACATATACACTTGGAAAATACCCGATCCGTAGATCACCGTTTTATTTGGGAAAATATTAATAGTCAATATTCTTGACTAAAAACCCCAACCTACCCATATGTCTATGAGTGTATAGGACTCCTCCTTGCCCATATTTATATACCATAACCTATGAGTTTTGAGGATCATAATCCTTGGGTACTCCACCAATTTATAATCTGAGTGTTAAGGACTTTTCGTCCTAGGGTCCTCCACCAATATATAATCCGAGTGTTAAGGACTTTAAGTCCTAGCGTCCTCCACCAATATATAATTCGAGTATTAAGGACTTTAAGTCCTAGGGTCCTCCACCAATATATAATTTGAGTGTTAAGGACTTTAAGTCCTAGGGTCCTCCACCAATATATAATTTGAGTGTTAAGGACTTTAAGTCCTAGGATCCTCCACCAATATATAATTTGAGTGTTAAGGACTTTAAGTCCTAGGGTCCTCCACCAATATATAATTTGAGTGTTAAGGACTTTAAGTCCTAGGTAGGGGCGGACCCACCCTAGGGCTAGGGGGTGCCCTCCCCAATGATTATATATATATATATATATATATATATATATATATATATATATATATATTATTAATTTTTATTAACTTGGGCCCCTGCAGGCTGCAGCCCAATCCCAATTCCCCTTCCCCTTCCCCTTTCCCTGCGGCCCAAATTCCCGTTCCCCCGACCCTTTCCCATTCCCGTTCCCCCCTTTCCCAAATCCCGTTCGGCCGTTCCCCGCTTCCCCCAATCCCCCCTTTTGGCTTTTCCCGACCTGGCGACAGTCGGCTGCTGCCCTGCACGCAGCACGCTGCACGCGACTACGCGAGACGGCGAGAGGCGACTCAGGCGAGACGCGAGACGGCGAGAGGCACCCACCGCCCACGCGGCCACGCCAGGAAGTCCACCATCCACGCACTCGCGCAGTGCGGCCGGCCCACCGCCCACGCGGCCACGCGGCCACGCCAGGAATTCCACGCACTCACGCAGTGCAGCCAGTGCCGATTGCCGAAGCCCGAAGGTATGTTTTAATTTTTTTAAATTGTTGATTTGTTGTATTGTTGATGAAACATGAATGATTTATGCTTCATTGAATCATTGATTCCTATATGTTGTGTGACTTATCACTTATGGTTTAAATGTTGAATACTTGAATAGTTTAAATTTGAAAAATTATACTCATATTATTTCAAATTTCAATTGTAGTTGGTCTAGGTTGTGTCACAAACAATAGCTATGTTACGATATTTTTCGGCAATTCCGCCAAAAGCGAAACAGCCTATCATTGGTGGTTCTTCATCGAATAATTTAATTTCTTCATCGGGAAATGTCATTCCTAACAATGAGACTAATGTTAAAAAAGCTCGAATAGAGATTGAATTGTCGGATGATGACATTGTTGGTGATCCTGGATTGCGTAAGCCGATTGAGACTTATGATGTTAACATTAGAGATGAGTTGAGGAGACGTTATTTGACAAAAGGTCCTTGCCAACCGCGTGACTTTAAATTTACACAAAGTGATTTTAATGGGCGCAACAGATCATTCCAAAAACAGTGGTTTGATGAATTTAATTGGTTGGAGTATAGTGTTGCTAAAGATGCAGCATTTTGCCATTTGTGTTATTTGTTTGGTAGACATCATAAAAATGGAGATGATGCTTTTACTGAAGCTGGGTTTAATAACTGGAGGAAAGCTAAGGAAAAATTCCGTGACCACGAAGGAAGTCTAGAAAGCATGCATCATTATGCAAAAATTAAATGGTCCGGGTTTCAAAACCAAAAGAAAAATGTGGATTATGTATATTCACAACAAACCATAAAAGATGAGCTTGAGTACCGTGCAAGATTAACAACTATTGTTGATGTAGTTCGATTCCTTTTAGAGGGTGGTTTGGCTTTTTCGAGGTCACGATGAATCAGCTACTTCTACGCATAGAACGTGGTGAGGTTAGCACGGGGAAGGGGGAAATCAAGAAAAAAGTCTAGCACGACCGGGTGATACTCGTTGGGGTTCCCATTATAAAACAATCATTAGAGTTGTTGATATGTGGGATGCGGTCATTGAGGTGCTTGAAGCTATATTTGATGATGGTGTTGATCTCAAAAGTAAGTCCACTTCTTCTAGTTTGATTGAAAAAATGGCATCCTATGATTTTGTGTTCATTGCGCATTTCATGTTGCAATTATTGGGAAAAACTAATGTGCTATCAAAGGAATTGCAACAAAAAAATCAAAACATAGGCAATATTGTGGATCTTGTCAAGACCATCAAAACCGATTTGGAGAAATATAGGAATGATTATGGTTGGGATTTGTTGATTGAAGAAGTGGCTACATTTTGTTCAAAGCATGATATTGATGTACCTAATATGATGGATGTAAAGCCAGGACGAGTGAAAAGGCAGAAGACAATTGATGGTAGTCCGAAAACATATTATCACTATTTTCATGTTGACATTTTCTCGAGGTACTTTTAAAAGTTTTATTCCTTACTTAATTGTATTAAAATTTATTTATTTTGTTATTGTAATTAATTACGTTTTTTAATATAATGTTAGGTTATTGATCGTCTTATTCAAGAGATGAATAATCGCTTTACCGAGTCAAGTTCAGAGCTACTAATGTGCATAGAATCGTTAAGTCCCAAAGACTCATTCTCCAATTTTGATGTGAAGCGACTACTTCGTCTTGCTAATCTATACCCAGATGATTTTAGTTCAAGAGAAAAATTTGAACTAAATGAACAACTTAGGATGTTCATTACATTTGTCAAATCATCTCCACGATTTTCAGGCCTACAAAGTATTGGAGATTTGGCAAAAACATTGGTTGAAACATAGTGGCACACAACTTATAAGTTAGTGTACCGACTCATCCAATTGACATTGGTTTTACCCGTTACAACCGCCACAGTTGAAAGATCTTTCTCGACGATGAAGTTTATCAAGAATGATTTGCGCAACAAGATTGGAGAAGAATACTTGATAGATTGCTTGGTGTGTTACATTGAGAAAGATGTATTTGTTAAAATTGAGAATGAAGTCATAATGAGGCGATTTCAGAGTATGGCACCTCGAAGACAAAGATTGCCGCCTCTCAATGATTGTCCTTCATTTGCCGCGTCAGGTTCTAATCAAAATTAAGGTACTCTTTAAGTAGTTGTTTTATTTTAATTTTATAGTTTTGTTTATTGCTATATTCGTGATGCCTATGATTTTTTTCTAGACTACTATATCATTTCTTTGTTAATTGTGCCCCTGCGAGTCACGTGTCCTGGTTCCGCCACTGATCCTAGGGTCCTCCACCAATATATAATTTGAGTGTTAAGGACTTTGAGTCCTAGGGTCCTCCACCAATATATAATTTGAGTGTTAAGAACTTTAAGTCCTAGGGTCCTCCACCAATATATAATTTGAGTGTTAAGGACTTTAAGTCCTAGGGTCCTCCACCAAGTTTACAATCTTATGATCAACCTCCTATCAACCTAGATAGAGTCTATATCATATTCATAGCCAAATAGATTCATAAAGTTTATGTATCTCAATTCATGCAAAGCCATGCATTTATATATATTTATAATTAACTAATACCAACCGATATTAATTAATCCATTATCCAGCGATCAACGTTTTCGTTAACCGTCATTTCAATCCTTATACATATCAACTTAATCATCATATATATTAAGTTAATAATATTCATTCTATGCTTCCTTTACCCTTCAAACATAAAATGCAATTTCATAGAAATTCTCATATCATGTTCCATGCATATTCATGTACTTCATTTCATACATGCCTAATCATTTTGGCTAATCACATGTTTAAATATCTTTTAAACATCATTATGAATACATATAACATTTATTTAGGTAATCTGATAATTAACCCAAAAGTTATAAGATATTAAGCCGTCCACTCACCTTAAATGAGCTATAGCGTGTTCTATGCTCCTTGGTTGAACTCCGGCGAAACTCCGGCAAAACTCCGGCGAACTCCGGCGAACTCCGTCTCCCGTTAATCTTTAGTGTTCCTACATTTACCATTCACGTAAGATGCCTTTCCCATCAACACTATACATTTATGGAGGTTTATTATGCTCATACACATGTTTTGGATCAAGGAGAGGTCTTAGCGTCGCAAAACGTCGCGAAAAACCCCATGTTGGGCAGTCTGGGTGCCACGCACGGCGTGCGTGGTTCCGGTTTTTCACCTGGGGCTACTGCCCCCCATGCACGGAGGGACGCACGGGGGACGCATGGCCGTGCGTCCGGCACCCCTTTTCCTTGAGGCCTACTGCCACCCATGCACGGTAGCACGCACGCGTGTTTGTGGGTGTGCGTGGCGTGCAGTGGCCAATTGAAGCCCGTTTTGGCCAAAATTTTCCCGGTTCACCCCCCGGGTGGATTGTGCTCGAACCCTACGACCTATATCATCAATATAAGCCTAGAAATAGTTGAAAATAAGTGTATTACCTGAGATGGAGTCCGTGTTTTCTTGCGCATCTGCCTCGGTCATCGCGTACACCTGTGCTTGGGTCCCGCCTTGATTTACGGACGCGGCATGGCTTGTGGATGTGCCGCCTCTTCCCGTGCCACCGTTTGATGGCCCTACATGATTTCTACTCATCAAAGCACCTCCTCCGGACCCGGGAGCTCCTCTGCCCCCCCCCCCCCCCCCCAATTGTGGGCAATTGGCCTTCATGTGGCCCGTGTTCCCACACTGATAACACCTCGGGGGGTGCATTGCACTTCCCGAAGTGATTCTTCGAACAGTTGGCACACCTAAGAGGCCCCGTATTTTGAGAGGAGGATGAGTGCCACCGAGCATCCTTGTTCTTCTTTGCCGGTGGCGCCGGTGCCTTGAACGAACCTCCACCTCCACCGTGGTTATTCTTTCGTGCTTGCTCGGGCGGCCCCGAACTATGCCACTTCCTCTTTTTTGCCTCTTTGGCGTCCCTTTCTTTCCTCTCATTCCACTGAGCCTCCCCAAGTAGGCCCTGTTCTACCACCTCGCGGAACGTCATATGGTGAGAGTACGTAGCTCGGTCATGGATGTCCAAGAGTAAGGCGTCCCAAAAGTGTTCCGACATGCGGTCCTCATCGATCGTGTACTCCGGCAAGAACCTAGCCAAGGTTATGAAATCTTGCTCCAATTGCTTAACAGAACCACCCTCCTTCTGTTTAAGGTTGGTGTACTCCCTACACTTGACATTCTTCTCATAGTCAGTGTAGTATTGATCATAGAATTCCTGCTCAAAATTTAACCATGAGACCTCCCCATGGTATTTCCCTTCTACACTCTCCCACCACGTGGAAGTTATCCCTTCAAGCAGACGTGAAGCGACAGTCAACTTCACTTCCGGTGTAATTTGCTTGTCTTTTGCCGCATCTTTCACCTTCTTTATCCAATCGGCGGCAACGGTAATGTCACTGGTGCCGTCAAAGGATTTACACCCCAAAGGCCTAGCCTCCTTGATGTATTTGGAGATTCAGACACAAAACCCTCCTTCACGCCCACCTTGTGACGCCGCTGGAGTGGCCTTTGAAGCTCCCCGGCTCCCTTGACCCGAACCACCACGAGCGCCACACCTTGCTTGACGCCTAAGGTCTCTCCCCAGTTTCTCTTTTTGATACCACTCAAGTAATTCGTCCATTTGGGCGAACTTGGCATCACTCTCTTCATCATCATCGTCGGTGTATGTGTCACCCCCATCATATGGGGTCTCCTCATGCTCCGTTTCAGGAACGTATGTAGAGTCGTAGTCTTCGGTGTTGGTTTCATACACTGAACTAACGTGGGCGTCGCTCACAGTTTGAGCCTGATGACCTCCACAACTCCCTTGGCCTCCACGACCTCCTCTTGAACCCCGAGATGCAGCCCGGCTACCCCTCATGGAAGCTACTGGTGCTTGCCCCCTCAGATTGTTCCAGGTTGCCATTCGCCTACCCTCCATTTCTGAAAAGAGATTTGGACGAGTCATTAGACTCCTATCAATGTCAATTGACGGAAGAACGTTATAGACACATATTGGCCCAAGTCACCACCATACCAATTGTTAAGGGTACCATCTTAACAACTAGAGACCTTGCAACCTAGGTAACAATAGCTCTATAAACGTCAAAATACAATGCTCATGGTTTTCGGTAAAACTCTTTTGTAAAATCTCTTGTGAGAGGTTGATTACATAGTTTAGAACTGAGATGGCTCTGATACCACTAAATTGTCATGCCTCAGACCGCATCTCGGCGCGTGTACAACCGCCGTATGACCAAGTAACGTCACTCGCAAGTCAACATATCTTAATCATACAAGGCGTCCATGAACATAATATATCCATACTCAGTAGTAAACATACACAACAAAATCACAATTTAGATTAATTGAATAGCAGAAATATTCAATAATCAATCGTGGGCCACACATGGCCAAAACGTAGGCTCGCAGGCCAAAAACAATGTATTAATACAAAGGTATCCATGAGAATAGTTTATCGTTTGAAATATTAGAAGGGAGCACGAACCACGTCTTCCTCTGGATTCTCTTCACCCGTGCAAAGGTGTAGATGACAAGCCTTAACTTCAACCTGAAATGGTGGCCCCCCCGAAGGGGTCAGTACAAGTACCGAGCGAGTAGCAGGCTAAATATAGAATAACTAGCGTTTCAAGTATAAGACCCAAACATAGGGTGATAGTTATAGAAATAGTCTCTTCCCCCAAGTTAAGAAATACTTAATAGTACATATACACTTGGAAAATACCCGATCCGTAGATCACCGTTTTATTTGGGAAAATATTAATAGTCAGTATTCTTGACTAAAAACCCCAACCCACCCATATGTCTATGAGTGTATAGGACTCCTCCTTGCCCATATTTATATACCATAACCTATGAGTTTTGAGGATCATAATCCTTGGGTACTCCACCAATTTATAATCCGAGTGTTAAGGACTTTTCGTCCTAGGGTCCTCCACCAATATATAATCCGAGTGTTAAGGACTTTAAGTCCTAGCGTCCTCCACCAATATATAATTCGAGTGTTAAAGGACTTTAAGTCCTAGGGTCCTCCACCAATATATAATTTGAGTGTTAAGGACTTTAAGTCCCAGGGTCCTCCACCAATATATAATTTGAGTGTTAAGGACTTTAAGTCCTAGGGTCCTCCACCAATATATAATTTGAGTGTTAAGGACTTTAAGTCCTAGGGTCCTCCACCAATATATAATTTGAGTGTTAAGGACTTTAAGTCCTAGGGTCCTCCACCAATATATAATTTGAGTGTTAAGGACTTTAAGTCCTAGGGTCCTCCACCAATATATAATTTGAGTGTTAAGGACTTTAAGTCCTAGGGTCCTCCACCAATATATAAGTTGAGTGTTAAGGACTTTAAGTCCCAGGGTCCTCCACCAATATATAATTTGAGTGTTAAGGACTTTAAGTCCTAGGGTCCTCCACCAATATATAATTTGAGTGTTAAGGACTTTAAGTCCTAGGGTCCTCCACCAATATATAATTTGAGTGTTAAGGACTTTAAGTCCTAGGGTCCTCCACCAATATATAATTTGAGTGTTAAGGACTTTAAGTCCTAGGGTCCTCCACCAATATATAATTTGAGTGTTAAAGACTTTAAGTCCTAGGGTCCTCCACCAATATATCATTTGAGTGTTAAGGACTTTAAGTCCTAGGGTCCTCCACCAATATATAATTTGAGTGTTAAGGACTTTAAGTCCTAGGGTCCTCCACCAAGTTTATAATCCTATCATCAACCTCCTATCAACCTAGATAGAGTCTATATCATATTCATAGCCAAATAGATTCATAAAGCTTATGTATCTCAATTCATGCAAAGTCATGCATTTATATAAATTTATAATTAACTAATACCAACCGGTACTAATTAATCCATTATCCATCGATCAACGTTTTCGTTAACCGTCATTTCAATCCTTATACTTTTTTTTTTAAATCCCGGAAGGCAAACCACCTAAGTCGGTGGGGTAAATGTCGGGGAACATTTACCGAGTTTTATTAAAATTAAAATAAAAGTAAAGAGGAAAGGGGGACCATACAAAAACCTTTCCGGGGGAGGCATACCTCCCGAAAATACAACAGTACTAAAAATAAAATAAAACAGCAATCGGGGGACCAAACCTAACCCAATTGATACAAATAAACACTAAACAAACCATCTAATATAAGGGATATTAAATAAATCAAAATTGGATTTCGTACGTACTGGACCGGGCAGAGAGTCGACCGACGTCCAAGAAGCGAAATGGGCCGGATGCAGTCCTGCAACAAAATGGGATGGCCTATTACCTTCCCGAAAAGTATGAGTAAAGGAAATACCTTTCTTAAAACAAAGCTGTCTGAAATCGATGATATCTTCTGACCTAGCAACGTTATTCCCACCTGAAAGAACGCTAAGTGCAGCCTCAACATCAAGTTCTACCTGAAAATCACGAAATCCTTCAGCAATCACCCAGCTCGTAGCCTTTATCGCAGCAAGCAGCTCCGCTTGCAAAGATGAAGTAGCAGTTATCGGAAAAGCAAGCGCACACATCAGCTCTCCTCTTGGATTCCTCAAAATCGCTCCACCTGAAGCCAAATCTGGTATGAAAGTTGCATCGATGTTTAACTTCATTCTTTTGTTGGGTTTCATCCAGCGAATTGGTTTTAAAAGTCTCTGATTAAGTTGGAAAGTAGGAGGAATTAAATGTTCATCGTATAAGATGTTATTGATCTTGCCAAGCTTCTGATTTGAAAGACTTAAAACCCAGTGCTGAGTGTAAAGTTTGATTTGCCAAATTGTATTAGCAATGTTAGGCATCCCAGAGCCAGATCCCCATACTAAATCAGTATAAACCTTCCAAATGTTCCAACATATAATACCAGGAAGGTTATGCTTGAACAAGTCAATCAGATTTTTACTACCAGCCTCTAACCACCAAATCATAAAAATGTTGCGCATATGAAAACAGTGGGTAGGCATAGAGATGGACATAATCTTAGCAAAATAAGACCAAATAGCCTTAGAGAAATCACACTCCAGAAAGATGTGAAGAGTAGAATCATTATTATGCCTACAAAGGGGGCACATAAAAGGCTGAATAACCTTCCTAAATCTAACCATCCTATCAAAAGTAGGTAAGATTCCCTTAAGGAGTCTCCATTGAAACAGTTGGATTTTAGGTTGTTGCTTAGGGTGCCACAACTGTTTAAAGACAAGGGAGGAACCCAAAGAATGCCTGGTTGCATTATAAGCAGATTTAAGAGTAAACTGATCATCTTTTGTAACTTTCTAGGCAACTTGGGAGTCTGAATAATCAATTAAGGAGACAGCCAGATCATTAACCAAGCACAGCCTTCTCCAAATAGGTGAGTCACTAATTTTGATCCTCATATCCCCTTCCCTAGGATATCTAGCTTTCATGAAGTCAGACCAAAGACAAGAGGATGTCTTCCATTTCCACCAAAGTTTGAGAGAAAAGGCTCTTTCAACATCATTAAGATATCTAAGATCCAAACCCCCTTCTTCTTTAGGATAACAGATATTTTTCCTACTGACCCAATGATATTTAGGTCTATTATTAGAAGAACCCCATAAGAAATTAGCCATTTTCTTCTCAATAATATTTTTAATCTTAATAGGCAGAATATCTACTGCCAAAAGGTGCATGGGGATGGATCCCAGAACATGCCTAATCAAAATGAGCCTACCCCCCATGGATAGTTTTTTTTGTTTCCAGGAAGTAAACCTAGAATCAAATTGATGAATAAGCTACTGACAATATTGCTTTCTATTTATGCCCTTGTGCAGATTGGCTCCTAGGTATTTCATAGGTAGATCTGACTTTTGCATGCCCAACAGCTCATGAATGGCCTGTACTCTGTAAGTAGCGTTTTTACCACAAATGAAAGAACTTTTTTCAAAATTAACAGCCTGCCCCGAAGAGTCTTGGTATAAAGTTAAGAATCTGTGAAAATTCTTTAGGGATCTGGAATCACCATTCAGAAATATGAGTATGTCATCACCATAACCTAGATGTGAAACAGGATTCCCATTATTTCCAAGCCAGAAAGGCTTAATTAACCCTCTAGAAACATACCAATTTAAACCCCTCGAAAAAGCTTCAGAAGCTAGAATAAACAAATAAGGGGATAAAGGATCCCCTTGCTTGACACCTCTGGTTGGTTTGAAGAAACCATGGCTAGAACCATTAATAAGAACTGAAAGTTAGGTGGCCTGTAGATTATTAAGAATAATTTTAACAAACTGATTGCTAAAGCCAAACTGATCCAATACATTAGCAAGGAAACTCCAAAAGAGTCTGTCAAAGGCTTTAGCCATATCAAGCTTTATAATCACATTAGAACCTCGAACCTTCTTATCAATAGCATGCACCATCTCTTGAGCTACAAGTATATGATCAGCCATATCTTGTCCCTTCATAAACCCAACTTGTTCCTTTGAGATAAGCTTAGGCATAAGAGTGGACATCCTGATAGTAAGAACCTTAGAGAAGACCTTATTAATAAAATTGGAGAGACAAATTGGTCTAAAATCACATCAGAGTTGACAATGTTCCAACATTTTTTGAATATTTTTCCATTGAACCCGTCAGGACCTGCTGCTCCATTTTTATTGAGAGACCAGACCGCTTCTTTGATTTCATCAACATTAGGAACAGCAGTTAAAGCCAAGTTATCTTCATACTCAACTAACTTAGGAATAAATTGCAGAATTTCATCAGGATTATCAACGTGTTGCTGTGTATACAAATTGGAGAAGTAATCCACTGCTGCAGCCCCCATTTCAGGTAATGTATTAACAACATCCCCTGCTTTAAGCCAATTAAGATTAGCTTTCTATTTCCAAAATTTTCTTTCAAACTTATATTTGGACATAAGAAGAGCTTTTTTCAAAGACCAATCAAACCTAGCTGCATCAGTAGGATTACTTTCATAGCAAATTTCTGCATTAAGAACCTGCTGCTCACAAGCTTTGATGTCATAAAAAATGTTACCAAAAGTATCTTTATTCCAAACCTTTAAATCTTGTTTCAAACTTTTCAATTTGAAAACTAAGCCAAACATCCCCCTCCCAGAACTATATGAGTGCCATTTATGTGCCACAAAATCCATGAAAGTAGAGTGTCCAATCCACATGTTCTGAAATCTGAAAGGTTTAGGCCGAGTGAGCCCCCTATTGGTAATTTGAACCACAATAGGAGAATGATCAGATGGGGATTTATTGAGATGATTAATTTGAATATGATCAAACTCATCTAAACAATTATTATGAACTAAGACCCTATCAAGCCTCCTCCAAATTCTGCCATTAGTTCTGACACCAATCCAAGTAAACTTCGTACCATTAAAAGGCATGTCATTGAGTCTGCTATCAGCAATGCAATGAGCAAAATCCATCATACTAATCAGTTGGGGCATAGATTGACCAAAATGATCAGAATATGAAGCAATAGAGTTAAAATCTCCACCCACAATCCATGGTTCCTTAATCATAGTAGAAAAAAGCTTTAATTTCTCCCATAAAAGCCTTCATTGAATGTAGTTATGACTACCATAAATGGAGGTAATATAACTAGAAAAAAAACCCCGAGTTTACTTTAACGTGTAAGAATTGGGGATGCCATTCTAACACATTAACAGTAAATTGAAAATCATTCCAAAATAACCAGATTTTATTAATGTCAGAAGCAAGAAATTTGTTAAAACCCAGCTGCCGCATATGCACATCTACTTTATTAAGATGAACAATAGGTTCAATAACCACGAGAAACTGAATATTCCATTGCTGAATAAGAGAGAATAACCTAGAAGCAGCACCTTCTAGCCCTCCTAAATTCCAAAAAAGACAATTCATTTGGAATTGGAAAAAGATGTAGTTTTAGAGAGCCCTAGGGCTGAAGCTTGCGGATCTTGTTTAGCCAAGGCTAGTTTTCTGGCCGTGTTTCTGGTTATCATAGAGGGAACTTCTGGGAATTTCTTCTTCGTATAGCCCTTCCTTCTGACTAAACTGAAACCAGCTTCCTCACCAGTATTATTAGTTGATTTGTTATCTTGATTTGCCTCCACTAACTCTTTTTGTTTAACAATAAATTGAACTCCCTTAATGATATTAGGCAGGTCTCTTTTCCAACAGTGTATATCCTCTATATTTGTGGGGTTCCCATTATCAGATGAGTAATCCTTGCAGGCCAGTTCTTGATCAAATTCTAGCTCCTGATGTAGCATTTGTAACTGGGAATCATCAATAATAGACCCAACAGGTTTGACATTAGTAATGTCAGAATTTTCAGCATTAACCCAAGAAGTTTTTGCATTGTCCTGATTCTTAGAAACATCTTTTGCATGTACTGGTTCTGGTTCTGGGTCGTGATAAACTTCTTCAGTATCTGTCTCCTCTTGAAGATCAACAATTTCCGGTTCTGAAGCACCATCAATCTCTCCTTGCTTAGAAGAAGAAGGGTATGTGACCTTCTTACTAAGAGTAATTTGTAAAGGTTATGCCTATTTAACCACCCACTTTTCTTTTGCATAAACTGGCTGAGAAGTGCCAATCTCATTCCTTGTAATTTGAATCTCATCATTCCTAACTCCAGTAGTATAGGTCTTCTTGGGACATTTGGAAGCCGAATGCCCAAGATGAAGGCATAACTTGCAATATTCCGGTTTATCCTCATAAATGACAGGTTGGGAAAAACCTGAAGATCCACATTAGATCCAAATTTTCTGAGGGAGTTCCTGCGTGAGGTCGAGCTCCACACACACCCGTGCCATAGAGGGCCTAGATAGATTTGTAGTGGCAGCATCTATCTTGAGGGACTTACCAATAAGCCCAGCAATATCAAACAAAACTCTTCTATCTTGAAGATGGATGGGTAAGTATTCAAAACCAATCCAAACTGGGACAATCGGGGATTCGACATTAGGACGAAAATCCGGCGTCCACTTAGTAACACGCATAATACTCCCACGGATTGACCATGTTTGTTTGTTCCAGCACCTTAAGAAATCTTCATCAGACTCAAATCGAATTAAAATATGTTTAGGATCAATAAGTCCGATATGAAATGCTCCTGAAAACCCAATAATTTCAAAAGATTTGCGAATAACCGTTAAATTAAGCCTGCTCTTATGAAAATAACCAACAAGGGCTCGTTTGTGACGAGCTGCCAATGAACGTATCTCCTCCTCAGAGAAGGTCACAGCAGGCAGTCCTTTGAATCTTGAAGGAGTCTTCACAGATAGAGGAGAATCTACGCGATCAACAAGCACATCCACAAAGGATCTCTTCGTCCAAGCATTATTCACCGGTGGCAATGGCGGCTTTGCCGTCGTAGGAGGCGGATCGGACATCACTCGTCAGAAACCCTATTGTCTTATTTCAATCCTTATACATATCAACTTAATCATCATATATATTAAGTTAATAATATTCATTCTATGCTTCCTTTACCCTTCAAACATAGCATGCAATTTCATAGAAATTCTCATATCATGTTCCATGCATATTCATGTACTTCATTTCATACATGCCTAATCATTTTGGCTAATCACATGTTTAAATATCTTTTAAACATCATTATGGATACATATAACATTTATTTAGGTAATCTCATAATTAACCCAAAAGTTATAAGATATTAAGTCGTCCACTCACCTTAAATGAGCTATAGCGTGTTCTACACTCCTTGGTTGAACTCCGGCGAAACTCCGGTGAACTCCGGAGAACTCTAGAAACTCTTTAGTTAAGCTCCTAACATGGTTTTATCATCACAAAACTCATATCAATACAAATAACATCTAAAAGGTTATTTTCCGGCAAACCGGTCGTTTTGGCTTCTAAGTCCGTGTTTGGACTTAGAACTACCTTCCAACCCCCTCATTCTTCATTTCTAAACATCTAGAACAAGACTAGGGGTCATCCATATGCTTCATAAGCCATATGATAAAGTAAAAGTAGAGTAACAGTTATTATAAGGTTATTACCTTAATCCTTCACACGTTTCCTAACTTTTTCCTTCTTCAAGCTTCCTCTTTTGACCAACTTTGCTTGAGCTCGAATTTCAACAACGGAGAAAGGTTTGAGAGATTTCTTTTCTTCTTCTTTGATGGCCTTGGTCGAGATAAGGAGGTAGGGATTGATTGAGAATGCCCTTTTGGCATTTCTCTCAATCATACATGGAAGGGGGTCCACTCCCTTAAATGTGTTTGACTCCCATATCATCTCATGGCTTATTTCCCATGTGATGTTGCGGATACCTTATCCAAATACAAGGCTAAAAACGTGGGTTGGCCCCACTTATGTTGGAGGTCATCTCTTTGTGTCCCGAACTGTACAATCGGCCCCGAAAGTTGTATTTCTCGGACTGTTTTAATTATATTTTATTTTATCGGGTCAAATAAAATATATTATGTGTTTCCCATCATTATGGACTTTTAGAATGAATATACATTCCTTCACTTTAATTTAGAAGTCTCCGAAATCCGTTTCGGGCTGTTATCTGATAAATTACCAATACCGGTAATTGGGCCTCGTTTGACCAACGGGTCAACCCTATGCCCTTTCTATGGCCCGACTAAAATATCTACCACCATATACATATTATCTAGATCAAGATGAATATAATATGTGGTCCCGGAATTATCGGTTGGTCCCCGCTCCCGATGTGAGCCCACGTGCAATTTACTATTCACGCAAAAGAATTAACAAAAATTTACAACCTCGTAAATTTATAATTCATTCTTCAAGGTTTATTAAATGATTTGTTAAAAGTAAATATACTTGGGGACGATGTTACAATTTTTTACTATTTAAAAAGTACTTAAAACTCATAATTTTGAATGTTTGGCACTACAGTTTTCATTTTTTAAAAAATAGATATGTTTTAGAAGTTACACTAAGTAGTTTCTGATATAGTCTAACCTTAATTAGACATAATTCATTGTTATACTCAACATAACTAAATCAAACAATCAGGCTTTAGCAATTACAACCTTATTTTAAGATTTTTCGAATCATTAAAGGTAAAGATTTTTAAAAAACTCATAAAAGTATCTTTCTAGCCCCTCATTTGTGCCAAACATACAATAGGACGTTTTATATTCGACTAGTTTCTATTTGAGATCATACTAGACTTAAATAGATAGGATCAAATTAGACAAAATTTGAATAAATTAGACTAGACCATACGAGAGTTAGACATTAGAAAAATAAACACACATTAAACATTTATTATACTAGACCAAACTGACCGGATAAGATCACACTTGACTACACTAAAACTGATCAAATGAGGTGGAAACTTCATTCCGAATAACATCTTATTATATTCACCAACATTAATTTTGTTATTATATAAATAATGTTTTAGGGAATGACTCTAAGTAGGAGTGAAAATAATGTGGAATTTCAAAATATGAGCACTACATTTTTATTTCATAAATAAGAGTAATTAAATTCATGCTTGGAAAGTATTGTCAACTATGGTAGTATATAATGTCGAGATAATCTAGTAAAGTTTCGGGATGGCAACAACATACCCCTTTTTGAAATTTTGCATTATTTGTACATATATTTCAAAAACAAATCTATAATGTTTTTGATCTGTTGCTTTAGATTAGCTCTGTTTTAACCCTAAAGTTTACTAAAATTCAACTTGAATAGAGCATAAAATTTGATAACCTAAAAGACAATTTATCCTTGAATGTTGAAACAGTCAATATAAACAAGAATAACTAAAACATTGCATAAGGGTATATTCATATTAGCGAAAGTGTTTCATTAATCATATCCATAACTAAAATGTAAACACGTACCTCATATATGTTCACAACAATTCCAAATACTTTGTCACTATATATCATGTTTGTCTACACGTATCTACACCTCACTAGCAAACATACGTACGGTAATATTAAACCAAACTGATTATATTGCAATTGTTGAGTGTGCAATATAATACCTAACTTTTATAGTTTTGGTGCTTGGTGTTTTAATTAAATGATTCATACAATTTATTTGAACTCATACATTTTTTCATTAACCGGCGCTAAACCAACTATATATTTCATCATTTTTGTGGGTATATTGATTGAGACCTCCTTTGACTATATTATGTCATCATTGCCATGTTCTTGATTCATTTTCAAGTGGACATTTCAATTCAGTAAGCATGATTTTAGGTCATTTGATGGTTATTTGGCCTTCCTTTGATATATGTAGTCTTATCTCATTAAGATAAAAAACACACAGTAAATATCCCTTTCCTCAACTTTGGAGGTGCATGTTCACTTCAACTCACCTCCATGTATGTGATATGAATTTGTTAAGATTTCATCTGATCTTAATTAATTTGATATGATCTTATCTAATTTTTATGTTTTTAATCTAAATTAAATGTTTCTCTATTTGATATGATTTGAATGTTCCTTGTCTTATGCATTTTGAATCTTCTAGTTTGAATCGTTAATTCTTATTTTATTTATATCATTCTGATGATATTTGAATGCATATATTTAGCCTTATCATTTTTATATTAAAATATCAATACGTATTATTATTTTTTGGTTATACACATTAGAAATCCGGAATTATACAACAACATGTCACACTTTGAATAATAAATACGATAGCATATTGTAATTTTACACAAAACAATGACTCCTTATTGTAATGTCTTGAGCATTCTAAGAGACGTCATCAACTCAAGGAGTAGTAGTAATAATAATAATAATAATAATAATAATAATAATAATAATAATAATAATAATAATTAACCAAGCCTGATTTTTTAAGAAATAATTCCAAATATATAGCAAAAATAGAGTAGTAGACAAAATTGTGACTCTGGTAACTTTTGTGACTATAATTGTATTCAAATAATACACCATAATGACTATAAAACTTACTCATAGTAACTTACGGTCACCTTTTTGTGCACAATTTTTTATTAGTAATATTTTAGATAAAACCTCTTTTTTAAAAATGATCGAATAGTAATAAAATTAGGATAATATGAAAATGAAGGTTTTCCTTAAATATCACTGAACTAAAACTAAAGTCAATTCCCAAAAAAGTGACTACTTTTACATATGGATAAAAATATGACTAACAAGGTCATATAATTGGAAAATCATGATATGATGTCACTATATACATTTTTATGTCACTAATAGATGTTTGTCACATTTCTATTTCACAAGTCACTGCTACCGGTTATGTCACTTTGATGGCCGGAAATTTTCCCCATCAATGTTTTCTAATGAGTTTAAGAAAAAACACGGAAAGATTTACAAAAATGAATCGAAGGTACAAGAAAAAATACGACTTAATTTTTTGATGTTTTATATCCATATATACGGACCAATGCTCTAAAAGGCGCCAGACGCTAGTCGGGCGTCAGCCTAGCGCCTAGGCGGGCGGCTAGACGAGACTAATCGGAGACACATAATTTGTATTTCTTGAATGATAGAATTGTCATGTTTAATAATATATGATATCTAATCACTTAACTGCATTATATTATAAATAATAATACAATATAAGTATATATACAAACATTTATACTTTTTATCTTAACTTAGAAGTAACTTTCTCCATATTCGTGATTAAAGTTAAAGGTACATACATATTTTAGAAAAATATAATTAAAAAGAAAATTGTTGGGCGAATTTAGTCGCCTTAGGTGGCCCTTGGACGCTCTGGGCGAGCAACTAGGCGCTCTAGGCGGTCGACTAGTTCACCTAGGCTCCAAACCAATTAGTCGGAGCGGCTAGACAAAAATTGGGGCACCCGACCACCACCTAACCTAGGCGGGGACTAGTCGGGTGCCTAGAGCGATTTTTAGAATAGTGATACGAACGATTAATGATTGCACAAATCATACTTGCTAAGCCAGTCAGCCAGATTCTACTCTCACGTTTGCTTACTTTCTTAGATCGTCTAGTGTGTGTTCTGAAGCTACAATTGAATCTTCTTGATTTGAAAAGCTTAATTAAAACACCTTTAATGGCGGTTGAGCTTAAAGAATCCATCCATGAGAACCATTACTTTTGCTAACAAATTATTATCGAGCAAAAGATGAAGAACGAAAGGTGAAGATTGGTTAATGTGGGAGGTGATGAAGAATTGGATACAGCTTTGTAGATCGATCGACTTGTTCTGTGACTTTTCTGATCTAAGCCCTTTTAGATCAATCGAAACAATCTAATTGGATAATTTTTGTGAGTTTGCTCCTCCTGCTTTGCTCCTCCCGCTTCCAAACACAAGCGAATGGAGACCAATGACAATGTGCACGACCACTCTACAACTTCTCACTTCATATTTGATGTGTATTTTCTTGCACTTAAAAATATCTCAATGTGTAGTACTTGAACTTTTTTTTTTTCAAATTTAATTTATCTTCTTCATATGGCAAATTATACCGTGGGATCGGCCCATGATGCGCATGGTGTGCCGATCCCCATACGACATCGTTTTGCACTTAAAAATCAGAGCAGCACGTTGTTCTTATTTTCCAGCGATGAACCCTTCCGTTTCACTTCCTGGTTAGCTACGAACTCTTCCTTCAGTAGATAGCTGTTAGCTTCTAGCAAAATCCAACGATAAAAAAAGATGGAAACTTCGGCGAAGGGAACATCGTGGCAGGTTAGTAGGGTGAGTATGAACTGAATGATTTAATTTATCCTATTAACAAGATGAACGTTTATCTGCTGGTTCAATTTTGATGCTTTGGTATATCATTTACAGAGTAAACGTGATATTGGAGCAAATCAATCTAATTGATGGGCTTTGGGTATTCATATTAAAACAAATTCCATCTTCTTCTGGGTAAGTTACATGTTAATGTACGCGAGTTACATCTTAATATACGCGAGTTACATCTTATTGTATGTGAGTTACACCACGGAATAAACTCCTGCTATATCATTTTTATAGCCCTAATATTAAACATAAAACATATTCACTATTTAAAAAAAGTAATTAAGCTATTAGGATCAATTTTTCATTGTTTTCATTGAAATCAATGTTTATGACATATATATTATTCTTAAACACACAAAAAAAAATGTTCAATTTTTCAAGAAGTTACATTCTGTATACATCTAAGTTATATTTGCCATCAACGCGAGTTACATTTGTAATAACATGAGTTACATTAAAAAATCAACCCCTGCTATTGAACTAAAAATATTTTTTATGGTCATGATATTAAAAACAAAACATATTCACAATTTACGTAAAACAATTGTGAAATTAGACTCTTTTTTTTCATTGTTTACATTGAAATCAATATTGTATTTTTAATACTATGTATTTGATAAGTTACATTTCGAATGCACTTGAGTTACATTAATCAATAACGTAAGTTACATATCTTTACTCGCGAGTTACACCATTCATGCTACTGAGACAAAAAGAAAGAAAAAACAATTAATGTACACGCGTGTACTGTTCACGCGATTTTTTTTTTTAAAATTTGAGTAAAGCTGCGTCGTTTTGGAAGTGGAGCACCATGCTCACCGTGGGATGATCCCACGGTATACGAACTGTCTTCATATATGTCTCCAAGTCTCAAATGAAACTTTTTAACGTCGTTGTCAGGCTCAATTTTCCGATTTCAATTCTAAAAATATTAAATGAAATGAATATCATGTAAGCCATAACTTGAGTGACTTTGTGACTCATTTTAGATAGGAAAATTGTACAAAACCAATTCCGCCACGCGTCAAATGCATGCTGAAATACAGAGTTATCAATCTCGTCATATCAATTGGTTAGAGTATGCAGAAGGAGATGAAGTGTAAATTAATTAAATAAAAGTTACTTGTATTTTTGGAATAACAAAAAATAGTCATATTTTTTGTCTTTCAAATGTACATGGGTAATATATGTCATTCTTTAATGAAAATAACATTTACTACACCTATGCAATAATAATTTAAACATTTATTCATGTGTTATATTCATAAATCTCATGTTAGATTTATGTATACTTAAACATCGCAAATTTGACTACACAATATGGGGAATGCATAGTACATGATTAATAATGAATAAACACATAATCAACACATTTCACAATTAAATATTTAATATCCTTACAGGCTTAAATAATCACAATGCATTATAAAAGTAGCAACATCTGATCTCAATATAACTGCCTTTTTGAA
The DNA here is from genome assembly GCA_945859875.1 of Cuscuta europaea. Lineage (NCBI taxonomy): Eukaryota > Viridiplantae > Streptophyta > Magnoliopsida > Solanales > Convolvulaceae > Cuscuta > Cuscuta europaea. Next base: position 38,012,481 of record CAMAPE010000038.1, read on the forward strand.
TTTGATACATTTTACAAAAGTTAGGCATATATCTATAAAAAGAAAGCATTGTTGGATCAAATGCAACATCTTCTTTGGGCTTCTGGGACAACCTCAATTTCTGCTGATGTGCAGGATATTGTATCCAATTCAACTGTTATATCTTTGGTTTGGTTATTGGACTTGATGGGCTCACTCGTTGTCATATCCTTAGTTTCCTTTTTCTTCCCCCACAAAAAACCATACAGTCCTATCACCAGCAATACTGCTCCCAGCACGCTGTATCATGGAATGTAATCCAGTAAAACAATAAATGAGAAAATCCAGAGGTATCATAACTTGAGCTATATATATTCAGAAAAATATGTTTATATGGTTGATATCGATAAGGTAAGAACAAAGCAAGAATAATTTAGAATCACACAAAATTTACCAAAATTTGTATAACACAATATTAGTGAGGCAGACCACAAAGGAAAGATGAAACAATCTTAACGGACGAAACGGATATTAAAATAATTCCATTGTTGAAATGTGACCTTTAAAGTATGAGAAAATTGTCACTGCTAGGATTAGAACATAGGCTTCTTCCAAAAATAGAACCTAATGTTTGATTTTCTCTAAATAGGACTAATTATTCCATTTTTACCCTTAATTTAATTAATTAATTAACTTAAATAATTAGCCCCTAGTTCCCTTGCACAACCAGGGCAGTCCGTGATGGCGACAGAAGAATCCGGCAGCGGCAGCCCGAGGTCCGACAGCGGTGGCCGGCAATCATGCGGCGGCATGTCTCAGGCGACAATCCAGCATCTCAGGGGCAACAGTTGTAAGGGCATATGAGAGTATTTTTGTTCAATCACAAATAAAAAATCTTATTTAAAGATGTTTAAATTAATTGGTCATATTTTAAGAAAAAAAGTTACTACGTATGTTTTAGTCCTAGTAAATATTGTTTTGATGCATCATGACCGTTTTTATCAATGTAATGCACTTTGAGTTTTTTTTGTGATGTGATATTTTATTTACCGAAGCAGTTAGAGCAGGACGTGCAATTAGCAACTATGTGATCATATTTTTGGCATATAAACAATGATCATACTTAACATATAATGCCAGAAAGTACATGCATTTTAAATAGTGTTATACACTATACACTATTTAACTATTTTAAATGGTTTCATAGTTTATATATCGGTCAAATAATTTTAACGTTTTGATCTGATCGTCTTTCTAACATTCTCCAAAAGGTTTGAATCCTCAACCCAAAAGACAGTTCACGCCCCGACAAAGCATGTAGGGGAATGTAAATCACGATGACTTAATCAATCCTATCGGTGTACACCTTATAGCCATGTGTACCTGAGGCCCAACCCAATACATAAAAACTGTGACCTCTACACGGCCGCTGCCTACCACTTGAGATGTATGAATATACCACATGATATTTTAGATCATTTGTGAAATTTGAGTAACAATATATAGATGAAAGATGCCAAGGACATGCATCTCCTAATTTAAAAACCATTCAAATTGTATTTTATCAGCATAACTTATGTTTCCGGTTTGTTCTAATTTGTAATTTGTTTTGCCATTTTAGTAATTTAAACAACTGAAGATGTTTTTACTTCGACTTGTTTCAGTTTCATATTAAACAAACCAAATCATACAAGATTTAAACCGATCAGACCACATTTAGAGGATGTCAGGCCTTTAATGGATTAAGCTGAACTTAAACAGACCAGATTAGACGAGAAAATTTCAGATCAATGATGTTTTTAATTGGATTATCATTTTCACGGTTGGTATGATCTGATTTGGTTTGATTTGGTTTGTTTTATTCAGGTATGATCTGAACTGATTTGCTACGCTCTAATAAATATCTGTTCTATGTATATTTTATAATTACTATCAATCTCTGATCCGGTCTAATCTAGTTTGGTCTACGAGTGCAAATGAACCGAGCCGCTCATGAGCTGCTCGGTCAAAGCTCGAATCGAGTTTGGTCAAACTTGGGCTTGAGCCGATCTCGAGCCGTCCCATTAAGCAGTCTAACCATAAACGAGCCTATTAATTTTAGGATCCCTAGCTCGCGAGCCTAGTTTTATATGTGTGTTTATTTATATTAATATACTCTGTATATAATATATTAATATACAATATAAATTAATATATACTCCGTAATATATATTAGTATATATAATATATATGTAATATAAACTAATTATATATATATATATATATATATATATATAAATACCGATTGTTAAATGTATATGAGGATCGGGGAGATATTATTAATTATAAAGTAATTTTACAAATATAACTAAAGTTTCATCCACTGTTTCTTAAGGGTTTGACCATTTTTTATTTATATTAGAAGTACAAGTGGCTGAAGACTTGAAGTTAAGATTATATTTTGTTTATTTTTCGTTCCCGTAACTCTAGTTTCAGTTAAATCATCATGCTTTGATCATTTTTTATTTATTTTGGACAATATTTACTCTACTTTTAGTTGTTGGGGCACATTGCAATTTGCAAATGTTAAGCACATATATTCAAAGATTCATAATTGAGCTCGAGTTCATACCCGAACTTTCGAGCCAATCAAATTGACTTGTAACTTTTGAGTTGATGAACCAAAATTATCGAGCTTAATCGAGCCGAATCGAGCCATGTCAATATTTGCGTGTCGAGCCTAGATTTTTTAAGCTCATTCGAGCCGAGCTCGAGCTGATACAATATATTTCAAGCTCGAGCTCGAGCTTACATAGATTCGGGCTCGACTCAGCTCATTTGCACCCATATGAGCTCATTTGCAAGATTCGGGCTCGACATGTACCCATCAAACCACACCAGATTTAAACAAACCAGATCAAATGAGATTAAAACAACAATTTTAGTTCAATTAAAAACATTCTTATAATGGTGACTAGATTGGTTATAGGAAGCACTTTTATTTTACCCTATAAGTCTTATGGATGCATCTATCCAATAAATATAGCATTGAGAATTTTTCCTAAATATGAGGAAATAGGTTTTGACATTCTAAAATAGATATAAGGTGATGAATTAATTACCCGCCGCAGTGAAGGGTTTCCTTGAAGAAAAGAGTGGAGAAGAAGGCAGTCAATATAAGCGCCAATGGACTGAACATGCTTGCAAACACAGGGCCTTTGTTGTCCACAACCCATGCTTGTAACCAATATGATATCCCAGTCACCACTATTCCCTGTACAGCCCATTCATAACACCCATCATTTCCTCCACCCACATTTGATACTAATAAAAACAATACAAGATCAAACAAAACACATACACATAAAATTGATCAAATATGTTTTATTCCATACATATTTATTTATACCTATCTTTCATGTTTTAGAATATGATCAAATATGTTTTATTCCATACTTTAATAAAGTATACAATGTCGCTAAGTACGGAGTACATCTACGTGAATTATTTTTTGATGAATACACCCAGTTATTTATTCAAACCACTTAATTGAGCTGATTGGAAAATAGTAATTAATCCCTACTTAGTTCCTTATACTAATATGATCACATAATTTTAGATAGTCTAAATTGAAACATAGATATTCGACTTTTTAATTTCTATTAACCATATGTTCTTTTTTTCTTAATTAATTGTTTTAGTTTGTACAAAATAAAAAAAGTGTGGTAAAATCTTACACAATATGCGACAGAGAGAAGATTGATGTCCCAGCCTAGTTTCCATGATGATAAATCCCTCTCTTCAAAGGCACCCCACAGTGTTGACATTAAGCAACAAATGGTGCACTGAAGCGTTACCAGCCGCAGCTTTGCTGGATATTGCTTCATCAGCGGAGCCTACAATAATAATAATAATAATTTACTACCAACAATTAAAGAGCTACCAATGATTTAACTTTCATCGTTTTATTTTTAAACCAAACTTATCTGAATATTGAAGTATTGAACAATCCAAAGGAGAAAATAAATAAAGGCAAGTGTCATTTCTACCAATTTTTGTACACGTATGTAGGATTCGATAAAGACAATTAATTTGGCCGTTGGTTATAATATTTTTGTATGTAAATAAAAGGTCGAAAAAGTTAAAATTTGTTCAAGCGGGCAATGGATGCCTATGTATAAACATTCATTTTTAATGACTTATTTATCTCACATCAGATTGGTATGACATACTCCGTAATAAATTATTATGTAAAATGCAAACACAAGTCTTAATATAGTATGAAAGCAAAGCTGACCTATGAACATGGTGTGGGCCTTCTATCCAAAATGAAAAATATAATTATAACGAAGCAATAAAATAAATAAATGAGTAATGGCACAATCAAGAGTCATCAAGACGAAGTATCTGATCGCGAAGAATGTTGAAAGTATACTTCACATAAGTAAAATCTGAATTAATAAATTACAATACAAGATCTCATACTTCTACAATTAATCCGGTTAATCTTTTAAAATGATTTTCGGCATCATAACAATTTACGCGCCACTTTCATCAGTTTGAATGCTCATGTTGCTCTTTACAATCATGTCAAGTGAATTTGCATAAAAATTTGATATTTGTGCACTGACATTAATCATTCGTGACAGACAAGTGACATTTATAGTTCGTGGTTAACAAGAAATGTTAATAACCATACTCTCTCCTCGCTCCGTCCCATTCCTTATGTAAGATAGAGTTTTGTTTTAACTTTCCAAGTATATTCTTACTTTATGTCAAATCAAACAAAAAGTGGATAAAAAGTAAGAGTAGTTGTGACTTTTTAATTAAAAGTGGTTTCGTTTTATAAAATGAGAACTTCTTTTTGCGACATCCATAAAAGAAAAGTGAGAATTTATTTGCGGGATGGAGGTAGTATATTTTTGTCAATACGATGTGTGCAAAATTGAATTTTTTGTCTATGGTCTAGCTTTAAAAAATGTGAGTAAGAGCTTTTGAGATGTGTATAAAAGGTGTACAGTTTTTTTAAAGGATGACACCCCATCCATGAGGCCCCTAACACCGACCGTACAGTTAGATGGGAAGATTAAATTGGACATTAATCACAAGCTGACAGATAGAGAGTGAGACTCCGATCATGGTACTTCCAGAGGCCCTATGCATTTTTTGCATAGTGCCTCTCAACGTAGTTGGCGAGATTCGAACCCGAGTGTACAGTTTTTTATTTACATCAAGCATTGTTGATTGTGATAAAGAACACACTACATACGTACCTGCATGATGAGCCATAGTGACCAGGTCAGGTTAGCACCGAGAATAAGAACAGAACCTCTTATCCAGTCTTCTTTACTATATGCAGGCGTCTTTACAGAAAGGTGCGACTTTTGCATTGCTTCATTTGGAGTAGTTGGATATAGAACAGGGCCTTTATAAAAAGTGAAAACCATGGCCCCAAGCAGACTCGAGATACATCCCACCACTTTAGCTTTTCCATCACTTTTTCTTATCCCAAGCCTTTCCAACCTTTTTTGTTGGCATTCATTGAAACAAATATATCCTCATTAGTGTGTATTTACTATTCATAGCTAGACATCAATCATTTATAATCACTTACTCTCTCCGTTCCGCTATAATTGTTTCACTTTTCCATTTTTTGGTCTCCCTATTATTGTCTCATACCATATTTGATTAGAGTTGTGTGACTCTAATTCATTCTTACTTTATTTCTAGTTTATCATCTCATCATATTAACCGCATAATTCTACTTTTTTTTTAAAACCACATCACTCTCTTCCATTCAATATTAGGGGGACGTAGGTCGTAGTATTAATTTTTATAGTTTTAATTAATTGTTCAACTTTCAGATTTGTAGGTATCTATTTTTTTAATGTATAGAATTCGTAACAGCACAAATAGTTCAATATAGCCCAAAAAAATGAATTTGAATGAGATAAAAAATTATTTTGTCGAAAAAGATATTTGAAGAAAGTTAAGCTAATACATAATATACTCTGTTAGAACATTAAATTTTGAAGGTAGGAGTATTCATTAATTGAATACAGAGTATGTGTTTAACGTTAACACGAAGTACAACAAAATATTATAGGTACCCCCAAAATGTGTTACCACATTTTTACACCCTCCTATTGTATGACTCAATTGTGGAAACTCATTTAAGTGCGGCAACTCATTTAAATGATGATCTAATTTGAATCACACGTTGGGTGTGGTAAAAATGGGTATCCATTTTGAGTTACACCAAGCACAACACCAAGTACAAACATACTTAGCATAAAGTACCTTAAACAATTCTTCAAAAAAAGTACCTTAAACAAATTGCTATGACAAATACCATTGCAGGAATAGTGTTGGTAACAGCGGTAACAAATGTGGCAGAGACATAATTCAATCCGGCATAGAACAGGTTCAGGCTCAGGTTCACTCTGCACTAAGATCACCACAGTAAATGTTCGTTCCTTTTCCACAAAAAAATAATAATCCTCTAACTATCTACCAACTCATAATTAAAGATTAATTTACACTCTATTAATTGTTTGGACGCTGTTGAGGGCCCTTAGGGATATAGTGTCATCATTTTGTAAACAAAATGTTTACACACTTGACACATATTTCTATATAAGTGTCTGTGTGCAAAGACAATTGTTGCACGATCCACCTGTATACACTATACACAGGCAACTAGAAGGTGTAAGTAATGCTCATGTTCACATTATTTGTGTGCGCAGACAATTTTATACAAATAAATGCTAAGTGTACAAATTTCGTGTACAAAAACAGTTTTCTTCTAAAAAAGATGAACCCAAAACTCTTGCTCAGATTTCTTAATCTTGCTTTTCATGTATTCGTTTTATTAATCCCATTATCAAACACTACTACAGCTAAAATCGGATGTATATACTTTTTTAGCTAATTGGTTGTAGCTAATTGGTTGATACATAAACTGGTCTTAAATTTATGAAAAAATATACCACAAAATGTGCAAAAGAGAGGAAAATAATATGAATCACAAATTTTTATTATAAAAGAATTTTTTTGAGATGAATAAAAAAGAATGAAATTTATGTTGAAATAGAAAATACCTGTATGAAGTATGAAAATTGGGTCTCTAATATGCTAAGGGATAACATCCCCACCAACTACTCCAACCGCAACACTATTTTTTTTTTGTCATTCCTCCTAAATGCGGTCATTATATTTATACATTCTCATTTTAATCTTTTCATATTAGAGAACTCAAACAAGAAAGAATGATTTTTATATTCGAGTTTTCTCGAACAAAAATATGATTAGTTTTGTTTTTGGACAAAAATATGATTAACCACTGTGTACGAGTAATCGGACAATAGTCACTATAGTGTATTTTAGAGCAACATGTCAGTAGTAGACAGTGTCGGAGCCAGAAAAACGGCTCAGGGGGGTCGAAAATGATGGATCATTTTAAAACAATGTCCGAGTTGAATATTCATATGCAGTTTAGATAAATAGGCACTCATAGCAATAAGATAGATTGTCTTTGCTCTGTTATTGAGTGGTGTCACGAAAGTATTGAGTGAATTATATCCTATTTTTAAAATTTGGGAAAATAATTTATAGTATGCATCAAATTTTGTTGATTTTACGTTTAGATAGTGTTGATTTTCCAGAAGTCATAACTTTTTACTCTTAATGAGTTACGAGGTCCATAATATATCAAATCGAAGATAATTCAGAGCTCTATACTCTCGAACTTTCAGCGGGGTCGGCTGATCACCCTCACCCCTTGGCTCCGCCCCTGATAGTAGATGATGAGTCACGGGAAACGGATCACTGAACAATTTTCCGTTGAATAAGAAATTTAAACAATACTATCACATAATTATACGTCGTTAATAACTGTATGACCTCTCAATCCAAATAGAGTTTCGGGTGTACAAATGACATATGGTAAACACTAGATAAATAATCAAGAAACAATTAAACTGCAAGTGAATATAGACTTCCATAGAAGGACTAGTTCAAGATTCATATAGAGCAGCTCTGGTAGCCTCATTTTTCAGCTTATCAGGCTTATAAGTTAATTTTTCATCAAACACGTAACTTATGATTCTGCGAGCTGAATTGCGTAATAATAAGAAAAAATAAGGTTGAAGTTAGTTTGCTGGCTGTATTGGCTGAAGTTACTGTAGAGTATCATTTTAGCTACTTTTTCATATGTTTTTTTATTTTATTTATTAATAAAAAGTATTTTGAATATAATCTTTTCATAAATTAGCAGACTCAGCCAATATAGACAATTCAACTAGAATTTCATAAATTTCAGCAGAATCCCAATTTAACCAATTTTAGCGTTACGGAATGGGTTTGTAGTGATTTTTCATTAGAGAACTAGCTCAAGGAAAGGCGTCTAGATTCACGTACCCACACAAGGAAACAACACAAATCTTGCAGAGCATTTTAAACGTCAGTGGAGGTTGGTTTTTCCTGAAATCAAGATCCACCAGGAATCAGGAAAGAAAGTAAAAAAAAAGTATAGCATAAACCAAACTTGAGAAAAAAAATGGAGGTGGGGGGTGGGGGTGGAGGTGAGACCTGTCAATGTAGAGAGCAAAAGGAGCCAAGGCCAGAGTGGCAAAGGCTTGACGATAAGCAACAAAAATGGAAGGTTTCATGCCTCTGGAAATGGCAGATTTAGAGAAAAGGGTCATTCCTGTACACGTTATCTGAATAATCACCATTGCCCCGACTGCTTTGCTGTGCTTTCTCATCGTCCCCATTATTATACAGAAGAAGAAGATTGTCTTAAATTTATTCAAGATCAATCAAATTCAGACACTAATTTAACAGGGTGAGAAGATATTCATATTTATATACACACATAGATCAGTGATGTGATGTGTTCCACCAAGCACAAGTCTTAGTGCTTCCTTCGCGCGACTATAGACGCCACTTTCTCTCTGTTTTTCTTTATTCCGTTTGTGTTCGCACATAAATAAAATAAATGTTTAAAAGAACTTGAGTACGGAGTACATGATTATATATACTTCAATTTCCAAGGAATCAACAAAAGTAGTACTAACAACTAAATCATGACTTTAATACTACTCGTACTTACTTCTTCTTGCTTAACGAATACGAGTGATATTTATTTATTAAATTAAATATTGAAATCTAATCTATTTGAGCGAAGTTGACCACGTACAATCTCTCCTAATTACATGCATCAGTCCAGAGTGCAATTTTCACTTTCTCAAAGCCTCAAATGGAGGTTCAACCAAGAATTCTCATTTCTCATTACAAAAACAGTTAATGTTGAATATTTAGTTTTGTTGATGACTAACCATGCAGGAACGAAAGAAGGAACTGTTGATGACTAACCATACAGGAACGAAAGATGAAACTATCCTATGATATAAGTGCACATTGGTTCTACTGATAACTAACCCTGCAGGTAGACCAGCGGATAGAACTTCTCTCCGTTCTATCAGGAACGAAAATTAGAACTATACTTAGTTCTGTTTTGTGTGAATGATTGACGTACATAACGAATAAATGAATTCATTTGTTCTTGCATGATAATGTCATATCTACGTACCTAGATATGTTATGCATGAAAGTGGCACAATTTAAATATCTTTTCATAAATGATTATGCTTTTATACTTTATAAAAGGTAATCATGAAAGGGGCACAATTGAAATATCTTTTTATAAATGATTGGACACCACTTAAGTAAGTCAACCTTAATTGTGCTTCATACTTTATAGAAAGTAATAGAGGCTTGCTAAATTAAGGTCGTTGCATGATTTGAGTAATGTACTATGGAAAGCTTCCTTACATGATTCGAATAAATTCAAATAAGCTAAATAGTATTTGTTGCCATGTTACGTTTCTCTTACTATGGAAAGTAATCTTGTTATCTTTATATTGATGGTCCTCTTTCGAAATACATTAAAAGGAATATTTTTGGTAGCATATGATTTGATTGCATCTCCTACTATACGAATTTATCTACATCCATGATTGAATATTTTAAATACTTTTGAATAGAATATTGCTTACCTATTGTGAACCGTTGCTTCTTGCTATAATAGGTACATATATTCTTTCCTTGCTATATTACCTTGAGACCGTTGCATGCATTAGATATTCTCTTAATTGACATATTCTAGAATATCTTGTGTCTATCAATATAATTGACATATGCCGTTAGCTCAAAGCATGAGACATATTATTCAAGGAGGGTAATTCAAAATATCAAGGAAAGTCCAAATATTCAACCAAGGAAAGGAGAGGCTACGGATGCTATATATATTGGACTGAAGACCAGACGAAAGTAGGGTGCTTAACCGAGCTTCTATTGAGAAATATACATGAGAATATTTACCAAGTCCAAGGCACCTGAACCTGCTCACGGAGTTCCAGACAGAGTTTCTTTTTCCCTTCTTCATATTGTAATTGGGATTTTGAGGATTGGCTAAGTGTAGCATCCTCGGGTTGGTTAGTGTGTTGTGAGAGCTTTGTTGTAAAGCTGAGAGGCTCTCTACCCGCAAGGTAGAGATGCATAACTCTTCCTAGAGAGGATAGAGTTGGGGTGGCTCAAGGGTAGACTAGGAGAGTTTCCCTTGTAATCATTCAAAGGCTTTTTAGTGGAGTTGTTCAAATTCCTCCGAGGGAGGTCGAGGTTTTTTAATCCCTTTGAGCCAAGGGATTTTTCCTCGTTAAATCCTTGTGCACTTTACTATTTCGCATTTCCCTGAACCCCACACTAGAACTGTGCGAAAATCTGCCACGGTTCCACACACACACAATTCACCCCCCTCTTGTGTTGCTAACCATTTCATCAATTGGTATCAGAGCCGGTCTTTGCCACATAAAGGTTAATACCTTGGGAAGAGATCCGGCAGCATGAATACGGTTGAACAATTGGAGGAAGCATACTCGACTCAACGACCACCGTTGTTCAACGGCAAATTTTACCAATTCTGGAAGAGTCGAATGGAGAACTTCATCAAAGCTGAGAACTATCAGGTATGGAATGTAATTGAGGCAGGTGATAACGTCATTACTAAGGTGGACTCCGAAGGTAAAGTTGTTCCTAAACCGAAATCTGAATTCACTGCGGATGATTATCGTAAACTCGAGCATAATGCCCAAGCATTGAAATATTTGATATGTGGATTTGGTCCGGCTGAGCACAACCGTGTTCTTGGATGCAAATCCGCAAAACAAATGTGGGATTTACTCGAGGTTACACATGAAGGTACCTCGCGTGTAAAAAGATCCAAAATTGACATATTTATGCGTAATTACGAATTGTTCGTGATGAAACCTAAAGAGTCAATTAGGGATATGATTACACGTTTTACTAATATTATAAATGAGCTTTCAGCACTTGGAAAGGATATTACTGTGGAAGATCAAGTGAGAAAAGTTATGAGAAGCTTGCCCTCCGCATGGAAGCCCAAAACTACGGCTATAGAAGAAGCTAAAGATCTCTCCACCATGACGTTAGAAGACCTGACTGATTCGCTCATGACATATGAGTTAGGCCTACAAGAAGAACAAGATGCCGAAAATGTGAGGAAGGAGCGAGGAATTGCTCTCAAGGCTCGAGAGGAAGAAGAAAATTCCGAAAGTGAATCGGAAGACGAAATGAGCATGTTTGCCAAGCAATTCGGAAAGATGTACCGAAAGTTCAAAGGCAACCGGAACAAGCAAGGTAAGAAAGGGTTTCAATCTTTTAATAACCAAGGTTGTTTTGTTTGTGGGTCCTTTGAGCACAGGGCAAAAGATTGTCCCCAAAAGAAAAATGACAGAACCTACGACAAGAACAAGACCAGTTCCCATCGGAGGTCCAGTGAAGATAAAGGGTTCAACAGAGACCTCAAGAAGGCAATGATGGCAGCTTAGGGAGACTCATCCGATGATGATGAGGAAGAAGGTGAAAAGAGTTCCAATCATGCAGGGTTGTGTCTTATGGCTAATTCCGACGAGGAATCCGACCAAGGGAGTTTAGAGGTAAATTTGGAAAACTTTCTATCTAAGTTTGATTCTTTGCCTAAAACCAAAGTTCGGAATTTTTTTAAAAGACTAACTTTCGAGCTTAACCAAAACCTTTCTGAAAATGAAAATCTAAAATCACAAATCACTGAGCTAGAATCTAAACTCGAGGAAACCACACGAGCAAAGCTAAGGCTTGAAACTAAAGTGGGAGAGTTAATAGATGAGAAGCTAAAATACAGTGAAGTGGTTTTAGAACAAGACAATATTATCTGTTCTTTAAAGCTCGATAGCATGAACCAACAAGCTGATCAAAGTGAGAAACTTCTTTCGAAAATTCCGAACATTGGTGTGCTGATTGAACACCTTAATCGCCTTGAGGCTGAGAGACAAGATTTCAAAAATAAACCGGAATACCAGCCGTATAGTACTAAAGAAAGAACCAATTCTAGAACTGAACCTTCTCGGTACAAAAGAAAGGAAAACGAGACTGCGGGTCTCAGATATGTTCCAAGGAAAACTCAAATAAATCAAAAATCTGGTTTTCAGAACCAATCCTTTAACGGTAACAGAACTAGAGGACAAACTAGTTCGAGGCCATACCAAAGGCAATCTAGAACTGGACCAACCTGGTTCGATAAATTGGTTCAAAGGCACAAAACTGATTATGGACAAACACCTAACCGAGAGTTTTATAAAAGGAACAAAGATTTTTATGGAGATTGGAAAACCAAATACGTTGATACATATGATAGCCGAATTTGCGGGCATTGTGGAAAAGTCGGTCATCTTAGGTATCAATGTCACTCTCGGCAACAAGCCTTAGAAGGAGCTTTAATTATAGTAATTATTTCTCAAACAATTACAAAATGGAACCAAAGCAGGTCTGGGTTCCACGCACTAACCCTTAATCCTGGAACAACGCCGAGTGAGGGGGAACAACCACTGGTTCCTTGACAGTGGGTGTTCTAAGCACATGACGGGAGATAAATCATTATTCCTCTCACTGCGGCCATTTAGCGGTGGAAGGGTGACATTTGGAGACAACGGTAAAGGAGAAATAATTGCCGTGGGAAAAGTTGGAAAGTCACCTAACCATGCAATTGACAATGTCTTTCTAGTCAAGGGTTTAAAGTTTAATTTGCTAAGTATTTCTCAATTTTGTGACCGAGGTAACAGTGTAGTTTTTGATCATAATGTATGTCGCATTGTTAATAACGAATCACAACAAGTTATACTAGAGGGCAAGAGACTAGAAAATACTTATAAGGTTGATCTTGATTTATTGCCAAACTAGTATAGTACCCGTGCATACGCACGGGAAAGAGCAGTTGGTGCATATATTTGTACTCATGATCTAATTACAAATTAATATATAAATATTTTTCGCTTAATAATTAGCAAGATTATCTTCTTATATCTAAAAGCACCACATATGAGAGAGAACTATCCCGCTCAATTGTTAGCTTACATATCTACTTATACCTAAAAGCAGTACATATGGGAGAGAAAATTCTATTGCTCAATTGTTAGTTGGAGTGCTATACTTAAAAGAACTACATATGAGAAAGAAAGTTTGTCCGCTCAATTGTTAGCAATCTTATCTTCTTATCTTCATATATCTAAAATCACTACATATGAGAGACAAAATTATCTTGTTCAACTTCCTCGCTCAATTGTTAGCAAACTTATATTGTAATATGTAGAACCACTACATATGAGAGATAAAGTTCTCACGCTCAATTGTTAGTCAGCTTATCTTATACTTAAAAGCACTACATATGAGAGAGAGAGAGAGATTTTTCCCGCTCAATTATTAGCAAATTTATCTTCTAATCTTATACTTAACAACACTACATATGAGAGTGAGAGAGGGAGAGAGTTTTCCCGCACAATTATTAGCAAAATTATCTTCTAATAATAACTAAAAGCATTACATATGAGAGAGAAAATTTTCCCGCTCAATTTGTCTGCTCAATTGTTATCAAGCTTATCTTCTGATGCATTGAAGCACTACATGTGAGAGAGAAAATTCTTCGGCTCAATTATTAGCAAGCTTATTTTCTTATACATAAAATCACTACATATGAGAGACAAAATTCTTCTGCTTAATTGTTAGCCGGCTTATCGTATACTTAAAAGAACTACATATGAGAGAGTTTTCCCGCCCAATACCTAAAAGACTACATATGAGAGAAAATTTTCTCGCTCAATTTCTCTGCTCAATTGTTATCAAGGTTATCTTCTCATACCGTATATACCTAGAAACACTATATATTAGAGAGAAAATTCTTCCGCTCATTTATTAGAAAGCTTATCTTCTTTTACCTAAAGCCACTATATATTGGAGATAAAATTCTCCCGATCAATATGTAGAAAACTTATCTTCAAATACCTAAAAGCACTACATATGAGAGAGAGTTCTGTTTTGTGGCTTTAGTTTTTAGTTTGGCAGGAAGCAAGCAGGCTAATTTGGTCGATAATAGCTTTGGATCTCTCGCATGGTCAGTGATTAGTCTTGCTCATTATTGGGCAGTCTATTCTATGTATAATCAGAGAGTGAGGTTGCCTATTGGCTATAAGGAGTCTAGAGGAAATGTTTGGGTAGACAGAATATAGGATGTTTAGTTGTTTGATTTTTGAATTTAATATAAGCGTTCTCTAGCAAAAAACAAATATATTTTAGTTTTATACTCCGTATCAAAGTAACTATAAGGAAGAACCTCTCCTATATATAGATATTTGTAAATAAAAAAATTAAATTGTCTATGAACTTTTATAGTGACTTTGATATAATTTTGAACATAATTATAGTAACTAAAAATTAATAAGTCATACTTCTAGTCAATATCCTTATTTTAGTCATATATTGGGAATTATTTCTTTAATTAATAAGGAATAGCCTGTATCGAGGTTGGAAAATTAACAGGTTACTTAATACACTTTCAAATTTTTTTATTTAAATTTTCTATATGCAATATTGCTCTCATATGGAAAATCATAAAAAGTTAGGAATTTTGATATATGTTTTGTAGAAATTACAACAAATATTTAAAAGTTATAACGCTATGATGAAGAAATTGGGGTTCTTATATCTTGGACCCCGCCAATTGTATGACTTTATATTTCTCACTGCTAATATCTCATATGACTCTCATTTGAGCAAATTCATCACATCACGTGACATTTTAAAATCATTGATCTATTTTACATTGACAATACTATCATATGTTGAACATCTTTTTCATTTTGAATGTCATTTAGAGTTGTTTCGTAACACATAAAATGGATGAATCTATTGAAATTGATAAAATTTTTGCTGAAACCGCTGAACTGGCTGAATATACTCAATTATGGGAAAATTAAATTTAAATATATTTTATTGATAAAGTAAATAAACATTTGTCTGAAAAAGTATCTAAAATTTTCGTTTATAATAACTTCATTCAATTCAGACAAAAAATTAACTTCAACCTTTCTTATTTTGATCATTACACAATTAAGCTCTCGATATCAAAATTGACTAATAAGATTGATAAATACAAAAACAGAGTCACCAAACAACACATAATTTTTAATGAAAAATGAGCATATAAGCATTTTTATATTAACAACATATAATAAAATTCATAATTCTTGTGACGTTTCATATGACAGTAATATTGCATTTTTTGTGAAGATTTATCAAACAACTTCCTATTTTTCAACAACGATATCAAGCATCTCACATTAAGTAAAGAATTAATCTATAACTATGACCTAATCTCAATTGTTAGACGACGTATCTTACACCTAAAAGCACTATATATAATACTCCATCCGTCCCATTTTACTTGGCCAATCTTGACTTTTCAAGCCAATGGAGTCTAACTTTGACCAATTATATGTTTATATAGAGAAAGTATTAATAATATGAAAATGATATGCTTATATACAAAAATGCTTATATGCTCATTTTTCATTTTTAGAAACATTGGAGAAAAAATGAAAAAGTTATAATACTTTTAAGAAATTTGGGGTTTTTTACAACATGGG
Organism: Cuscuta europaea; assembly: GCA_945859875.1. Lineage (NCBI taxonomy): Eukaryota > Viridiplantae > Streptophyta > Magnoliopsida > Solanales > Convolvulaceae > Cuscuta > Cuscuta europaea. Next base: position 38,028,452 of record CAMAPE010000038.1, read on the forward strand.
CCCACCAACTCCATTCCCTTAAGAGATTAGAAGGCCACGTGGCAACACAATAAGAAAGGAGAGAAAAGTGGAATGAGCAACACGTAAGCATTTGGAGGGGCAAAATGGTATTTGGCATAGCTATTTCTTTTCTTATATATAAATAGATATAAGTCTAACTTGCCTGAGCGTTATTGACAATGATCCCCTGCTATGACATAAAAGGCTTGGACACGCTAGTTTTTCACTAATAAATAAACTCAAAATAATGATTTAGTAATTGGGCTACCTAATATAAAATATTCACTTGATCATATTTGCTGTGCTTGTGCCACCGGAAAACAATCGCGATCATCTTTTAAAACAAAGAATTTGGTGAGCACAAGCAAGCCCATAGAACTAATTCACATGGATTTGTGTGGTCCAATGTCAGTCCGTAGCCGAGGAAATAAAGAATATGTTTTAGTTATTGTTGATGACTTTTCAAGATATACTTGGACTATCTTTCTTGCAAGCAAGAAAGATACTTTTAATGAGTTTGTTGTTTTTGTAACGAAAGTTGAACATCAAACAGGGCTACACTTAATCAAGATCAGATCGGATCATGGAACTGAGTTTGACAACTCACTATTTGATGCATTCTGCAAGGAACGAGACATAGACCACAACTTCTCTACCCCTAGAACTCCTCAACAAAATGGGGTAGTAGAACGGAAGAATATAACTCTGGAGGACATGACTAGAACAATGCTGATTTCCAGTGGTCTAGCAAGAAACTTTTGGGCAGAAGCACTAAACACAACATGCTATATAATTAACCGTGCTATGATCCGTCCACTCCTAGGGAAGACACCCTACGAACTACTCAAAGGGAGAAAGCCCAACATTAGTCATCTAAGAAATTTTGGATGCAAATGTTTTGTTCATAACAATGGGAAAGACAACATTGGCAAGTTCGATGCAAGAAGTGATGAAGCAGTCTTCCTCGGATACTCAACTCATAGCAAAGCTTACAAAGTTCTAAACAAACGCACACAATGTGTGGAAGAAAGTATCCATGTAATCTTTGATGAAGCACTTGCCTTAAGACCAAGCCAAATCGATGATGAAGAAATAGGAATGACACGCAAGGAGATACAACCTCAAAGGGAAAGTGGAACTGACCATGACACCAACCAATCTGGAGAACCATCACTGACCAATGAAGATAACGAGTCTGGAACTGAAGAAGAAACTGGACAGACTTCAGCCAGTCAGCCTGTAGAACCAGTTTCAGATACTCTACACGAATTGGTGGATCAACCAAATGCTCCAAGAGGGTGGAAGCATCATCGATCACATCCCCTGGATAACCTCTTAACAGATCTAAATCAGGGAGTAACTACTATGATGAAACGGTTAGCGACACAAGAGGGGGGGGGGGGGGGGGGGGGGTGAATTGTGTGTGTGTGGAACCGTGGCAGTTTTTCGCACAGTTCTAATGTGGGGTTCAGGGAATTACGAAATAATAAAGTGCACAATGATTTAACGAGGAAAAATCCCTTGGCTCAAAGGGATTAAAAAACCTCGACCTCCCTCGGAGGAATTTGAACAACTCCACTAAAAAGCCTTTGAATGATTACAAGGGAAACTCTCCTAGTCTACCCTTGAGCCACCCCAACTCTATCCTCTCTAGGAAGAGTTATGCTTCTCTACCTTGTGGGTAGAGAGCCTCTCAGCTTTACAACAAAGCTCTCACAACACACTAATTGACCCGAGGATGCTACACTTAGTCAATCCTCAAAAACCCAATTACAATATGAAGAAAAGAAAAGGAAACTCTGTTTGGAACTCCGTGAGTAGGTTCAGGTGCCTTGGACTTAGTAGATATTCTTGTGTATATTTCTCAATAGAGGCTTGGTCAAGCACACCCTTTCGTTTGGTCTTTAGTCCAATATATATAGCATCCGTAGCCTCTTCTTTCCTTTTATTCCAAGATCTTCCGGCTCACAAATATGGTGATCCTCGGTCAACCATATATATATATGGAAGTAAGTGGATACGTGCATACTATGAGTAAATCACTCAATAACAAAACAGATATGGAGAATATTACGTTAAGAATACGTATATCATCACATATAAAGAGAATACTTTATTCTCTTAATATAAGCATGCAACGGACATTATGTAGCAATAACATCAATGATTAGTTCTCTTTAACAAGTTTGAATATGTAACGATCATATAAGTAAGATATTCAAATAAGGTGCTACAGATCATGCAAGCCAAGATACTTTCCAATATAATGACTTTTTAACATTAAGTGATAAGGAAATATTTACTTAGTGGATTCAAATATGCTACGGTTAATTTATGCAGGATATTTATGTAGCATAAACAACGATTCTTTCCATAAGCTATAAAGCTATATAGGCCAACTCATAAAGGTGAGTGCTTAGTCATACATGGAAGGATATTTAAATTGTGCCACGTACATTAAGAATATGCATGATCAATCTAGGCACGTAGATGAGGTATTATCATGCAGACACATATTAATTTATTCATTATGCACAACAATCAGTCATATAGATTAGAACTAAGTATAGTTCTAATTTTCGTTCCTAATAGAATTGAGAGCAGTTCTGTCCGCCATTCCACCTACATGGTTAGTCATCAACAAAACAACATATTCAACATACTAGATCTAAACTTAGAAATTTTTGTGCTTTCTTTGCTTATTTATCTCTTATAGAACCGGAGAACCATGAAGTGGCTCTCTCCGATGCTGACTGGGTTCTAGCTATGCAGGAAGAACTAAATCAGTTCGAAAGAAACAAGGTGTGGCATCTAGAACCAAGACCTAAGAACAAAACTGTGATAGGTCTCAAATGGGTATTTAAGAATAAAAATTGATGAACATGGACAAATCACAAGGAACAAGGCGAGGCTTGTTGTAAAAGGCTATAACCAACAAGAAGGGATAGATTTCAACGAAACATTTGCACCAGTGGCAAAATTAGAGGCAATACGAATGCTCATAGCATTTGCGGCTCACATGGGATTCACACTCCATCAAATGGATGTAAAAACGGCCTTCTTGAATGGTTATCTTAAGGAAGAGGTGTACGTAGAACAACCACCGGGTTTTGAAAATCCAGATTTTCCTAATCATGTTTTCAAATTAGATAAAGCACTTTATGGTCTCAAACAAGCACCTCGTGCTTGGTATGAGCGATTATCTAAATTTCTTTTGGAAAATGGTTTTGAAAGAGGAAAAATAGATCAAACTATTTTTCTAAAAATAAAAGATCAAGCTCTATTGGTTGTTCAAATTTATGTAGATGATATTATTTTTGGTGCTACTAACGATTCACTGTGTGATGAATTTTCTTCTCTTATGAGTTCCGAGTTCGAGATGAGTATGATGGGAGAACTAAACTTTTTCCTTGGTCTACAAATCAAACAAACAAGCAAAGGAACCCAAATATTTCAACAAAAGTACCTTAAGGAACTTCTCAAGAAGTATGGAGCAAGTGAAGGCAAAACAATGATGACATCTATGAGAACAAATGAACGATTGGATGCAGACGAACAGGGAATAAGCGTGGACCAAAAGAAGTATAGAGGCATGATTGGGTCTCTGCTATACCTAACTGCCAGTAGACCCGACATAGTTTTCAGTGTAGGTCTATGCGCTCGGTTCCAGGCAAATCCTAAGGAGTCACATCTCAAAGCGGTTAAAAGGATCCTCAAATATCTCAAAGGAACTACGAATCTATGCTTATGGTATCCATGTAATGAAGATTTTAACCTTATTGCATTATTCAGACTCTGATTTTGCAGGTGATTTACTAAATAGGAAAAGCACGTCTGGAACGGCTCACTTCCTAGGTCCTTGCCTAGTTTCATGGAGTTCTAAGAAACAAAACTCAGTTGCTCTTTCAACAGCCGAAGCTGAGTACGTGGCATCCGCATCTTGTTGCTCACAATCCTAGTGGATCATGCAACAAGTGAGTGACTACGGGATCAACCTAAATTGCACGCCAATCTTATGCGACAACACCAGTGCGATCAGTATTTCAAAGGATCCGGTCATGCATTCTCGGACAAAACATATTCATATCCGTCATCACTTTTTGAGAGATTGCGTGGAAAAGGGGCTAATCAGGGTAGAGTATTGCAGCACCGAGAAACAAATTGATGACATTTTTACAAAGCCTCTTGGGAGAGAAAGGTTTGAATTAATTAGACTTGAACTTGGTCTAATTAATGCTTAAATTATCTGTCTTATTTGTGTCTCTTTTCAAAAATATTTTTCAAAGCATGCCTTAAATTAGCACATAAATAAAGTACTCCTTAAACTTTAATGACACACTTTCTGTATAATTCAGGGGGAACCAATGGTTGATTATAAGTTTTTTTTCCTTGAATCTTGTTTTAAAGAGGTAAGTTCTTTCATGTTTCCTTTTGGTTGATGCCAAAAGGGGGAAATATTCAGGTGCCTCTCATGTCCTTCTATATTAATGCAAAATCTGCAGGTCATGTGTCTCAAGGCACCTATGGTTTGTCATCAACAAAAAGGGGGAATTTGTTGAATATTTAGTTTTGTTGATGACTAACCATGCAGGAACGAAAGAAGGAACTGTTGATGACTAACCATACAGGAACGAAAGATGAAACTATCCTATGATATAAGTGCACATTGGTTCTACTGATAACTAACCCTGCAGGTAGACCAGCGGATAGAAGTTCACTCCGTTCTATCAAGAATGAAAATTAGAACTATACTTAGTTCTGTTTTGTGTGAATGATTGACGTACATAACGAATAAATGAATTCATATGTTATTGCATGATATGCATGAAAGTGGCACAATTTAAATATCTTTTCATAAATGATTATGCCTTTATACTTTATAAAAGGTAATCATGAATGGGGCACAATTGAAATATCTTTTTATAAATGATTGGACACTACTTAAGTAAGTCAATCTTAATTGTGCTTCATACTTTATAGAAAGTAATAGTAGCTTGCTAAATTAAGGTCGTTGCATGATTTGAGTAATGTACTATGGAAAGCTTCCTCACATGATTCGAATAAATTCAAATAAGCTAAATAGTATTTGCTGCCATGTTACGTTTCTCTTACTATGGAAAGTAATCGTGTTATCTTTATATTGATGGTCCTCTTTCGAAATACATTAAAAGGAATATTTTTGGTAGCATATGATTTGATTGCATCTCCTACTATACGAATTTATCTACATCCATGATTGAATATTTTAAATACTTTTGAATAGAATATTGCTTACCTATTGTGAACCGTTGCTTCTTGCTATAATAGGTACATATATTCTTTCCTTGCTATATTACCTTGAGACCGTTGCATGCATTAGATATTCTCTCAATTGACATATTCTAGAATATCTTGTGTCTATCAATATAATTGACATATGCCGTTAGCTCAAATTATGAGACATATTATTCAAGGAAGGTAATTCAAAATATCAAGGGAAGTCCAAATATTCAACCAAGGAAAGGAGAGGCTACGGATGCTATATATATATATTGGACTGAAGACCAGACGAAAGTAGGGTGCTTAACCGAGCTTCTATTGAGAAATATACACGAGAATATTTACCAAGTCCAAGGCACCTGAACCTGCTCACGGAGTTCCAGACAGAGTTTCTTTTTCCCTTCTTCATATTGTAATTGGGATTTTTAGGATTGGCTAAGTGTAGCATCCTCGGGTTGGTTAGTGTGTTGTGAGAGCTTTGTTGTAAAGCTGAGAGGCTCTCTACCCGCAAGGTAGAGATGCATAACTCTTCCTAGAGAGGATAGAGTTGGGGTGACTCAAGGGTAGACTAGGAGAGTTTCCCTTGTAATCATTCAAAGGCTTTTTAGTGGAGTTGTTCAAATTGCTCCGAGGGAGGTCGAGGTTTTTTAATCCCTTTCAGCCAATGGATTTTTCCTCGTTAAATCCTTGTGCACTTTACTATTTCGCATTTCCCTTAACCCCACACTAGAACTGTGCGAAAATCTGCCACGGTTCCACACACACACAATTCACCCCCCTCTTGTGTTGCTAACCATTTCATCAGTTAGCAATGCAACAATTTAATTAATAATTACAAAATTATGACTACAATAAAAATTGTTTACAAAAATGTGATTAATGATCAGAGTTGTACTGAAATCAGAACAACTCATGTTCAATTTTTAAACTTAAATTACCGTTAATGAATTCATGACATTACATAGTAATTATTAGTCATATTTTTATAAATGAGTTAATATAATACGGAGTACTACGTAATATTTTTGAAAAAAACACAATTTAATTATCAAATAGAAATAATGCATGGCAGCCGTATGACTAACAAACTTTTCATTTCCAAAAATATAACAGTTTTGACTTTTCCCAAAAAAGTGACTTGTCCTTCGCCCCCAAAACGCGATTTAATTAATTTATTTTCCCTAACCTGTCCGTCTCTGCATCTCCCATCACTGCGTTCATCTCTGCGTCTCCCACCCCCTGTGCCTCTTCTCTTCCATCATTGTGTCTCTTCTCTTCTCATCAGCCCCCAAGTTTAATTTACGAAAATTGCCACCGCCAATACCCGATCTCACAGTCTCATAGCTCCATCTCCGCCTGCAGCTTCAATGCTCCATCGCTGTCGCCGCCTCCATCACCAACATCTCTTCTTCTACATACTCTTTCGGTGCGATTGGTGTGTACTTGGATTTTGCGACTACGGCGGTGTAAGGCTTCGATGTTTGGTTTGGCGGAGTAAAGGAGGCTGGGGGAGAGGGCTAGGTAGGGTGGTGGTGGCCATTGGCATCAGGGTCGACGGTGGCTGGGGAAGCTGGCCGAAAATGAAGCCCGGAAATGGGCTTGGGATGCTGGCTACGAGTGAGAAGCAATGGCATGGTGTCACTTGAAGGGGCGGTTGGTCTGGATGGCAGTGGCTAGTCATTGGCGATGGTGGTAGCCGCTGGAGAAGTGAGGGATTGTCGGCAGGCGGTGGTGGCAGGCGGGTGGTGGACAATGGTGGTTTCCGGCATGGACGACGGTGGTAGAGTTAGGCGGGCAGTCACTGTGGGAGTTGGGCGGGCAGTCACTGTGGGATTTGTCACTGTGACCGGTGGGTGTGAAGTCACTTTGGTCGGGGCGGCAGCCGTCACTGGCGGGTAGGGTCATGTGGCGGCACAGTCACCGATCGACGGGCGGAGTCACTGTGGCGACGCAGTCACTAGAGCGGAGTCATTATGGCGGCGGAGTCACTTCGACCAGAGTCACTATGGACAGAGTCACTTTGCACTGCAGAGTTAATTATGATGTTGGTCACATTTTTATTTTTTTTTAAAACAAATCACTTTTATGTCTTTTATCATATTTTTAGTAATATCCACGCCAAACAACTTATAGTATCACAATTATTATTAATGCTTTCATATTATACTCACTCAAACTACATATCAAAATGTACTCAACTTAAATTATTTAATTTTTATCTAAAATGTATGGAATATTAGAGTATATCACACTCCATATGATTTTTGAACGGAAACCTTAATTAGCCCGGAATGGGGGTAGTACCGTAGTACTACGTGAGGAAAAATGAATAGCTAAATTAATACGGAGTGTATGTTTTTAAGTATTTACAATATTTTCTATTTTGATCCGTAATCAATATTTGCACCACTTTTTTATGAAAAATCTTAAACTAAAAGAACGATCGTTATATTAAAATCGAGAACACATACAAGACAGCCTTCAGATAGAATTTATAGATTCAATCGTGAATCATATGAGTAAACTTAGAGTCAATCACCTCATACAAAGCAACATGACTCGCTAAATCTGAAACGAGAAAATTTAGGCCTAAAACGATCAGAATCGAAACCCTGCCTATCAAAAGAACCCCAAAAATCCAACATTCAACCAAATCTACTCAAACTAAAACAGAAACAAGTGCCACTAAAGAGAAAATAATATTGAAATAAAATCTTTCCACAAAGTTATTCCTTGTATGAAGGTGGTTCCCGAGGAGGATGAACTCTTACAATATGGGTGAATACAAACTCCACCACTGTCGTAATGGCCGACCAAGACTTCATGATTCCGCCTCGATACAACTTCTCAGCCGCACCTCGTTCATCCGTCAACGCTATTTCCTCCGACGTAGTTGCAATCCCAAACGTTAGAACACTTACAATCAGTATAATCTACCGCTTCAACCCCATGTTGATAAGGGCGACATGAAATCTTAACCTCTACAAAGAGGAGAGATAGCCGTTAGGGTTCCTCTCTCTAGAGAGAAGAGAGAACCGTATGTAGGCCTGTCAATGGGTCGGGTCCGGGCCGGAATGTAGTGTTCCAGACCCGGACCCGCTAAGTTATTAATAGACCCGGACCCGGACCCGTTTACCCGTCGGGTCTAAAATTTTGGACCCGGACCCGGACCCAACGGTTCTCGGGTCTAGGCAGGGTAGACCCGGACCTGTTAAATTTGAAACAAAATCTGTAAAACAATTGCACAAACTAGTTACACTCCTCGATCATCATTAATAATAAATAAAATTCAGAAGCTGAACATATCTTTACTTTCTAAATTTAAAGTTCACATACAAAACCAGTACTCTATCCAAACATACTGTCTACTCAATGCCTTTAATAAAATAAACATGTCAGGTTTTCACCTCTCCAGCTCAGACCACTGATATGAGTTTTCTCACACTTAAATTAATAGTAGAATAGTGGTGAAAGTACGAGTATCGTCTCCACAGGGACAGACAAAAGGGAATTAAAGATTAACTAAATTCAGCGATTAAAAATAAAATAAATGCGTCGTGCGAGATTGATTGGTTGAATGGAAATTAAACTAATGTGAATGAACGAATAAAAATAAAGATTTGGGTTCTTCTTGATTAACGACGAAGGGAACATGGATTGATTCCGGGGTAATCAGATTTCTGACAGATCAGGCCTAATTTCATGAATTTAATTTAATTGAGCGTAGCTAATCAATACTAAGTTCTTACCGCTCTCGCAGCGTAGAGTACAATAATTTAGGGGACCAGGCTGATCTCTCATGCGACAGGATCCTAAATTATTGCCAAGACGAACGAGCTTACGGCCCCATAATCGCTACTAATCTCTTAGCGAACGATTAAGTGTGCGTGAATGTGTCCTAGAACAAATTAGATCTCTCTTAATTTATTCTATGTGCAATTGTAATTCTAGTGGCCATTCTAGGTTACAAAAGATATCAGTTAAATTATTCAAACACAAATTAAACGTCATTCATGCAATTAAACCATCAAGAAACTAGCCATACATCATGATAAACCCCTTCATCAACCCCAAATCCCTAATTAAAACTACTTCCGACTCATAATTGAAGAATCAATAGAATTGAGAAAAATAGAAATAATTGTCATTAATCAAAAAGTAAAAACTTACAAAGAATCTTAAAGAGTTGAAGAAATCAGGCTGAAAAGCTCTCTTAATTCGTTCTTAAGCTCTGTCTAAGTCTCATCCCCCTTTAATTAGGGTTAGGGGGTGATATTTATAGGAAACAAGGCAATTTGGGCTGAATTAGGAAAGAATTCAGGCACACACGGCGCCCACGCACGCGTGCGTGGCTTCCGTGCGTCCGACAGACTTGCGCGTAAAAACATCGGACGCACGCGTGCGTCCCCCCACGCACGCGTGCATGGCTTCCAGTGAGTTTCCGGCTTCTTTAGTCCCAATTTGACAAAATTTCCTTCATGAAAGTTGTAGATAATGAAGTCCTCTATCCACCACAACTTGCTGAATTGTATTTGAATCATCCAATCAAGAGATATGAATAAAATAATGGAAGGTCTCATTCTGAAATCGCAACAGAGATCGTCTGATTTCATAGTCTGTTTTCACCTTCTTCCTCTCAGATTCTTGCAATGGTGTCTTCATATGATTTATAGCTCTTGAAGTTGGATTTCATATGGGACTTGAATCGTGTCCTTTGGATTCTTCTACAAAGAGATATTCTTGAACGATTGACAGAAGGTCATCCTGAACACCGTTTTCAAGCTCTATTTGTCTTCTTTTGATCCCGTAACCGATTCTAGAGCTCTTTTGTCTTCAAATCTTCATTGTAAACCTTCCGGAGACCTCCAAAGATATCAATTCACTCTCGAATGCTTCTCGAATCATCCATTTTCTCGTCAAGCGCCGGTGCCGGACTCTAAATTCCTGATTTTGACTCCAAACAACACAAAACTCGAACCAACGCCCGGTAAACAAAACTTGAGCTAAAATTGAGACTTGTAACACCTTAAAGCAAGGAAAACCATCACAAGTCGATCCCAACACGCATCAAATGCGTGTCTAAATATGGACTTATCAACCACGCTCATACAACACACAACCAAGCACCACCGGAAGGGACAATCACACTCAGGCCAGGCCAGCCATCTCAACGCACACCAAGATCAAAAAAAGGGAAGCACATAGAGAATAACACAAAGGGTCCGGAAGGAGAAGAGACTGGCAGTCTCTCTCTCAATCTCTCTAACCTCACACTCTCTCTAACTGAAGACCTCTAGGTCACAAGAGGACGAAGAAGGCTTAAATACCAAGGGTCACATGGGAACCCTAATAGAGGATTCCAGAATAGGGCTACCGAGAAACAACATGGGTCAGTGACAAGAGGCAAGCGAATAGGCTCAACAAAAAGAGGAGAAGGGTTGCCAAGGCTTAATGGGCCAATACCTCCACACTCTTCACCTTATTGGCCATCATTGGTGGTGCAAGGTATCACAAAGTAACATGAGCACGTGGTTCATCATCGTTGGGTCACCAGTGATATCCTAAAGACATAACTGGCAAATAAATTAGAGATACACAAAATACTCCCAAAAGAAAATTGGAGAAACACCTGAGGTACTCTCCCTAACCGTGAGAGCAGATTCTCTCAAGCACTACGCTTTCAAGAATCTGCCCTCCCAAATACCCAAAACCTGCAAACAGAGTTAACCGCAGTCCAAATTTAAAATTCGTTTACAAGACAACAACTTTTCAGCAGACAGACACTTCGTTCCCATATCTGCTGGGTTGAACTCTGAGGGTATCTTGCACAGCTTCACCTTACCTGCATCTAAAACATCACAAATAAAGTGGAACCTCACATCAATGTGTTTGGTTCTATCATGAAAGACATGGTTTTTGCAAAGCTGGATTGCAGACTCGCTATCAAATAACACAGTGACATCCTGTTTGAGAAAACCTATTTCAGAAACAAGACGTCTTAACCAGATGGCTTCCTTGAAAGCTTCTGTAGCTGCAACATACTCAACTTCAGTGGTTGATAAGGTAACAATAGGTTGTAACTGAGATTTCCAACTAACACAAGAACCACACAAAGTGAAGACATAGGAAGTGGTAGATTTCCTATTGTCTCTATCATTAGCATAGTTAGAATCAACCTAGCCACTCAGTTTCACACCTTCAGCACACTTAGTAAAAATCAAACCATGATTTGCAGAAAATTTCAAGTATCTCAAAAGCCATTTCAAAGCATTCCAATGAGGCATACCAGGATTATACATAAACCTACTCAAATAGCTCACAGCATAGGCAATATCAGGTCTAGAACTAACCATCAGATACATCACAGAACCTATAGCATTAGAGTAAGGAACAGACTTCATAAGCTCAATTTCAGAAATAGTCTTAAGAGACTGATTCTTACTTAGCACAAAGTGAGAGGCAAGAGGTACATGCACAGGTGCATCAGAAGACATATTAAAGTTACTCAAAACTTTCTCAACATAAGAAATCTGATTTAGAACAAGAGTATGCTTGTTCCTGTCCCTAATAATGTTAATCCCAAGTATCCTCTTGGCATCACCAAGATCTTTCATAGCAAAATTCTCATAGGCATTTTTGAACAAATTTAATAGATTTAAGATAAGGGCTTATAATCAACATGTCATCCACATAGATTAACAAGAACACAGGAACAGTTAGTGTTCTTGAAATAAAGACAATGATCACAGGCAGATTTCACAAAATGCATAGACTGCATACACTTGTCAAACCTAATATTCCACTGCCTAGGGGATTGCTTCAGGCCATACAAGGTCTTCCTAAGCAGACAGACATGGTCACTCCTCTTGGGATCCACAAAGCCCTCGGGCTGAGTCATGTAAATTTTCTTATCCAATTCACCATGCAAATATGCAGTGGTGACATCCATTTGTTTCATCTCCCAGTCATGGTGAGCAACCAAAACCAGCATGATTCTAACAGTAGTAAACTTAACTACAGGAGCAAAGATTTCTGCATAATCTACCCCCTCTTTTTGAGTAACCCCCTTGGCAACAAGCCTAGCCTTATACCTAATGTTGTTACCCGGTTCTTCCTTGGCCCTAAACAACCACTTGCACTCAACTACTGAGTTGGCATCAGGTCTAGAAACAAGGGTCCAAGTCTGGTTCACTCTCAGAGAGTCCATCTCACTTTTCATGGCCTCAAGCCATCTCTGAGACTCTTTGGACCTTATAGCTTCACTATAGGTCTTAGGTTCATTTAGGTCTAGGGCCTCAAACACAGTAAAAGCAAAATCAGATATATCACACGCAGTAAAAGCATAGTCAGACAAAGTATCAGATTTTCTCTTAATGGTTCTTCTACCCTTATCCCTAATAAGTTGGTAGTCATGCAAATCAACATCATCATTCTCAACAGAATTATCAAACACATTGGTTCCACTAGACACAAAATCATTATGCACATGGTCATCATGAGTATTAAACTCCACCTCACTAGAGGTAGCAATATCACCAGAATTATTAACATGCGCATCAGATGAGATGACAGGTACAAAAGGAGGAGTGTCATACATAACAGAAGGAATAGTAGGCACAGAAGGGGCCTGAGGCTTCACCTCAACAGGTATCCTGTCACGCCCCGGACCTAGCCGGACACGTCAACAACCCGCCGTACAGTACGAATAGTCAACCGTAGTCCAACTCATCCATACTATACAAGGCGTCATGAATATCATTCACACATAGTACATCCATAAACAAACATAATGTAAAACATTCATTTAAAACAGCGGAAGCATTAATACAATTGTTCAAGCCACACTTGGCATAACTAGGCATACAAGCCCCCAAAGTAATTGTTCAAAAATAATGTCCATGAGCATTGTTATCATTATTTTGAAAACAGGAAACAGAAGAAGCACGAACCACGTCTTCTCCTTTGAATATCCCCGAAGCAACGGGCGCCGGTAGCAACCTTCAAGTTCTACCTGAAACTGTGAGGTGGCCTCCCCCGTGAAGGGGAGGTCAGTACTTGGAAATATTTGACAAGTACAATAGCAACTATACTAAGTATAATCAACGTTTTAATTTCCAAGACCCTCAAAATAGGGTGATATCAAAATATAAATAGTAATTTATATTTCCCACTTATTATCTTTATAATAAGTAAATTTATTTATTTGTCGGCACACGGCCCTTCTCATATATCCTTTTTCATTTATCATTTGCACAACCCAACCCTTGGGTCCTATTATTTCTACGGGACTTGCTACCGCTGTCCGAGACCTCATGAGGCTCCCGGTTCGGACTCCAACATCCCGCCCCTGGACTCGTACCCATCATCCCGTAGGAAGGTAAGGCCCTTCGGGGTCCTATCTTATGTGTTACCGCTACCGGAACCTAGTTAGGTCTCCGATTCGGATTCCATCCTAACCCGTGATCACGATGTAAGTCCATGCTATCCAACCCCGCTCTCTAGAGTCGGGAAGGGCCATGGTCCTTACTATTTCCATAATTCGACCGGCTATCCACAAGGACTACCGAACACACCCGTAGGCCAATCCTATACTAAGGATCAATTTATTATTTACTTTATCTTGGGTATCCCTTAAGGCCTACCCCTAGTATAACTTAGAGTTCATACTTTCCTACCTTAAAGCATCTCTTAAGACTACTTAAGGCATAACATTTCACAATCCAACCTTAGGATCAATCTTAACAACATTTAATCTTAATGTCCAACTAGTATCTTAATACTAGTCAAATTAATATCAACAACCAAGTTTTCAACTCATAGTCATATAGACAATTCCAACTGATTTTCCTTTGAAAATATCATTTATCTCAATATCCAAACTATCACTTTTAATCACTCATATATTCTAATATGAAGAAAAAGTATATTTCACCACATGTTTCATAATAATTTCCACTTTCACGTCAACATACTCATAACACATGAACATACACAATTTATTCCTAAATTTGTATATCATGCTCCTTTTTCTCTAGACATTTAGTCTTGTCATTTTTAGGCATTATTAATCATTAATAATCCATAAAAACACCTTTAATTACCTTCGGTAATCTCATGAAATTAACTCACTAATTATAAGCAATATAGTCAGCCATCCTCACCTTATGAAGTGCTGAAATAGTTGCCTTTGCTAAGCCCTCGATCAATCCCCGTTCTAGGCCGATTGGAGATGAAAAACTGAGCTGCTGGGCAAAAGCCGGGCGGCTTTCGCGAAAGCCGGGCGGCTTTCGTGTTCTGCAGAAACGGGCAGCTCCCTTAAAGTGGCGGTTTCCGGCGATTTCGACTCCTATCGATTCACCAACTCTTCTAAGTTAAATATCACCACTTTATATCAATATTCTACACTTTTAAACGTGTAGAACATCATGTTTAATCCACCATATGATTTCTTAAAAATCATACACCATAAAACTAGTTAAAAGAGGATAGATGAGTTCTTACCTTCTTTTTAGCTAGTTTTCTCCTAGGATTTCCTTCTTTCTAGCTTCCTCCAACTATGGCTTTGCTGAGCTAGCTCCCTGGAGTTTTTCTCCCTTCTCTACTGTCGGCTGAGTGAGTGCAAGGATAGGGGAAGATGCCTTCTCAATCAGCACAAAATAATTGTGTGAAATAGGACATAGGCATGGGCTTTTGTCTCTAGGAAACCCCCCCCTTCCCTTCCCTTGTCCGCACAGGCCATTTAGGCTTGTCCCCCCAGCTCTTACTTGGTCATTTGCATACACAAAAATGTGGGGTGGCCCCCACTTATGTGGGAGGTCATCCCATTATGTCCCGGTGTGTACAATCGGCCCCGAAGGTTGTATTTTTCGGACTATTTTAGTTGTATTTTATTTTATCGGGCCAAATAAAATATATCCCGTGTTCCTAGTAATTATGGGCCTTTAGAATAGACGTACATTCCCCAACATTAAGTTAGGGGTCTCCGAAACTCATTTCGGGCTGTTATCCGTTAACTTACCAATACCGGTAATTGGGCCCTATTTGACCAACCGGTCAACTCCATGCCTTTCTTATGGCCCAAATAAAATATCCCCCACCATATACATATTATCTAGACCAAGATGAATATAATATGTGGTTCTGGAATTATCGGGCGGTCCCCGTTCCCGCTGTGGGCCCCACATGCAATTTACTATTCACGTAAAAGAAAAAATAAAAATTTACAATTACGCAAATTCATAAATCATCTTTCAAGGTTTATTACATAATTTACTAAAAGTAAATATGCTCGGGGTTGGTGTTACATATCCTCTCAGGCTCATGCTCAGAAACAGTTTTAAGAAAGCAAGGAAAATCAGACTCATTGAAAATAACATCCCTACTTATAACCAGACCACCTTAAAACCAGACACACTTCAGGATACCCCAAGAAAACACACTTCTTGGATCTAGGATCTAACTTATCATTTTTCTGATGAACATAGGCAGCACACCCAAAAACCCTAATGTTTGACAGGTCAAGAGACCCACCAGTAAACTTAACTTCAGGGCATTGACCCCCTATGGGAATAGAGGGAGATCTATTTATCAGATAGGTGGCAGTGGTAACTGCTTCACCCCAACTTTTCTTAGGTAAACCTGAGGTAGAAAACATACTTCTAACCTTGTCAAGAAGGGTTCTATTCAACCTTTTAGCCACCCAATTCTGTTGGGGGGTGTAGGGCACAGTCTTATGTCTCCTAATGCCTGAAGTGGTACACAGTTTGTCAAGCTCTTGGTTACAGAACTCTAGGCCATTGTCAGTCCTAAGGGTCTTAACATTCTGTCCAGTTTGATTTTCTATAAGTAACTTCCAGGCCTTAAACTTCTCAAAAACATTACACTTATGTTCTAGATAGTAGACCCACACTTTCCTAGAAAAATCATCAATTAAGGACAAGAAATACCGTTTCCCCCCATGTGTGGGAACACTGGCAGGACCCCAAACATCAGCATGCACATATTCAAGCACAGAGGAGCACTTAGTCATATTAGGATAAGAGGATAGGGGGAATTGGACTCTATGTTGTTTACCAAGGACACATGATTCACAGAAAGTCATATAGTTCACATAGTCTTTACCAAAGTAACCATGTTTATGCATGATCCCTAAACCTTTATTACTCATATGCCCTAGTCTATTATGCCACAACAAAGTTTTATCCGCATGCACAACATTCACAGCATTCACAGAGTCAATATAAGGTTTAACATGACACACATAAAGGTTGTTCACTTTCTCAGCTTTAAACAACATTAGAGATTTTTTCAAAATTTTCATGCAACCATTCCCCCACTTTCCCTCTAATCCACTACCCTCCAAGGCAACAACAGAAAACAAGTTGTGACACAAATCAGGGACATGCCTCACATTCTTGATAGTAAACACGGAGCCACAAGAAAACTTAAGACATATATCACCTATACCCAGAACATTGCATCTCTTATTATTAGCCAAGGAAACATAACTCATATCACATTTCTCATATTTAGAAAACAAGTCCCTAAAAGGAGTCATATGATAGGTGCAACCAGAATCAATCAACCATTCATGCTCAGTCAAGGTATTCCGAACAGAATTAACATGATCACACACCATGAGAACCTCACCAAGGTCATCTCTCTCTATAGCTACACTAGCCTGCTCAGGTTTCTTGGGATGGGGACAGTCTTTAATAAAGTGTCCAGAATTGCCACAGTTGTAGCACACACGTTTTCTAGACTTATTCCTCTTCTTACCATTTTGGTTACTATTTTTAGCTTGGGCATCCTATTTCTGATTCTTAGACCTACTCTTAGATCTACCCCTCACAAACATAGCCTCACCAGAATCCTTGGATTGACTAGAAGTACTCCTATTATATTTAAGCTCAAGCTCTTTACTCTTAAGACCATTCAAAACAATATCAAGGGTGACATCATCTCTACCATATTTAGTAGCAGATTTAACATCATTATAAGAATCAGGAATAACATTAAGCAACACAACAGCAGCATAATCGTCAATATGCTTATCACCAGATTGTTTAATATTTTGGATCAACTTATTAAAAACATCCAAGTTTTCATCAATGTTTTTGGTTAGGTCTAGCCTAAACCGAAAGAACTTTTCAAGCAATAACAGTTTACCAGGCAGAGAGGTGTCAGTATAAAGACCATCTAACGTATCCCACAATTTTTTAGCAGAGTCTAAAATACCAACCTTTCTAAGCACAGAGTCAGATTGGTTAAGATAAATAGTAGAGTATGCAGTTTCATTCATTTCAGCTTTCTTAGCACTATCATCAGAATCCAAATAAAGTTCACTTACAGCATTGAAAACTTTTTGCTGGATTAAAACACATGTGATCTTTTGTTTCCAAATGTCAAAATCAGTTTTCCTATTAAAAGGTAACATACCATACATATTGGCATACATAACAACAGACACCAGAGTGAACACAATAAGGATAATGCAGAAGATCATTAGCACAAGACAAGATCAATGAAAAACAACAGAGAGAGAGAGAGAGAGAGAGAGAGAGAGAGAGAGAGAGAGAGAGAGAGAGAGAGAGAGAACCAAGGAGCTAGGGTTCACCAATGTACCCGGCTGCGGGCTGACAGACCATGCAGATCCGAAGGCCACTTGAGTGACTGACAGGGAACCTGTCAGTCCTAACCTCAGGTGCCGAGTCACACAGGTTAAAAATCATAGTTCACAAGGGTACCAAGCAAGCACAAAGGACAATAAAGGTGAGATAAACACGCAAGGGAGATAGAAGCACATGTTACAAGTTCAAAACCTCAAGCCCGCATACACAAAACCAGTACGAATCACAGATCTATACATGCAGAGACAGAAAACACACATGCAGATCAAACTTCACACACAAAGGTAAAGTGTACGCACCTGGGAGTAGTCAGTTACAACTGATAGTCAGACCAACTAGGTCAGCAGCAAAAGCAATGTGGGGAAGGGGATGGAACGAGTAAAAAATCACCAAATCACACAATACCGGAGGCACCTGACTACCTAGGGTGTTTATCGCCAATTTACCTGAGCGAGAACACGAGGATGGGCTTCTCGACTTACCACTCAACGGAGATCTGCGGCGGATGGCGGCGGAGGAGCTTTTGGGCTGCAGACGAGGATGACAGGAGGCTCGGCTCTGATACCACTATCAGGTTTTCACCTCTCCAGCTCAGACCACGCTCATACAGCACATAACCAAACACCACCGAAAGGGACAATCACACTCAGGCCAGCCCAGCCATCTCAACGCACACCAAGGTCAGAAAAAGGGAAGCACAGAGAGAATAACATAAAGGGACCGAAAGGAGAAGAGACTGGCAGTCTCTCTCTCAATCTCTCTAACCTCACTCTCTCTCTAACCGAAGACCTCTAGGTCACAAGAGGACGAAGAAGGCTTAAATACCTAGGGTCACATGAGAACCCTAATAGAGGGTTCTAAAACAGGGCTAGCGAGAAACAAGATGGGCCAATGACAAGAGGCAAGCAACCGGGCCCAACAAAAAGAGGAGAAGGGTTGCAAAGGCTTAATGGGCCAATACCTCCACAAAACAAAACTTCAAAGAATATCTCAGCTTGCTTTATGTAAAAAATAGTTTGGATTGACATCAAAGCAAAACCAGTACTCTATTCAAACATACTAAATGCTTTTGATAATAAAATAAACAAAACTTAAAAGAGTATCATAGCTTGCTTTCGGTCAAGCTAGTTAGTTATAAACAAAATCAAGCACTAGTTTTAGCCTTTTAGTTATGTATTCCGTATTTGTGTATAACAGAGCACTTAGTATTGTATTAGGAGTAGGACTATATACAAATAATTTTAAACGGGTTCGGATCCTTAACGGGACGGAACTATATGTACCATACCCGACCCATTTATTAAAAATACTAACGGGTCCGAGTAAACGGAATAAAACATAGACCCATACCCGTTAAAAAAAAAATCAGATCCGGGTCGACCCAACCCATTGACATGCCTAACCGTATGTTGTTCTCTGGTTTTTTACTAACGTAACTAAATTAAATAACAATTTAACACAATCTGTAAAACTCATCATTATCAAAACCCGCCTCCCATCAACCAAATATAGTCCCGCCTCCAATTTATCCTCTTTAATTTATCATCGCTACGTTCATGGGCGTACCAGGGTTGCTAGGCCACACTCCATCTTAAATTTAAAAGATATATAATCTCTTTGTCTCAGAACTATCTGTTGAGTGAGTTTCGAAGAACAAAGAAATATAATTAATAAAATTAATTAATTAATTAAAATGACTAAAGAAAAAACAGAAAGTAGATGGAGCAGAATTAGCCAAAGCTCGTGCAACGCACGATGTCCTTAAAACGTATTTGTTGCCTCCCGGGGTGCTAGGAGCGTTGCAACAATCGTTTCCCAGGATACGATGACTACGAACAATAGTTTGAGCACTCAAACAAATTGTTCCGGCGAACGAGAACAAGTATGAACACCAAGGATTTTTTTCTAGAAAGATAGAGGTGTTTTTGAGAGCTAAAGAGTGTGAGGTGATCGTTTTTTTGTGTGTTGTTGCAAACCACCTGCTAGCCAATTTATAGAGGAAGATTTGTTGTGTGTTAATGAGGTTTTAATGGATATTACCGTTGGACATCAATGTCCAAAATGTTGGCATTGAATCGTCCGTAACTGTCCATTTAATTGCAATAGACGTTGGGCATTAATATCCGTAACGGAAGCAACAGGCTGCTAGCGAGCAGGCGGCTCAGCAGGTGACTGAGGACAGCAGGCGAGCAGGTGGCTGCCTTGCAGCAGGCGCCTCAGCAGGTGGCTGCCTTGCAGCAGGTGCCTCAGCAGGTGGCTGCCTTGCAGCAGGCGCCTCAGCAGGTGGCTGCCTGGCAGCTGGCGGCTCCAACGGGCAGAACTTTGAGAATCAATTTCTCATTCACCCGTTATCCGTTTTGAGTGTATCACATATCGAATTGTAGCCCTTAACAAGGAGAATCCAAAACCACTTTGACCCGACCCAAATTGGAAGTGGGCCCTACTCAAAATATTGCCCCAAAATTACCATTTAATGCAATTTCTTAACACATTTTTCAACAACCCCCCACATGAATGAAAATTGATTTTCGAGACTTAAAAAAGACACGAAGACAGGAGGACACGTTGTGTTCACCGGATAATCCCAGCATACGGAGAGGTAGGTTTTATCCTTTGAACTGTCCGGTGTAAAGACATGTTAATTTACTGGCTCTCTAGTAGACTCGATGTCCTTGAACTATACTGCCGTCGTGTAAACATTGACTTATCTTTACACAAGAACCTTCCAACTTTGTTCCGTTCTCATGGGTGTGCCCGTTTTGGCCATGGGTCACCGTCCTGGTTCTGTAAGACTTTCTAAAGAACTGAGCCCATACAGTTCTCCTTTGAAGCGACCCTCTTCTCTCTCACATAGGTGATTCTTACATGAGTATCCCGCATACTCTTCCAATGTTATCGAGTAGATCAACATTTTAGAATCATTAAAGCAAACATTTTTGCTAACCTCGTGCGGGAGTCACTGTTTTAACGAGGAGTGGGTAGGAGTCCGGGACCCCCACAGTGACCATCCTTCGCTCTATAATTTAGTTGTCCTTTTTGAACCTAGGACCAACTAGGCTGGGTATCCACTATAAAACTTTTCAATTCACGGCTTTAGTCCCATTCCTCGTGACAACTTCTCCAACAATTCTCTATCCAATGCCTTGGTTAGCGGATCCGCTATGTTATCCTTTGACTTCACGTAGTCAACAGTGATAACACCCGTTGTGAGGAGTTGTTTAATTGTGTTATGTCTACGACGAACGTGTCTAGACGTACCATTGTACATATTGCTCTGTACCCTTCCAATTGCCGCTTGACAATCGCAATGTATGCATATTGGAGGGACATGTTTTTCCCAACTTGGAATATCCTCGAGAAAATGGTGTAGCCATTCAACCTCTTAAGTGCACTTATCCAAGGCTATTAGCTCAGACTCCATCGTGGATCTAGCTATTAACGTTTGTTTTGAGGATTTCCATGACACGGCTGCACCTCCCAAAGTGAAAACATATCAACTTGTGGACTTAGAGTCCTTTATGTCGGATATCCAACTAGCGTCGCTATACCCTTCAAGTACATCTAGATATCTTCCATAGTGCAGTCCAAGGTTTTGGGTTTTACGTAAATACCTCAAAACCCTTACTATTGCCTTCCAGTGTTCATCACCGGGGTTACTAGTATATCTAGTTAGCTTGCTAACAACAAAGGCAAGATGAGCGTTTTTATCTAATGGAGTCCTTGCCTCTTGATAATCATCCTTATTAAATTTCGTAAGGATTTTATCAACGTAATGGGATTGGCTTAGCGTAAGACCGTCAGATCCTCTAATTATTTTAGTCCCAAGGATTAAATCGGCCAACCCCATATCCTTCATGTCAAATTTAGAATTTAACATGCTTTTGGTAGAATTAATCATTAGATTATTGCTACCCACGATGAGTATATCATCCACGTATAAACATAAAATCACATAGCCATCTACTGTGCTCTTCACATAGACGCATTTGTCACTTTCGTTTATTTTAAACCCATTAATTAACATTGCATGATCGAACTTTTCGTGCCACTGTTTAGGGGCTTGTTTTAATCCATACAGTGATTTAATTAATTTACACACTTTCCTTTCTTGGCCTCGAACACGAAAACCCTCGGGCTGTTCCATATAGATTTCTTCGTCTATATCGCCATTTAGAAAAGCGGTTTTTACATCCATTTGATGAACTTCCAATTTTCACAATGCGGCAATTGCTAGTATCATCCTAATGGAATTTATTCTCGTCACAGGAAAATACGTATCGAAATAATCATGGCCCTCACGTTGCTTGTATCCCTTGGTTACAAGTCTGGCCTTGTACTTATCGATGGAACCGTCAGGTTTCATTTTCCGTTTAAAAATCCACTTGGATCCCAAAGGTTATTTCCCGGAGGAAGATCAACCAATTCCCATGTGTGATTTTGTAGGATAGAATCCACCTCACTTTTGATGGCTTCTTTCCATATAGGACCTTCGGTAGACGTCACGGCTTCCGTATAAGTCCATGGTTCATTTTCTACCAAACATGTTTGAAAATCCGGTTCATTTTCTACCATACATGTTAGAATATCCGAGTCAAATTATACCAAGTAGGTGAGAAAATCCGGTTCGAAGGATATTTCAACTCTAGCAGCTACGTCTGGGTTCGGGTTCTTCTCCGGACCCCTCGCTAGTATTTTCCATAGCTACGTCAAATATTCGTTTTGACGTGCTTGGTCCTTCATTGGACTTGCATGGAAATACGTCTTCAAAGAATGATGCATTCCTTGATTCAATTATTGTGTTTTTATGTACATCCGGATTATTCGAATCGTACACTAAAAACCGATAAACACTACTATTTTGCGCATATCCAATAAAAATACAATCCACCGTTTTTGGACCTATTTTTATTTTCTTAGGTGTTGGTACAAGCACTTTTGCCAGACACCCCCACACTTTTAAATATTGATAGGAAGACCGTTTGCCTTTCCACAACTCGTACGGAGTTTTATCATATTTTTTTGGGGGAACCTTATTTAAAAGGTAATTGCTTGACAAGACTGCTTCGCCCCACATATTTTGTGGCAGACCCGAACTTACTAGCATCACATTCATCATATCTTTCAATGTGCGATTCTTTCGTCCGGCAACACCGTTTGATTGAGGTGAATAGGGTGCGGTACGTTCATGTACTATACCCACACTCGCGCAAAAGTCACCAATTAGTGCTTCATACTCCCCACCTCGGTCACTTCTAACCGTTTTAATCCGTCGATTAAGTTGGTTTTCCACTTCTTTCTTATAAAGAACGAATTTATCGATTGCTTCGTGTTTATTTTTTAATAAATAAACATAGCTATAGCAAGTGCTATCATCGATAAAAGTAATAAAATATTAATTACCGCCACGTGTTTGTATTGATTCAAAATCACAAACGTCACTATGAATTAATTCTAGTGGTTCCGTTTTTCTTTCAACCGATTTGAAAGATGTTTTCGTTAGTTTTGTCTCTACACAAACTTCACATTTGTGCTTCACATCAATTGTGAATTTAGGAATGTGCTCCATGTTAATTAATCTACATATAGAATTAAAATTAATATGTCCTAATCTACCATGCCACACATTAGAAGACTCAAGCAAGTAAGCAGAAGGGATTTGATGATTATTATTATTAATAGCCATTACATTGAGCTTAAACAGCCCATCACATGTATACCCCTTGCCCACATACATTCCCGATTTAGACAAAACTAGTTTGTCCGACTCAAACACCATGAGAAAGCCATGTTTGTTCAACAATGAACCCGAGTTCAGGTTTTTGCGTATCTCCGGGACGTACAACACATTGTTGAGAGTTAGCTCCTTGCCCGAAGTCATCTTCAGGACCACCTTGCCCACGCCTTCAACCGCGGAATGAGCTGAGTTTCCCATCCACACTTTCTCACCATTTGATGGCTCAAAAGTAGTGAATAACTCCCGGTTTGAGCAAATATGCCGGGTTGCACCGGTGTCCACGAACCACTCCTTGGAATTGGATCCAACGAGGTTGACCTCGGTCACCACAGCTGCAAGGATGATGTCTTCATCCTTTTGCCCACCTTGCACCAAGTTGACTTGAGAGTCTTTCTTTTTTCTTGGTGCCTTGCAATCCGAGGAGTTGTGTCCATTTTTGTTGCAATTGAAGCATTTTCCATTAAATTTGGGTTTGGAAATGCCTCCCTTTGGATCAAGCTTGCTCTTCCCATTATTTTTATTTTTGGAGCCTTTTGCATGCTCCACCACGTTGGCCTTGACGCCGCTAACGATTGGGAGTCTCCCATCGTTCTTCCGATTATCCTCTTCAATCCGCAGACGGAGGATCAACAGCTCCAAGTTCATTTCCTTTCGCTTATGCTTAAGGTAGTTCTTGAAATCCTTCCAAGCCGGCGGCAACAAATGTATAATTGACGCCACTTGGAAAGACTCACTAACTGTCATTCCTTCCTCTCGAATTTCGTTGAATATCATTTGCATTTCTTCAACTTGACTCAAGACCGTCTTCGAATCCACCATTTTAAAATCAAGGAATCGACCAACAACAAATTTCTTTGCACCGGCATCCTCGCTCTTATATTTGTGGTCCAAAGCATTCCATAGCTCCTTAGCCGTAGATAATTTGCTATACACGTCGTACAAAGCATCATGCAGCCCGTTCAACATGTAGTTTCGGCAAAGGAAGTCAGAATGCTTCCATGCTTCAACCGCGTTGAAAGATTGCGCATCCACCTCACCCCCGGTTGCTATCGGCGCATCTTCGGTCAAGAACCTAGCAAGACCGAGAGTAGTGAGCTAAAATAGCATCTTTTGCTGCCACCTCTTGAAGTTTAACCCGTTAAATTTTTCGGGTTTCTCCACAGAGTTGCTCGGCACGGTCAGCATAGGGATAGCCTTTTGGTTAACCAAAGCATATGCACCGCGTTGTGAACTATTGTTCACCGGAGCTCCACTTTCAGATCGATTATCATTCAAACCGTTCAAAGCATTCTGCCCAACAACATTTTCATTTTCTTGAGAAGTCATTTTCGTTTCTTACGTTATTCGAAAACACAAAAAATAAGTTCGTTCACCAAAGTGACAAACTACAAGTTTAAGATTGTTTACCGTAGTAGAACAATCAACAAGTACGTTTTAAGATTATTGAGTGTGTTTCGAAGAACAAAGAAATATAATTAATAAAATTAATTAATTAATTAAAATGACTAAAGAAAACACAGAAAGTAGATGGAGCAGAATTAGCCAAAGCTCGTGCAACGCACGATGTCCTTAAAACGTAATTGTTGCCTCCCGGGGTGCTAGGAGCGTTGCAACAATCATTTCCCAGGATACGATGACTACGAACAATAGTTTGAGCACTCAAACAAATTGTTCCGGCGAACGAGAACAAGTATGAACATCAAGGAATTTTTCAAGAAAGCTAGAGGTATTTTTGAGAGCTAAAGAGTGCGAGGTGATCGTTTTTTTGTGTGTTGCTACAAACCACCTGCTAGCCAATTGATAAAGGAAGATTTGTTGTGTGTTAATGACGTTTTAATGGACATTACCGTTGGACATCAATGTCCAAAACGTTGGCATTGAATCGTTCGTAACTGTCCATTTAATTGCAAGAGACGTTGGGCATTAATCTCCGTAACGGAAGCAACAGGCTGCTAGCGAGCAGGCGGCTCAGCAGGTGGCTGAGGGCAGCAGGCGCCTCAGCAGGTGGCTGCCTTGCAGCAGGCGCCTCAGCAGGTGGATGTCTGGCAGCAGGCGGCTCCAACGGGCAGAACTTTGAGAATCAATTTCTCATTCACCCGTTATCCGTTTTGAGTGTATCACATATCGAATTGTAGCCCTTAACAAGGACAATCCGAAACCACTTTGACCCGACCCAAATCGGAAGTGGGCTCCACTCAAAATATTGTCCCAAAATGACCATTTAATGCAATTTCTTAACACATTTTCCAACACTATCTTCAAATTTTCCTTTTTCGTTCATCGCAAAATTATCTCCTCTTTCTTCCTTTGGCAAAGAATTTGTGGTTTACAACATTTCCTATACATTCTTACATATTTTTCTAATTTCTGCACAACTCTTTACCACACAATACCCATTACCTTAATCTTCATGTCATTTGTACTTTAGCAGATAAGTAGAGGACGAGGGAGTATATATTATTTTAAAAATAGCATAGTACCCGTGCATACACATGAGAAAAACGGTTGATCTACATATACTTTTATTCACGATCGAATTAAATATAAAAATAGATTTTTTTTCTTACAATTTACGTCATTTCAAAAATGGAGTATGATAAGTGAATATAAAAAGCATAAATCCATACAATAAATATTAAAAGTAAAAGAAAATTAAAATATCAAAAAATCGACATCATCCATTAAAATTTACTACGTAATAATAATTAGTGTTGTTGGTAATAGAGTGAAATATTGAATTTAATTGTTAGAGTTTTGAAAAACTACCTTAAAGAAAATTTGGAGTAGTAATGACTTGTGATTTTCTTTTCTTATCATGTACGTAGTATTAAAACCATTAATCCATGTTTTCTAAACTCTCTTTATAACGCCAAATATATAAATTTTACATGACTAAAATTCGTCTAGGTAGGAATATTTTATCTTTTTGAAGTGATAGAGCTTGATATTTATTATTGTCATAACATTGGTGATAATTATAGAAAAATGTTTTCTCATATGTTTAAAAGGTCATGAGAGAAAAAATATGAGATGAAATTCTCTCGATCAATTATTAGTCTGTTTATCTTATACTCCCTACATCCCAGAAAATTCTTCCTACTTTGACTTGGCACAGAGATTAAGAAAGTGGAATAAAGTGGAAATGTGTGGTTGTAGTTGTATAACAAAAAGGTGACATGAATGTGAACCACACAAATTGTCTAAAAATTATAAGTGGGAAGAATTTTTTGGGACAGCCCAAAAAGGAAAGTGGGAAGAATTTTACGGGACGGAGGGAGTACCTAAAAGCATTACATATGATAGAGATTTTATCTGGCTCAATTATTCCTTTGCACAACTCTCCACCACACAATACTCATTACCTTAAGAGGACGAGAGTGTATATTTTATTTTAAAAAGGCAGTCAGGTGGACAACGTCTTCCTTGCAAGGCAAGGGTCCTAGACTTCTAGAGGTATCCCGCACTCCCACCACAACGGTGTGTGTATAAAGAACAAACATTCAAAGGAGAACTATCAAATAAGCTCTCGAACATACAAAAAAGTGCAAATAAGCCCTTTTATAGGAGTCTCTTTCTGTCCGTCGCCATTTGGGGTGGTTTCCGGTGGAATTTTTTTATGAAATTTTTTGAGTATCTTCTTCATTATGTCTAGTTTATTCAAACCAAATTTCAGCTAAAAATTCAATCTGGAAAGCAGTCAAATGAATTTTGAAGATAACTGCGCAGTTAGACAGCACAATATATTTCAGAAAATCATTTGACTGCATTCTCGGTTGAATTTCTAGCTGAAATTGGGTATGAGTAACTACACTTAATGAAGAAGATGCTCAAAAAATTTCATCAAAAAATTCCACCGAAAACCGCCCCAAATGATGATAGCCGGACAAAGCTCTGTAAAAGAATTTATTTGCACTTTTTATGAAAGTTCGAAGGCTTATTTGATAGTTCTCCAAACATTCGATTGTCATTTTAAAAAGTGGTCACTCTCAAAACACGAACCCGTAACCTCTAATGCATAGAGACACATAGCTAGTTAACTTCAATGCCTAAAGTTTATGTGTTAAATTTTATACAAAAAAGTTGTATAAAATTATCAACAGATTATCTTTCACGTAGTGGAGTCACTAATAAGTTATTATTATAACAAGTTATTAACTCTAATTTCATAAATAATCTCAAAATAAACTAGATTGGTATTTTGATAGCATATTATTTCATCAAATGATCCTTCTTAGTAATCTCTCAATCAATCTTACATTAATACTCTAAATTAAAAGAATTAGTCACATCACCAACAACATCCCCAAATAATGTCATCGAAACTCCAATCCTAACGCTAAACCGTATCTCCCTTAAAACTTTCTCGTCTTTTATTTTTTGATTATCCATCATCTCCACGAATTTCAACCAAATAGTTTTTACTTTATTATTCTCCGTGCTGGTCAAATTTCACAAAGATTTAAGGTATAGAGGAAGTACCAATAATATGTGAGAGTAACAATATTTCAAATTCATAAATTTATTTAAATTTGTATTGTAAAATATGAAAGCACTGCTTTACAAATATTTCAAGAATGTTTATTGAAAATATGTATCAAGAGCAATGGTCTAAAAGGCGCTAGGCGCTAGTCGGGCACCAGCCCAGCACCTAGACGGCTAGGCGGGGACTAGTCGGTGATACCAAAATGATGTTTTTAATAATATTTTTACATAAATGTGATAATTAATATTGTGTTTATGTGTAAGGAAAAACATAAACACACACATACACATTAGCATGCATGAATGATATATAGAATTGTCACATTTAATATTCTATTGTAACTAATCATTAACTTCATTATGTAATAATCATTAAATACCAATAATGTTTAAGAATATATACAAACATGTATAGTTTTTATCTTAATCTACAAGTACCTTTCTTCATATGTGCGGTTAAAATTAAAGGCACATATATCTTTTAGAGAAATTAAAAAAGGCAAAAAAATGTTTGGTGAAACTTGACACCCTAGGCGGCCGACGAAGCGCTTTTGGCGGGCAATTAGGCGTCCTGGGCGGCCGACTAATTCACATAGGCGTCAAATCAATTAGTTGGAGCACCCAGAGTGATTTTTAGAACAGTGATGAAGAGCAATTAATTACACGCCCCACTACTCAACTCCAAGTTCACAGTAAGCCACCGTAGTCAATAGTATAGGAAATTAGGAATAGTTTTGAAGTAGAGTACTAGACGCCAATTAAGCTTAGCTAGTTTGTTAGCCTATTGAGTATTGATTGTAACTTTAAATAAAGATAAAGCTAGCAGCTCTATTGGAATTCAATAACCTTTTCTTTACCAAGTAGAAGATTGATTTGAATCATTGTATATCAACAGAGTTGGTAGGGCACCCATCATCAATAATTAACTTACTCAATTGTGAGTATTCTAACACTTAATATATTTTATACTCCGTATATAGGAGTGAGTTCAAGTACAAAATAGTATTCCCACTAAAAGTGAGAATATATATTAGCCTTTAATGATTTACAAATGAATGAATTAGATGAACTCTAATCACAGGACACAATGTCAAAAAATGATTAAATGTTTATAGTACAAAATGAATATATAGTTAATGAATAAAAATTTACCCATGAGTCCTTTTCCATATTTGGTGCATGTTTGATAGGCATAAATCCTATCTCTCAGCTTTTGCGCTATTTAATTATCTCTAAAAGCTTCTAATTACGAGTATATGTTTGGCACGACAACTTTTGATATCTTTTTTCAAAATAAAAGATCTTTTATGAGAAACTACATTGAGTATCATATGAGAAAAGTTTGTAGCTTTTAACATTAATCAGTCACAACAGTTTGTACATCAAGCGGAGCTAAATCAAACAGTTAATGTTTTATTAAAAGAAATAATTACATACATATGACTAAATCAAAGATTATTAACAAAAATGTGACTAGTGATTGAAGTAGTAATGGAATCATAATAACTTATGTTCAATTTGTAGACATAATTTTCCATGAAACTATATTGCATTAACTATTAATCGTGTAAATAACTTTTATTTTTATAATAATTTTGAAAAATTCCCTTTATGAAACAGATACTGCCTAACCCTTAGGAGACTTGCGACGGGTAAGCGTATTGTTTCAAAAGATAATACGTTAATCTACGAATCTGATAATAAGATAATCAGTTAATCACACTTTCAATGATTTACCAATTCAAGAAGGCCTTGTGTAGAGGTTTATCGTGCTGGTTTGGTCATATATGTTAAAATTAAGGATGAAATTGCATATCAAATTAAGATAGTTATAATGCTATCTACATCACAATTGCCTATCTTTATCATGACGTACTTTTGTTTCCGTAGAGCTCTCTCTTTTGGACCATTGACTTTGGTAATATCTAGTAAATGTTGGTAGACATAAGTTCCCTACCTTTTAATTTTTATATTATTTTAAAAATTTGTAAAAGTTAAATATAAATTGTAGACTTGTATGTAGGGCTGGACAAACCGGTTTACGGTTCAGTTTTTATCGGTTTCCGTTCGGTTTCGATTTATTGAATTAGAGGGAAAACAATTTATAAAAGTGAAATGCGGTTTAAATTGTATGGTTCAATTTAAGTCTAAATCAAATAAAATGAAGTACAAGTGAGCATTCATCCATTGAGCATAGGAGTATAATTTCTATTTCTACATTGAGCATAACAGAGAACAAACTTTTCAGGAAACACCAGTGAAATTACATGGATTTTGTAATTTTGATCGAGTTAACACAACATAGAAGAAATATTCCTGAAAACTTTACAGTGCCAAATACATAAACAAATGTGACATGCTAGCCATATGTTTTAGCACCCATATATAAACAAAAACATGCTGCCAAGTTTCCAGCATCTGCCTAAATGTTACAACACCCATATATAAACAAAAATGGACTGGGATGCCTCCATACAAACTGTGCACTTCAAATTGTTGCCTTCCTAAATGGTCCAAAAAACATTAAAGATCCCAGAAAGGTGCAATTTAAGTCTCCAGTGTAACCTTTCTTCACCAAGCATCAATATCATCATGTTGGTCACTTGATTTACGAAGCTCTATAAAATAAACTTACACATGTCATACACAGCTAAAATGCTTTTCATAAAGTAAAAAAGTATATTGACTATAACATGTTTAAATACCTTCTTTAATTGAATCCAAAAATTCTGCATCTTCTACTATTTGTTGAAGGCTAACTTTGGCATCAGAATCAAGTGAGTCACGTAACCAATCTTGGATCAAAATGAAGGTCTCTTGCATATGAGGAGCTAAACAACTCCTATAAGGATCTAGAATGCGACCTCCTGTGTTAAAGGCAGATTCTGATGCAACCGTTGAAATGGTAATTGCAAGAATATATCTTGCCACTTCACCCAAATTGGAAATTTCGCACTATGTCTCTTCCACTATGACATAATATCGAAATGCATGACCAATGTATTACGTGATGGCTATTCAATTTTTTCCATCAAGTATACATCCAATTCGGTAGATGTTTCTTCCAAACTCCCTTTATCACTAACCATTTGAGTATATTCCGAAAAAATATTCTCAAATCCCTCATCACCATCCAAACTCAAGAAATCATGTGAACTGTCACAGTTAGAGATATTTTATGATTGTGATACATGTATTTTAATTAGCCTTTGTGTAGAATTTATTAGATACCAAATAGGCCTTAAATGGCAATGGTATGCTTACCATAATAGGAATGGGCCTCCTCTTATAGGAGCTTAATCTTTATCTAACCTACCATTCTACAAAGGCTATATATATGCCCTTTGTAGAATGCGTAGGAAGAGAGGCTTTTCATTCATTTTCACCCTTGCGCATAGAATAGAGGCTACAGAAGTTTTACGCTACATATCTCCTTCATCATTCTGTAAACTTCCAAGCATCAATGAAAAGCTTCCACTACATTATCTAGAGCTCCATCTTCATACATCATTATATAGATAGAGTATAGTGATAACCAGGGACCAACACTTGGTATCAGAGCGGGACTGATCGAACGATTGAAGCAGAGAAGAAGAAGCTTGCGTGAAACTTCATCAGCATTTTTTTCTTCTCATTAGCGATTTCCAGATTATTTTTGTTTACTGATTTTGCAGGAAAATGTTTACCGGATCATGATTCGTTGATTGCTAGGATTCATTCTCTGTATTTTTCTCAGCCATATCACTGGCGTACAGGTCAAGCAGAGGAAGAGCGATTCTTCACTTTAGCGCATCTCACTGAGGAAGAAATAGTTTTAACGTTTCATGCGCGAATCTCTTTCTTGCGCGTTAGAGGTTGTGCTTGAAACTTAAGCTGATTTTTGCTCTGCGCCAAAGTGCTCTGCGCCAAAGTCTCCGTGCGCCATTCGCTTAATCACTCCGTAAGCCATTCAAGTTTTCTCCTGCGCCAAAGTTCATGCGCCATTTGCAAAACTCTTGTGCGAAATTCTAGGACGTGCGACATTCTCTCGTGCGCTATTCCGTTGTGCGCCATTTCAATCTCGTGCGCCATTCAACACTTCATTGTGTACCATTTACAATGTTCATGCGCCATTCCTAAGTTTTGTGCGCCATTTACAACACTCATGCGAGATTCTAAAACCTTCCGAGCGATACTGTGTGGGATCAACCCTAAAACATCTAAGGATACTCGTGCATGAACCTACTGCTCGAAGGACTTTACAAACAAAAACAGAACTTAATCAATCAACATATCAACCCGATCCAATATAAGATGGATGCTCTTTCAATCGGTAACGATAACAGACCCCCAATTCTAAGAAGAAGAGAATACAACGTTTGGAAAAATAGGTTTCTCAACTTTCTCGAAAGCAAGGATCAATCATCAGGACTATTTGATTCCATCACAAATGGCCCATCCCAACTGCTAATTGCTATTGAGAGAAATGAAGTTAACAACCCAGCTCTATAAGTCGAGTTGCGACCAAAAACTGTGGATGAGTATGATGACGAAGACAGAGCTAGACTTCGTGCTGACTTGCTGGCTAAGACCTATCTCCTTCAAGCTATTCCCAATGACATCTATATGCAGATTGATAGCATGTCAACTGCAAAAGAGATGTGGGATGAAATTTTCAAGATCATGCAAGGAACTATGATAGGCGTCACAGCCAAGAAAGCAAGCACTTTCACTGTGTATGATTCCTTCAAAGCTAAACTCGGAGAATCACTTGAAGGTACTTATCTCAGATTCCTTCAGCTAATTAACAAAAATGAGAAAGATTGGAGTACACAAGTCAAACATGGAGTTGAATGTGAGGTTCTTATCAGCTCTAGGACCGAATTGGAAGAAACTATGCTCTCAGATAAGACACACCAAAGATCTTGATTACATGGATGTTCATGCAGTATACAATACACTTGACCAATATGCTGAAGACTTTTCTGACTATGTTCATACAACTGTGATGGCTGAGAAAGGCAAGGATGCCGTGGACAAGCTGGCAGATACTCTTGCACTAATGCTTGATAAACCTTCCAAATCTAGCTCTAAGAAAGACAAAATGAAAGCTGAAGAAAGTGAAAGTGCCGACAGTGACAATTGCTTCTGGGATGAGACAGACAATGATGATGAGCTCAGAGATTTCCAAAAACAAATTGCACTCCTGACCTCAAGATTCAACAATAAGATGCTGCTGAAGAAGAAGAATTCATCCTCCAATAAGCTCCGCAAATCCTCTACTGACACTAAAAGAAAAGAACATCCTTATGAATCAACTGAGAACGTAAATGCCGAGGATGCCCTCAAGTGCTTCAACTGCGGAAAGACGGGACATCTGATCAAAGACTGTCGACTACCAAAAAGGAGGAAGGATGCTAACTATTATAAGCAGAAGATTAATCTGAACAAGAAGAAGATGTTGCTAGCAATGGAGGAAAGCAGTGAGAAAAGCGCCCTCATGGCTGAAAAAGATCACTCGATGGATGATTCAGATGCTGAGGAGAACATGGCGTTGATGGCTATTGTTGAAGAACAGGAAGAGAACACTGCTGCTGATGCAATAACTGCTCCAAATGCTGAAAAGGAAAATGTGGTTTCTCTCACTGCAGAAAATGTGGATGCTGACCACGCTGTAAGTACCTCTAATCCTTTTAATTCAACATGCTCTAAAACAGACCCACATGATAAAATAAAGGAGCTTGAGGAGAAATTTGAAAGAGTATATAATGTGTATAACAAACTGCGAGAAAAGCAGACTTGCTCTAATATTAAAATAACCAATTCAGAGAAAATAATTACTAAGCTCACAGCTGAAAATAAAAGGTTGAGTGTCAGTGAAAATGAATTAACAGAGAAACTCAGAGTCACTGAGAAAGAAAGAATCAAACTTTTTGGTGTCAACAACTTTCTTTATGAAAAAAGGGCTGCTCTTTACACAAAAATTAAGGAACTCGAAGACCTGTTAGCTAAGAAGGGCCAAGCCGACAAGACCATTTTCCTAAACCAGCCTAAGGACACTCGTTTCTACAACTCCAAGGAGGGTCTGAGATTGACTAATCCTCTGAACCTGAAAAAGGTAAACTGAACAACCAGAGCAATCTACATCACAAGAAACTCCTGAGGCACAAGAAAGCAACGTGTATACTGACCTTGATCAACCAATCATAACTCCACTACCTCTTCCTCATGAGAGAAGGTGGACAAAAGCACATCCGCCAGAGCTGATAATCAGTGATGCATCAAAAGGAGTCAGTACCACAACCGCATCAGTCAATGAGTGCTTATACTCATGTTTTCTGAGTCAGAAAGAACCTACAAAGATGACTGAAGCATTGGATGATCCAGACTGGATTGTTGCAATGCAAGAAGAGATGAACTCGTTTGAAAGATTGAAGGTATGGACCCTGGTGCCATGACTGTACAGAAAAACCATTATCGGCACCAAATGGGTATTAAAAAACAAGAAGGATGAAGACGGTGTAATAATCAGAAACAAGGCCCGCCTGGTAGCAAAAGGGTACAACCAACAAGAAGGGATTGACTATGACGAGACCTTTTCACCAGTGGCGAGAATTGAGGCTATAAGATTATTCCTTGCATATGCTGCACACAAAAGCTTCACCGTATATCAAATGGATGTCAAGACTGCGTTTTTCAATGGTGACCTGAAAGAAGAAGTTTTTGTTGCACAACTAGAAGGCTTTGTGGATCCTGAACGCCCAAATCATGTGCATAAGCTGAGAAAAGCCCTGTATGGACTGAAACAGGCATCGCGGGCCTGGTACGATGCACTATCAGATTTTCTTGTGGAATCAGACTTCTCGAAAGAAAAGATTGACCCAACTCTCATTATCGAGCGACACAAGGGTGACATCATGCTGATACAGATTTATGTGGACGACATCATTTCTGCCTCGTCAAATCCAAATTTCTGTCAAAAGTTTAGCAATCTGATGCGCATCAAGTTTGAAATGAGTATGATGGGAGAGTTGAGCTTGTTTCTCGGGCTTCAGATCAAGCAAATTCTAGACGGAATATTCATCAACCAGTCCAAATACATCTATGACATGCTTAAGCGCTTCAAAATGGACAACAAGTCAATGATGAAAACCCCCATGTCTCCCTCACAAAAGCTCGACTCTGACCCTTCCGGGAAACCAGTCGACGCTACCAATTATCGGGATATCATCGGCTCTTTGATGTACCTCACATCTAGCAGACCGGACATTGTCTTCGCAACCTGTCTCTGTGCGCGATTCCAAGCAAATCCTAAGGAATCACATCTGAATGCAGTGAAGAGAATACTGAGATATCTGAAAGGAATAGTTAATCTGGACCTTTGGTATCCCAAAGAATCAGGTTTTGACCTAGTGGGATACTCAGATCCTGATTTTGCGGGTTGCAAACTGGTCATAAAGAGTACATCCGGCGGTGCTCAATTTCTAGGTGAAAAGTTGGTGTGATGGTCCTCCAAAAAGCAAAATTGTGTGTCCACTTCTACAGCTGAGGAAGAATATGTCGCGGCTGCTAGTTGCTATTCACAAATACTTTGGATGAGGACCCAGCTGAAAGATTACGGGTTCACATTCTCACACATCCCGATATATAGCACCTCTCAAAGTGCAATTGCCATCACGTGTAATCATGTCCATCACTCACGGATGAAACATATTGACCTCAAATATCATTTCATCAAGGATCACGTTGGGAAGGGCACCGTGGACATTGACTTTGTGTCCACGGAATTGCAACGGGTGACATATTCACAAAGGCCCTGGATGAGAAGAGATTCAATTTTCTGATCTCTAAGTTGGGGATGCTGAACCAGAACGAATAAGTAACTCTGAAGTGTGTGTGTGCGTGTGATCATTTTTTTCTCTTTAAACACTTTTCAAAACTTGCATTTTCTTTATTTTTATTTTTATTTTCTTTCCTCTCATCGCATTTTTTTCTGCATCTCATTTATTTTTCATGCATCATTTTTCAATTAATTTTTCAATGCATAAATCTAGGGGGAGCTTTTTCAAAATCATGCATAAATTGAGGGGGAGTTTTCTAAAATATTCATTGTCAAATGAGCAAATATTGAGGGGGAGCACTTTGAAAATTGAAAACAGATCAGTCTCGGCCCGTTAAAATTTTAAAGTTGTCGGGCCTAGCTTTTTAAAACCAAAAAACATGCACCTCCCCTCACTTCACTCCTTATGATTCAGATTCTCTAACTCCCCGGGCTCAAAATCTTTCTCGCATCTTTCCCTTCTTTTCTCAAAGCTTTTCGCTCATCTCCTTCAAGGTAAAAACTCCATACTTGAATGCTTTCAAATTTTCACAGGTATGTCACGCGAAGAAGATGAACAGAGACTCTCATGGATGCGCAAAACTTATGTGCAATTTTCAGACATGCGCGATTAGGTCAGATGCGCCAATCAGATGCGTTATTCAGACTGATGCACAATTCAGTCAAGTGCGCCATTCAGCCAGACGTGATATTATGACCCTGCGTGATTTAGAGGCTCATGCACGATTTCCATAAGATGCGTGATCGTAAGGATGCGCAACACCCATGGGCAATTTGCTCCAAGCGCGATTCTAGACATGCGCTATTTGCCCCATGCGCTATTTAGGGTCATTCGCTATTTGACCCTGATGCGCCATACCCCATGCGCCATTCTGAGATGCGCAATTTCACCATGCGCAATTTGGGGCATGCGCGAACTGATTGGGCAGCATACTAACCAAGTCTGGCCCAATTTAAAGCACAAAGGGCCCACATTATGAAAAAAACGGAAATCTCAAAGGACCCAATATAAAAAAAATCAAAAAAAAAACAAAGGGCCCAATTCTTCAAAAAAAACAAAAAAAACAAACAAACCAAAACACAAAGCGCCCAAATTATCAAAACCCAATCACAATAGAGGAAAAAGGGCCCAAATAAGAGCTTAAGTTGTGAACTTAGCAACCTTTTTTATCAAATGCTTTAATCTGTTTATCATTTTCAGATTGAAATGGCAGCTGTTCCCAAAATCAGTCAGATCTACCCAAGGGCAAGCTGGTACCCGATCAAAGAGAAC
Organism: Cuscuta europaea; assembly: GCA_945859875.1. Classification (NCBI taxonomy): domain Eukaryota; kingdom Viridiplantae; phylum Streptophyta; class Magnoliopsida; order Solanales; family Convolvulaceae; genus Cuscuta; species Cuscuta europaea. The sequence continues at coordinate 38,065,648 of CAMAPE010000038.1, forward strand.
AACCCAAAGCTGAACCCGGAGGTGTTCTCGTGTCAAGCTGAGGCTGTTGTCGCCATTCTGAAAGGCCACAAACTGTGGAAGGCCTTAAGCGACTCAGCAAAAGTTCCTGAAGTGTATCTCCAACAATTTTGGGGAACACTTAACAAGGTCATGGACAACAACAACAACGAGAGGGATGACGTGATGACTGTCACTATCATGAACACCGAGATCACCGTGACCAAAGATCTGCTGCACCAAGCTCTACAAATCCCAGAAGAGGACCATTATGATGAGCTGGCATCTGAACCTGAAATGATGGCTGATATGATAAAGCTAGGCCATGCTCAACTAATAAAGCTCATTTCTGATGTCAAATCGGGACGCACTTCGGTAATCTTTACTGATGCTGTGACAATGGTTACTACCCCTGTAACCGGACAGCCCGAACCAACCGACCTTTCTGTCATTTTGCAGCGTTTCATGGATTCCACCATCAAACCCTGGGTGCACGAAGCAATAACTGCTCGGGCACAGGAATTCATGAACACCTAGGCATTCCAGAATGATACTATCCAACCACAACCATCCACCTCACACTCCCAACAACAACTTACCCCCATACTTACCCTTCAAACATCTGAACCCTCAACCACAAAACCCACAACACCTACCACCTTAAGGGGAATCCAGGATACAGAACACGTGTCCTCCCTTACAACGACCACACCTCACCCTAACCCTTATACCATTCACTTCGGGGATCTCGAATCTATTATGCTAGCAAGAATTCTGGCAACCGAAGAAGGCAACCGAACCTCTAGACAACAAGCCCTTCTTCGTGTATTCTTAGAAACCGATAGCACATGCCGTGACAGTATCCGTAGTCACAAACGTTCACATGAGGACCCCGATGATTCGGATCCTCATGAGGGGGAGAATAAGAGGCAACAGACACTCAAGCATGGAGCATCAATGAGCCAACAACCCCCACAACAATCCCAACCTAAATCCTCAAACAACCAGCCCCCATCATCCACTCAACCCAATAGCCAAGCCGCAAACCTACATATCTCTAGCATGGTCAAGCTAGACAAAACCCTTCGAGGCATATCTCTCAGAGATATTGACCAAGGATGGAGTGGAAGTCCTGAGGTTGCTACTTCGAGTACACCATTCTATTCAGGCCATCAGGAAGAACCTAGTTCTAGACTGATGACAACAGACAATCCTTGTGATCCCGGCTCTACCTCTCACGAAGAAACACAACAGAAGGCTCCCTCTGAAGAACAAAGCTCGTCCATCTATGATCAACTAGAAGACATCATTATAGATGAAAGATGGAACGGAGAATGGATAGAATGGGATGACATCAGACAAGAGGTCGAGCAATACAAAATGCAAAGAGGAGTCTACCTCAGAGACCTGCTGAAAAAGTGCGCTGAAGATCTGATAGGGCTTGAGGAAGATGAACTCAAGGAAGGGGAGGAATAAAAGAGAACTCCAACAGAGCTACTCTCCGTCATCAGAAGAACAAGAGCGCTCTTTCCCAGAAATGAAAAACCATGGGAGAACATCAACATCACTGCCCCCTTCCAAGAGGAAATCCAAAAGCATTTTAGGAGAAAGCCTGATAGGATCAAGAAACTTGATGAGCTCAAAGTCCGAGGTCTTACCCATCTAAAAGGTAGACAAGTCAGCGGACATCTTCATATGCTATATCATCGATCAACAGGCTTACAGCGCCAGATTCTGGAACATGATCTGAAAACGAGCAAAGGCCCTATTTGGGATATTCTGAATGTGTCCAGAGGAAATCATCACGGAATGAAGTATTCGATTTATCGATTACAAAGAACTGATGGCACAGAGTTCACCTGTCAGGAGAATGACTTCTTTCTACTCAAAATGGACGACATCTATCAAATGTCCATGGCCTACAGGAATATGTCAATTAGGAAGAATAAAGTCTTCAAAGAACGATATGAAGCAATAAGACGCTTTATGCTGAGGCAAGTCAAAGTTCACGCCACTCATGATCTTCAGATGGATCTCGAAAACAACATCACCAGAACAAATCTTACAAAGCCAATCTTGTACGGACCGGAGCTCGAAGAGTTTCCACCTTACACAATTTTTGATGATCCAGTCTCAGTCATCTACCTCAATCATGAAGAGAAGAAACGCATTCTGTGGATAGATGACATTGCAAGATACTGTGATGGAACTCTGAACATCATTAGAGACAAACTGCTTCCGCTGAAATCTGATATCGAACGAAGACTTGCTTAAGCCTCGGAAGCTGAAAAAAATAATTCGACAGAATAACCGCGGTGCTAAAGGCAATCGATGACAGACTCTAAATGAGAAGAATGCTACGCATGTACGAGCATGCCCTATCATTGCGGAAGAACTACTTCAAAAGGCAAAGGAACCAATAAGAGCTGACAAAGACAATGGATCACAAAGGGGGAGATTGTTAGAGATATTTTATGATTGTGATCCATGTATTTTAATTAGCCTTTGTGTAGAATTTATTAGATACCAAATAGGCCTTAAATGGAAATGATATGCTTACCATAATAAGAATGGGCCTCCTCTTTATAAGAGCCCAATCTTTATCTAACCTACCATTCTACAAAGGCTATATATATGCCCTTTGTAGAATGTGTAGGAAGAGAGGCTTTTCATTCATTTTGACCCCTGCACATATAATAGAGGCTACGGAAGTTTTACGCTAAATATCTCCTTCATCATTCTATAAAATTCCAAGCATCAATGAAAAGCTTCCACTACATTATCTAGAGCTCCATCTTCATGCATCATTATATAGATATAGTGATAACTAGAGACCAACAGTCACTTAAGGAACAAGTCTGGTTAACATTTCCGCATTCACTTTGACTTAGAAGTGCACTAGGTATAATAGGGTGTTTGGCATGACATGCACTATATGATTCATAGAGCTTATGCAACACCGCTACTACCACATCTTTCACTTCAACACACCTCTTACTATCTTTACCATGTAATTTTTCCAAATAAATGGTCACAAATTAAAAGTTATTTTACTTCTTGGGTCAAACACACATGCAAGAATGAGCAATTTCGTTAATCTCACTTCCTTCCCAATACTTATCAAATTTACTTTTCATATCAACTACATACTTACTCATATTTACATCAGGATTGCTAATTATTAATTTCAAATTCATTTCAAGTGAAAAAATCTCATTATAGCAACTACTCGATGTCACACTCTTACTTGCAGAAAAAGCTAAAGTAGAATCATAGAAGATTTTCAAGAATCTTACCAATCGACGAACTTTCTACCAATCACTAAATTATAGCGGTCCAACTCCTTTTTGTCTTTTTTCATCTTCTTGAAAGTAAGCACCATAGAGCTTGTCTTAAAGAGCCATTCTATTAAAAGTTGCCCTATGCTTAAATGTTGTAGTCAACATAAGGTAAGTATAATTCCACCTAGTATTGTTGTCCAAAATCAAACTCCCTCTACTCACCTTATCTAGTTCAGAACGTTTTTGAAAAGCCTGAAATCTAGCATTAGAGGACCTAACATACTTCACTGTATTACGGACACCAACAACCCTGTCACATATATCAGACAACACATCTCTCGAAATCAAATTAAATATATGTGCAGAACAACGCACATGCATGAACTCACCATCAAAAAGTAAAGGATTATCTCTCCAAGAACTCAGATTCATTTTCAAGATCCTAACTGCACTATCGTTTGCAGTAGCATTATCAATTGTGATAGTGAATAGCTTATTAATATCCCAGTCAATTAAACATCTCTCTACTTGTTTAGCAATTGTCTCTCCCTTATGATCAGAAATTGACTTGAAATTAATGATTCTTCTATGCAACTAAAAATTCACATAAATAGAATGTGCAGCAACAACCAAATAACTAAAAGTGGTAGTGTTAGCTGTCCATATATCAGTGGTCACAGAAACTCTTTGTTTATCTAACAAACTCTTTGTTTATCAGTGGAGTTCTATAATATCCCTAGTGATTGTTCTTCTTGATGGGACAACAAATCTAGGACAAGCGACTCAACAGAAATGCCTAATCCTGCCCCTTCTACAATGCAAAGTGTCAGTTCATCCAAAATCACCATCTTAACTAATGCACGTCTACACGCCTCTTGATTGAAATCTATGGCGACAAGTTGGCCATCGACCATGTTACCATCATCACGATTAACACCTAGGCCCAACTTATCAACATGTGTAAGATTTTTTTGAGTTTCCTTTTCCATATGTTTTTTATACTCCTGACATCTTTCATTATGAGATTTCAAAGTACTAGTTCCACACTTCACTGATCCGCACTAATATTCTTTCTCACAATAGTTACATCTACACTCATATACAGTTATCTTGTTTTTTGACCAAACTTTGTAGGCTGCTGCCATACCTTTGATCTTGGAGCTATTTTGTTTTCTATTTTTGTTTGGATCTCTAGGCGGCAAAGAACTGGCATTTGAGGTTGATGGTTGCTTCCTCTTTTGTCCAACTTCATGATCCTCCATTGGCCCAATTGTGAGGTCATAATCAATCATGTTAGCATTATCTTCACTAGATGAACTGATATGCACTAATTAGTAGTGCATAAATGTATAGTAGTGGTAGCAATGTTGGTATTGGAAAAGAGGAAAAACATGAAGAAAAACTGCCCAGGGAAAATACCCGATCGGGTTAGAAGAGAAATAAGAAGCTCGCTTCGAAACTACATACACCCGGTCGGGTGAGAAGTGACACGGGACAAACCAACGTGCTGAAACACAAGAACATGACGAATCAATCCGAAGTTGACCGGTACCCGGTCGGGTAAGAACTATACCCGGTCAGTTTAGAATAGATATTTCTTTATATTCTTCTATAATTTCCTATAAATAGCAAACTTTTCCTTCACTAATTTCCATTCCTTCTTCCATACTCTTAAGCTCAGTTTAGAATATATATTTCTTTATATTCTTCTAGCATGTTTAGTCTCCAAATGAGGAGCTAAACTTCCATTTCTTGGTTTTGCTCATCAAGCTTGTTGAATGTTAAAGTTGTGAGTTATTTTCTTTACTTCTTCTCTTTAATATTAATTCCTTCAATTCCTTAATCTTATTTCTATATTCATATTGGGGTATTGCTAAGTGATGATTAGTTAATGCTTCGACATTAATTATTACTAGAAACGATCAACGAACCGATGGTTAATTGTTGGTGGTTTCACAAGTAAGTAACTTCAGTTTGTTAATGCACGGTCGTGGTTAATAGACTTAAGAGGAATTAATTTTGTTGGTTAAACTGAAACCGTTGTGTTGAGGTTATCAATCTCAATTGATTTCATCAAGGAGTTGAAAAGATTAAATGCTACTATTCAATCGTTATACGGCATTGTTCTATATTTGATTAATAGTAAGTGTTGTTAATGAACGATCATTATTAATAACTATCCTCGATGAATTGGAGATACTCCATGATTGAGTATTCGAGAGAGGATAAGTTAAAGATATAACCGGGATCAACTAAGTATATCAACAAGTGAAAAGTAGCAAAGCCAAGTTCTTTTATCTTTGAATTAAAACTCATATAAATCGTTCAACTTGTTTAAATTATTTAATTTCCAACAATCCCAAAACCCCCCTTTTATTTACTAGTTTCATAAAAAGAGAATTATTACTTTCCCTGTAGATATGAACTCTATTTCACTATACTACGTATAAATGTTAGTATCGAATTTATTTTGAGGCACATATTACTTTAGTGCCGTCATGAACAATCTGCCATCTATAAAGCACAAACACATAAACACATATGTTATTATTAGTAGGTACTACATACCCAAAACTAACATGCATAAACTGTAATAAATCATGTGTACCCTTCGGCTTTGTATTTAAATCATTTTAGTTAGGCCATGTATGTCCTTTAATGGTATTACGATATCACTTTCTATAACTACATGCCAACTTAATGCATTATTTTAGTTAAACCATTTATATCCAAATGGATGCAATTTCATAGTTAAACCATCTATATCCAAATGGATTTTTCAGTCCACTTTGATCTGTTTTAAATGATTCAGTTTACTTTATATCATAACTTCTGAGATATTAAAAACATCAAACTAATTAAACAGGATACCAGCTAACTCAGCAAATCCAGCAATGCCTAAAAGCCTAAACCCACTAACAGAGTATTTTTTTTAGTGAAAACTGTCAAATAGGTCCTCGAACTTTCATAAAGAAGTCAATTAAATACTTCTATAGGAGACTTTGTCCGGTCGTCGCGATTTGGGGCGGTTCTCGGTGAAATTTTTTGATGAAATTTTTTTAGCATCATATTCATCAAGTCTAGTTTAATCATACCAAATTTTAGCTAAAAGTTTAATCGGGAGCGCATTCAGATTAATTCAAGAACACAAAAATGCGCAGTTATCTTCAAGAATTAATTTGAATGTGTTTCCGATTGAATTTTTAGCTGAACTTTGGTATGAGTAAACTAGACTTGGTGAATAAGATGCTCAAAAAATTTCATCAAACAATTTCATCGGGAACTGACCCAAATCACGACGGCCGAACAGAACCTCCTATAGAAGGACTTAATTGATCTTTTTATGAAAGTTCGAGGATCTATTTGACAGTTTTCCCTTTTTTTTATTACAGAACCAGAGCAATTTATTTCCAACAAAAAATACAAGAAACCAAAATAGCTGAAACACTAATTTGAAATCAAATTGGGGAAGGCATTACAATTGCCAACAAAGGGGAAGGAGAGAATCGTTGAAAAAATGGTTTTACAAATTAATATTACTAATAATATTATTTGTGAAAAAACTATTTTGAAATGAATGAGAAATTGTTCCCCGAAAGATAAGCGTGAAATTATATTCAACACGCACACACTGCCGCCGTCAGTCGATCGGGTCGGATCGGGTTCGAGTCTCACCGGACACCTCCGTATGGCTAAAGACTAGAGATTATTTTTTGCTACGTTTTATTTCTTTTTCGGATAAAACCAAATAAAAGACACAACCATTCGTTTTAAAAGAAAGGTCATGTCTTTTAATAGGTGTCTTTTGGGTTAGAGGCTCCTGGCCAGAGCTCTATAAATACCCGCATTGTCTTCAATTTTGGGATATCCGAAAATCATCACACAATCCTCCATATTATATCTTCCTTCGTTGCATCTTTGAGTTCGACGGAATCCCGTTGAGAGCGAAGAACTATTCTATCCTGGGAGAGTATTGCTACGTGTGCCGAGCAAAAACATCTTAAGGAAACAACGCTTAAGTTGGGCTCGGTTACAAGTAATCTTACGTTTTTCCTTAATTATTTATTCGTTATTTCATTTGCATGCAAAATATTGTACATACATATAACAAGAATAACCATCAAGTATGTGTATACAATAACCATCACTCATTCTCCTGATATTTCTAATTCTTTGAATATTTTCTTGAGTTTTTTCTCTGCCTCACCGGATACTTATGAAGGCATTAAGTGCTGTATTAAGATCTGGATTACTCCTCATATTAGGTTGACATTTTAGGATGGAACCTCAATCTTAACATGATATCAAAGATAAATCGATCCATGGTGTGGGTTCCCTTATGAAAAATGATTGACACGATTATAAAAAAATGACTAACAAATCGATGAAAAGAAATGAATGACGGCACGATCGAGACGAAGTGTCTGGTCGTGAGGATTGGTGTTGATTTCCCACATCGGATACTTATGAAGGCATTAAGTGTTATATTAAGATCTGAATTACTCCTCCTATCAGGTTGAATTTTTAGAATGGAACCACAGATCTTAACACTTATTAAGTGGCAAAAGAAGAAAAGCTTTTTGTTGGATAATGGTTGGATGTATTATAAGTGACCAGTCCATGATGATGTGTACACCACTCCATTTTGGATCTCTCTTCTGATCCCAGCTGGTGCTCTAACATACGGAACACTTCTCAGTTCGGGCCCTATAAAAATGGCGTATTCCGCGCATATCAACAGTATCCCCACACCCAATATAAATAATGATGCGGCCTACAATATGAATTGAAGCGAACTAGCTATAATACCCAGTCCAGTAGTTCAAAAACAATGAAAAGAAATTAAAGTTCAGTTTGGACACATGCCATAAAGGTCGTACTAGGTTCCCACATCAAAAATTAATTAAGGCACAGTTTGGTAACATAGTTAATGACTTATTCTATTTATTTCACCTACCAACATAAAACAATCTCATTGTGAAGCGCCTTATTTATGGGTAATTCTAAATGCAGCCCCTATTTTACTAAACACAGCCCTTAATTAGATTTAATTAATTAAATATATAAATCAAATGCCTATTATATCCCTGTTGTTGTGGACTTCTTCTTCGGCCGCAAAACCACTCTATCTTCAGTCTCAAATATTTCTGATCCCGCTCAAAGTAGGCAAAGACATGGTGGAGCCGCCGATGGATGAAGGAGGAGAGCGGTGTAGCACCACCGTCCTTCAAATACCTACGGCTGAAATTGACATATTTTAATTTGTTCCGCTTTCTTCTTCTTTTGCTCTCTAGTAGTGACTTGGTGTTGATATATATGTTCTGCAAAATTGAGTAATGAAATCGTGGTGTACCATCCCCATAAATAAACTAGGCAACTTAGATTTGAAACTTCTAATATATAAAACAGAGGATTGAACATTTGAACCACACATACGTTGTCTGGTTACTTTTCTAAAATTATTACTCCATATTTCTCGTAATATGTATAGTATTGATCTAATAATAAAGGAATAAAAACATAGAAGTTGTAAAGATGCAATAAAGACACGATCTTGCTACGATTTCTTCTGTATCTTCTCTTCTTTTTTTCTCTTTTTTCTTCCCCTTCTTCTTATAAACTCCGTACTAATTATCACATTCCAGAGTTCTATGAAAGGGAAAATCTCTCATACGAGGACCGAGTTCGATTGAAGCAGAAGCATAATCGTCCCTAATTATCTCTCTTCTTCAAGTTAGGTTCCTTCCAAAGTTCCAGACATATGAGGCTTGCGTCGGCGTGTGGATGGTTGGGTTAAGTGGGTGAAGGATAAATTGGTATTTAGAAAAAGATTTTTATTTTAATTTTAATATCGTGGCTGTGGTTAGTAAATGGGTGGCTGTCAATAGAATTCCCCCTTATTTATTTGGAATTTGTTTAACCAAAGGCCTTTTCTTAGGAAAATTACAATAAAGTCTCGTATTAGAAAATTGTGAAGCAACAAAATGTTATATTAACACAGGAACAATTCCTCCTATCAGATTGACCTTTGAGAATCAATTCTCGTTTAGTGTCTTCACATTAAATGTTACCTTATATTGATATCGATGTATTTTAGTATACTAACTCTTACATGAAGGATATCAATATGACATTGACTCCGTTTGTTTCTTGGCGGTTTCACGCCAAAACGCTGCAAAAAGCAGCATTTACCTTTGTAAAAAATTGGCGGTTTGATCTAAGCCGCCGATATCCAAACAGGTCCATTATCACTCAAAATGCTCTTTGCAGCCGAGTATTCCTCTCCGTGTAGTTTTTATTTTCTGGTTTCTCACGTCTTTGGAATTGGTAACATGTACAACAATGTGGTAAATAAAAATATTATTGGTTTAGGAATACAACCCTTGAGGTTATTGTTGTGAAAGAAAGATAGACACGACAGACAATAGCTAGCAATTTTGAGGTCCCAAAAGGAGCAACAAAAATTGAGAGGGCTCGATCTTTCCATACCCTTGCCCGTAGAATTATACGATGTCTGATTATATCATTTTAGTCTCAGATCACAACAAATTTAGTCAAATCAAATCAGATTTAACTAAATTCAAACAATCTCGAATTATATGAGATCAGTAGATCAAATCTGACCAAACTAGACTGCGACCGTCATAAATTACACATAGAACATATAATTAATAGAGCGTACATGACTAGTTTAGACCACATCAAATCAAACCACCCCTTAAACCAATGAGATCATAATCAAACTAGAACAAAAAATTAAAGTCCAATAAAAAAACATCATTGCTGCTACAAATAATATTGTGTGTGTAAGCTCTACTTATCTTAATTACCGTAACACCTTGTCTTGGACAAATATCAGGGGTAGTATACATGGAGATTCACTTAGGATGTTTTTTATTGGATTGGTGTAATCTAAGATCAGAGTATCAGACCAATTGCAAAATATACAAAGAGAACGTACTAAACCAATCGGATCAAATCAGAACACACTACACTTAAATAGAAAAAATGAAACCAGATCAAACCCGACCATATAACCAGGCACTACTACATTTCACACACTACTACCAGGGGCGGAGACAGGGGATGGAGGGCCAACCTTGGCCCTGGCCCAGCCCAAATTTAAAAAATGTCTTATTTTTTAGTGTAAAAAAATTTCGGACAAAAATTTTCCAATTTTTTTTTTTGTATCGGCTCAATCCGACCCAGTGTCCTGGCTACGCCCCTGACTACTACATTAATCACAACCCATTAAATATATCCTTAATCTATGCATCTGGGACAAAACCATAAGTACTCGAACATTAATTCTTGTTTGGAAGGATTGGCCGGTACGTGGAGAACAAAGCTTGTGTGGTTAACTGGTTATTAAGAACATAGGAGCAAAAAATAGGTGAGTAAGAGTGGAAAACCATCCGTATCCAGGTTGCAAAGTCGTCCCTTAGCTTTTCAACGCCATTATTTAAAAATCCAAACTGAAGACTGCAGGGAGATAATTACAGACACTGTACTTTTCAGTATATTGTTTCACAAGAACATAAAAACATGAAATGTGTGTTCATGTCAAGTGAAGGAACATGATTATCTTTGACAAAGATTTGCCTGCATAATACAAAAGGGACCGGGTCAGGCTACATTGGCTGAGACCATTTGCAAACAAACACGAAGGTTGACTTTGGACAAGACACATAAGGTTTGACTTTGAAGAGAAACATGAAGTTTGACTATCCTGTTGACTTTTAATGGGGGACTGTACGGTCCTTTGAATGCATCGCTCTTACAAGGATATAAACAGACCCGTACTCTGAATATATCTAGATAGGATATTTTCAATGGCTTTTATTATTGGACAATGGGATTAGGAGTAGTCCTGTAACATTCAAATCGGCGGAATAGACACATTCATCTAAAATTTACTACGTGTAAAGTTATGGTTGAAATGATAGAATTTAGGGATATTTACTAATATATGACTAAAACATTGACAATTTCAGAATATATGACTACTACTTTTGTACATCCCAAAATATGATTAAATATTAGTTTTATACATACGAAACACTATCATATTGGGAAGAAAAAAGATAGAAGTCATATTTAGGGAAACACATTAAATTTTAGTCATATGTGGGTTAATTTTCCCTAGAATTTACTGATTATGCTAAATTATGGAAAAAAATGTAGAATATACAAAGTATTTTATTAATAAAATAAAGAAAAAATTATATTAGAATAGTTAAAATAGTTATTTTAGCTATTTTGTTTATTTAAGTGAATCCAACTAGAACAGAAATTTTAATCTTACCCATTTTGATTACGTAGTATTTTACAGCTCAACGTGCAGAATTAGAAGTTCTGTACTTGGTGAAAAAGTTGACTAATAAGCTGAAAAATAGAGTCATCAAACGAGCTCTAAGGATGTTTTTACTTGAACTGTAATTCGTCCCAGACCAAACCAGATCAGACCAGACCAGACCAGTTCAGACCAGACCAGACTTGGATAGTTATAAAAATACAAAGAAACCAGACCAGACCAGTTCAGACCAGACCAGATCAGACAAGACCAGACTAGACCAACAAATTACAGTCCAAGTAAAAACATCCTAAACATACATTTCAAGTTTTAGTATTATATATTTGGGATAAGTTGAGTTTGCACCCCATTTTATGGTGCAAATTGGACTTTGCACCCCGTTTTTAAAAATTTTTGTTTTTGCACCCCAACCCCATTTGAAAAGACAAAAATGCCCCTCCATTAAAAATTTTGTTGGCCATCAACATATTCTTGATCGAGGGCATTTTTATCGAATCAGACAACACTTACATAGATCGACAAGATCAGACAAAAATTTAAAACAGACCATTTCACCACACTAGAAAATTTTAATCTAATTAAGAATTCTAAAATATCACACAAATTCTCAGATAAGAATGTGTATTTTAAATGCCAAACTGGACTTTGGATTACTTCTCCACCTTAACGTTAGTGATGGGGTTATGGGACTAGGCCTATAGTCTCAACGGCCCAGGCCCCGAACTTGGACCAGCAGGCCCAAGCCCGGCAACCCAGAGCTCGAGTCGGCCCAACCGATCAGGCCAATCAAGGAGCGGAAGCCCAAGAGAGCCTATCGTCCAGCCCAGTCAGGAGCATGCCTTCCAGCCCGGCCAGCGGCCTGCCTTCAGGCCCAGCCAGGAGCCTGCCTTCCAGCCCAGCCAGGAGCCTACCTTCCAGCCCGGTGAACGGCTTGCCTTCCAGCCCAGCGGAAGCCTGCCACACGAGGAGCTCAAGCGTTGTGTTTGCCAGCCACGCCGACCTGTCAGCCACCTAGAAAGAGTAACGCCCAACAATCAATGCACTATTAATTATGTATTTAATTCCGTATTAATGCTATTTCTGGCAACTAAACACTTTTAGCTTCTTTCCTTATTTGCATTATTTTCCTGATTTCCTGCTTGAGTGTTGTACGTAGCTTTCCTAAAAGCCTACGAGCGCCCTATTTTGGACCAACGTTGGTGCTTTCATTGAGAGCCTCTATTGTCTCTCACATCGCTCGAGTAGGAACCACAAAGGAAGATGGCCGGAATCTCGTCCCGACGTGACCATGTCTTGATCCACACCGAGGAATCCACCCGGCCTAGCCGCCAGCGTGCCCTCGACAACCATGGACAAAGCAGGGGGCGGCGTGCCAAGGCGACCTTCGGAACCGGTTGCCAGGCCATGATGACCTGAGGGTGACGCTCAACCACACCCAGGGTGAGCGCTCGGTCCGCAGCCGGCGGGGGGAGGCTGACGTCATGCTCCGCGCATGGACCCGACTCGACTCAATGCCGGGGTGGATGTCCTACAGGAGGCAACTCGAGTTCAGGGGGCTTTGGCTCAAGGTTTCCAGCGAATGGTGTCTGGCGATAACATGGATGCGCCTGCCCGTCAACAGACGTTGGCAAATGTGGAGGTGTCTTCCAGGCGGCGCGACGAGCGATGCTCTGGATCCAACCAGCAAAGGAGGGAAGAAGTCTCCCAACAGCTTAGCCGGTCCCATCGGCAGGCTGGGAGGGGCGCCCGGCAGGGGCGCTCATTGCAAATAGAGGGAGGCGAGCCCTCTCGCCACTCTCACCGTGCGAGCAGTCGGACAGGCTCCATGGAGAGGCAAAACATGGGGTCCCGACCTCACGTGCACGAATGACTTGGAGGTGCCACTGGACATGCCCAGCCGCTGGGGCTGTCCGGGGAAACCCACCGCTGGCCGAGGTGGAAGATTTATGACAGTGCCTCGACGAGTTGAGAAGAAGGGTTGTCGGGGGGAGCCTTACACGGCCGACCTCCGGATACCTGAACCTTTCACCCAGGCGGTCATGGATGCACCGTTGCCCAGGGGCTACAAGCCCTGCGCCATCGAAGCATACAAGGGCACTTCTGACCCCCCAACATCATGTATCTCGGTACCTTTCCTACATGGTGATGATGGGGTATGAAGACGCCATCCGATGCCATGGTTTCTCTGCCACTTTGGATGGTCCGGCTCGTGAATGGTATGACACTCTACCCGACGGGAGTATCACAAATTTTCGTGAGTTGGCTCAGCGCTTTCTCTTGAGGTTCGCGAGCTCCCGAGATATCAGGAAGAACTTCAGCCACCTGTTCGGCCAAACAAGGGAAGAAGGAATCATTGTCGACCTTCTTAACGAGGTGGAGGGCCAAGTCAGTCAAGGTTCAGGGCCTTGATGACAGGACCTGGTGGCCATGCTCACAAACTCTATTCGGTCGGGCGAGCTTTACAAAGATTTTGTCAGAAGTCCCCCCTACCTCGTACGAGGAGGCACTCGACCGTGCTGACCGCCAAACCAAGGCGGAGGACGCCTTGCAGAGGAAAAGAGATGAGGAAGAAGGCGCAAAAGAAGAGAAGAAGAAGGAAGTTGGTTCGGGTGCTGAGAAAACTGACGGCAAAGCCGACAATAAGAACAACAAGTACCAAGGTAACAAAAGCAAAGGCAAGGACAAGGCGGATGTCCCGAGCGGACCGCTCCTGCCCGTCAAGCAATTGACTCCACTTGCTCAGCCAGTCGGGGCCATACTCGACTACGCGGAGGAGCAAGGTTTAGTCAACTTTTCGGAGGAGTGTGATGTGGTGACCGCCAAGCGCAACCACGACCAATATTGTCGATTCCATCAGAGAGCAAGGCATGACACGGAAGATTACGTCATTCTCCGATGGAAAATTGAAGAACTCATCCAGAAAGGGTACCTGGGCCAATTCGTTGGCAAACAAGGAGGCATCCCGCAGAAGAGGAGCCTGACGTGGCAGCGGTCCGACCAAGCTGCCACGTCAAAGGAGAAAAAGCCTGCCAAGAAGCGAGAGCTCGGCGCCTTCTATGAGGAAGACGATGCCGACCTAGGGGACGGCTCCTAGAAATACCATCGATGTTCATTCATATTCGGGGGACCCCAGGGAGGTGACATCTCTGGAGAACAGAAGCAGTGGGCCTGAGCCCTGTACATCGGGGAGATAACCAGAGCTCCCGCCGACAAGAGAGTGAAGAGGGATCCAATCTTCTTCACCGACACAGATTTGCCACCGATGCCTCCGTTGCACAGGGATGCCTTGGTGATCAAGGTCGAAATCAACGACACAATCGTCCACCGAGTCCTGGTGGACAATGGGAGCTCTGTTAACATCATGTACTATGACACCTTCCAGGGTCTCGACTTGGACCAAAAGGACTTGATCCCGATAAGAAACCCACTCTCAGGCTTTACCGGGGACTCCATTGAGTCGGAGGGCAGCATAGTCCTCCCCGTGATGGTGGGCTCCGAGCCCTGCGTGTCCAAGTTAGACGTCAAGTTTATCATCGTACGCCTAACTTGTGCGCATAAGATCATCATGGGTAGGCCGGCCCTGGAGGACCTCAGATGTGTGATATCCCAGGAGCACCTATGCATGAAGTTCCCCACTCCGAATGGCATCGGAGTTGCCAGGGGAGACCAGCGGATGACGAGGAGCTGCTATCTGAAAGCTTGCAAACAAATCAGTCAGAAAGACTTGAGGGTCCACACCATCAACAACAAAGACGTGAAGTATGAGGAGGGTCAGCTCCGCGTTGAACCCACCTCAGAAGTGGAGGAAATCCGAATTGACCCTGAGAGGCCGGAGCGGAAGGTCAAGATCGGGACCGGGCTCCCGGTCGGCTTAAGGGAGAAGATCATCCAGGTCCTTGTCCTTTTTAACGTCGTCTTTGTATGGGGACCGGAGGACATGTGATGTTAGTTTTCTCGAACTTAAAATAGATTGTAGAATAGTGGTGTAAGTACAAGTATCGTCTCCACAGGGACGGACAAAAGGGAATTAAGAATTAAATAAATTCAGCGATTAAAAATAAATAAAATAAATGCATTGTGCGAGATTTGTTTGATTGGGAAAATTAACTAATGCGAATGAACTATTAAAATAAAAGAAATTAAACTAATGGGTTCTTTCTAATTAATGACAGTAGGGAACACGGATTGATTCCGGGGTAATCAGATTTTTGGCAGATCAGGCTTAATTACATGAAATTAATTTAATTGAGCCTAGCTAATCAATACTAAGTTCTTACTCATCTCGCGGCGTAGAGTACAATAATTTAGGGGACCAAGCCGATATCTCATGCGACAGGATCCTAAATTATTTCCAAAACGAGCGAGCTTACGGCCTCTTAATCGGTACTAATCTCTTAGCGAGCGATTACGTGTGTGTGAATGTGTCTTGGAATAAATTAGATCTCTCTTAATTTATTCTACAAGCAATTGTTAATCTAGCCGCGGTTCAAGGTTACAAAAGATAGCAATTAAATTATTCAAATACAAATTAAACGGCATTCATGCAATTAATCCATCAAGAAACTAGCCATACATCATGATTAACCCCTTCATCAATCTCAAATCCCTAATTAAAACTACTCACAACACATAATTGAAGAATCAATAGAATTGGGAACAATAGAATTAATTGTCATTAATTAAAAAGATAGAACTTACAAATAATCCAAGGGAATTGAAGAACAAGATGGAAAAGTATAAGAAATTTCGTCTCTAGGCCTCTCTCTAAGCTCTCCCCTCAAAACAAGCGTTTACAGGCTGTTTAAATAGTAAAACCGGAGCAGTTCGGGCGAAATTAGTACTCCAGGGGGAACGCACGACGCCCACGCACGCGTGCGTGGCGTCCGTGCCTCCGACAGACTTGCACGTAAAAAACGTTGGACGCACACGTGCGTCCCCCCCCCCCCCCCCCCCCCCCACACGCGTGCGTGGCTATCAGTGAGTTTTCCGGCTTCTCTAGTTCGAATTTGACAAAACTTCCTTCATGAAAGTTGTAGACAATGAAGTCCTATATCCACCAAAACTTACCGAATTGAATTTGAATCATCCAATCAAGAGATATTAATAAAATGGTGGAAGGTCTCATTCTGAAATCGCAACAGGGATCATCTGACTTCATCGTCTGTTTTCACCTTCTTCCTCTCAGATTCTTGCAATGGTGTCTTCATATGATTTATATCCCTTGAACTTGGCTTTCATATTCAACTTGAATCGTGTCCTTTGGAAGCTTCTACAAAGAGATATGTTTGAACGATTGACATAAGGACATTCTGAACGTCGTTTTCAAGCTCTATTTGTCTTCTTTTGATCCTGCAGCCAATCCTAGAGCTCTTTTGTCATCAAATCTTCATTGGTGAACCTCCCGGTGACCTCCAAAGCTATCAATTCACTCTCGAATGCTTCTCAAGTTGTCCCGATTTCTCTTCAAGCGCCGGTGCCAGACTCTAAATTCATGATTTTGACTCCAAATAACACAAAACTCGAACCGACGCGTGGTAGACATAACTTGAGCTAAAATTGAGATTTGTGACACCTAAAAGTTAGGGGAAACATCAAAAAACCGATCCCAACATGCATCAAATGCGTGTTGTAATACGGACTTATCAGATTCCCCACACTTAAGCCTTTGCTTGTCCTCCAGCAAACTAAACAACGGGACTTATGATAATCACCAAATGAAATTAAAACAATTAACATGCACAGGTAGTTACAGGGATACTCACAAAACAGAGAGATAAAACCAAGAAAATTCTCCCCTAAACTACATCTTTGTACTGTAGCTAAAATTTATGACAAAATTATTCACAACATCCTCAAAATTATGGCAGCGCACACTAATAAACTAGCTACTGATTAGAAGGACTTGTGAAGGTGGTGATGAATGGTGAATGAATAATCAATCCCTTTATTTGAGAGTTTTGGAACAACCTGACAAGGACTTAATGCATTCAGGAATTTCAGGGCTATTCTTAGCCTACCTGACGTGCACTTGTCGTGAGGTGCACTCAAAATAATTACAATACAACACTAATACGTAGTATAGTGAAGTAAGGTTCGTATCCACAGGGAAAGGAACACTTTTCTTCTATGTAAATAGTAACAAGGGGGGTTTTCAGTTTGATTTGATTTAATTCAATTAATAATAAGATAAACAACCTATATGAGTTTAATTAATAGATGTGGAGGCTTGGTTTTGCTTTTATCCACTTAATGAAATGTTCGTTGATCCCGGTTATATCTTTAACTATCTTCCTCTCGAATACTCAATCGAGGAGTATATCCAGTTCATCGAGGGTAGTTATTAATAACGAGATGCGTTCATTAATAAAACTTACTATCGAGTCAATATAGAACAAGCGCCGTATATTAACTTGATAGTAGCAATAAACTTAAGATGAAAATGATTGAGATTGATAACCTCAACACAAGCGGTTTATTGGTTTAATCAATATAATTAATTCCCCTTGGCATATTAACCATGAGATGCATGCATTAATATTCCAAGTTTACTACCGTTGAAAGAACCAGATTAATAACAAGCGTATTAACCGATCGATTCTAGTAATAATTAATATGAGAAACAATATTAGTTGAAATTTTAAGTAATGTTTAAAATATTAACATGAAATATGAATAGGAATTAATTAATACTCAAGGAAGAATATTAAAGAATATGAATCCTACTATGATTAATATCAAGATGTTAACTAATTGTCATCTTAGTAACACTCCCCAATATTAACATAGAGGAAAAAATAGCTATTACTATAACCAATGCCAAGATGTTAACTAATTGTCATCTTAGTAACACTCCCCAACTTTGATATAGAAATAGTATTTTAAAGGAAGAATTAATATTCAAGGAAGAAGATTAAAGAAAATGACTCACAACTTACAAATTCATTAAGCTTCAAAGTAGCAAAACCAAGATGGAGGAGTTTAGTTCCTCATTTGGAGACTAAACATGATGAAAAATATAAAGAAAGAACTATTCTATACTGAGCTTAGAAGTATGGAAGAAGGGATGCCTAAAAGTGAAGGAAAATGGGGCTATTTATAGGTGTTTTACAACACCTTTGGCCGGGTACCCGACCGGGTAAAGTGCCCACCCGACCGGGTGCATGTCAATATCAAATATCCTCCACGTTCTGACGATCATCAGCATGTTAAAGTGTCCCGGGTCAAGTCAGACCCGACCGGGTGGGGTAGGGGACCCGACCGGGTGAGTGCACTTTCCAGGCACTTTCGGTTGTTGAATCAGACCCGACCGAGTGAAGTCTTCTACCCAGTCGGGTTTTAACTCCTGGATAGTCCAATCTCCTTTTTCTTCACTTCAAAGTCCTCCTTTTCAACACCATAATTCCTAATTCTACTTTACAACTAATAAATGAATGTTAAAATACAATTACAACCAAATTCACACAAATGTTTACAAACTAAATAAAACGGTAAGCAATACACACAAATGAATCATAAAAATATACATTTATGCACTACTAATTAGTGCATATCAAATACCCCCACACTTGAACCTTTACTCGTCTCGAGTAAACCAAATCCAGTCCAAGAAGTCCTTAAAATGACAAAAGTATCAACACAAAAATCCACGAGTGTTTTTTAGAAACACACAAAGTATATCCCCAAAAATATAATAGTTAAGAGGGGTTTCAACTCCATATTTCGTTATCAACCTCAACCTTTTTTTTTCGTTACCCTTGGGATCCTGCAGAAATAAAAGAAAATGCTTTCTCTCGTTCTCTCATTTTGCCTAGGTGCCCTTTCGGGTTTTCATCCCAGCTTCCCACATTTTTCTGTTTTAATCTTCACAACTCACTCTTATTTTTGCTTTATTTTTGTTTAAGTTGCCCTTTCGGGTTTTCAACTTAACAAGCTTTTATAATTTTTTTTCACAAGAATAAAGAGTATGAATGTGAGTATTCCATAAAACTCTCCCCCCAAACTAATCAAAGCACTGTTCCTAGTGCTTGTGTCTGAGATGATTTTTTTTTTTGTTACTTTTTGGGAGGTTTTGTTGGTGATTCGTGGGTGTGGAGATGAAAAGGGTGAAGAGGTGATGAGTGAAATGAGTTTAATTGGTGGATGAATGTAGGAGATATGAAGCTTTTGACTTTTGAAAATGGAGGAAATTTGGGGTGTGGTTCGAATGGGAAGAAAAGAGAATGGGGAAGAAAAGCTACCCGCCCGCACCCTTATCGGGCTTTTGCCCGACCGCCCGACCAGGTATAGTGACTGACCCGGTCGGGTGTAAGCTGTTCACCGCAGGCAGAAACTTTTTATTGGGTTGCCCGGCCGGGTATAGTTACTGCCCCGGTCGGGCGTAAGCTGTTCACCGCAGGCAGAGAACATTTTTGCTGGGTTGCCCGGCCGGGTATAGGGGTCTACCCGGTCGGGTGGTTGATTTATTCTTTGTTCTGCCCGGGCGGTTGGTCGGGTGCTGTGTTTTAAGAGGTAACCCGACCGGGTAGGGTTTTATACCCGGCCGGGTTCAATCCCAGGCCAATTTTTTTTTTTGTTTTTTTTTGAAAATGTAAGAACACACAAAAATGAATGAAAATAACAAAATATAAACTTGGGTTGCCTCCCAAGAAGCGCCTTATTTAACGTCGCGACACGACGTTATTCATTTTTTTTTGTTTTATGTGGGATCATGAGCATCCCTTGTTTCATTTTTCAAGGCCCTATTTGGCCATTTTTCATTTTTATTTTTCGGCCTTTTCCAGTAAGGCCAAACTTTCGTTCTTGTCAACATCTCAACCAATACTGACTTTCTATGTTCAATTTTCTCCTCTTCTCGAAAAATGGAGATTTTATAAGATTTCTCCAAAAATATCGGTTCCTGTGGTTCAAAAATATTTAAAGAGCACAAAGAGTGATCTTTAATTTGGTCTTTTATAGAGTCAAAGATATTGAACTCTACTTTTTGATCATTGAATTCTAAGGTCAATGAACCACTAGATACGTCAATTTTAGTTTTTGAGGTCTTTAAGAAGGGTCTACCCAACAGGATAGGTGTTATTTGATCATCATTTCCCATTTCGAGGACATAGAAGTCGACAGGGAAAACCATATTTTCCACTTCTACTAGCACATCTTCTATCACACCCTTCGGGTAAGTGCTAGAATGATCCGCTAGTTGAATTACTACACCGGTTTGATGTAGTGGGCCAAGTTGTAGGGATTTATAAACGGAATAAGGAATGACATTTATTGATGCCCCTAAATCCAACAAGGCCCTAGGAAATGTGGTGCCCCCTATCGTGCAAGGAATAGTGAACATGCCTGGGTCGCTACATTTTTCGGGGAGTTTATTTTGGAAAATAGCTGAGACATGTTCACTAATCTTAACCTCTTGTTTCTCTTTCAATTTATTTTTCCTTTTTGTTTTGCATAATTCTTTGAAAAATTTAGCAAAACGAGGAACACTTTTGATTGAGTTAAGGAGCGGAATGTTTACCTCACACTTGGCGAAAGTCTCATAGATGTCAGAATCTTTCTCCGGCTTCTTTGTCTCTCTCAGTGCCTCAGGAAACGGGGCTAATGGTTCATATGATGATAGTGGGGGGAGCTTGGCTGTTGTGACCCCCTTCTCCGGTTGAACTTCTTCTTCAGGGTCCACCTCCTTAATTTCTTGATCTACCTCCTTCCATGTTGCCTCACTTCTCAACATGATGGCATTCACATGTTGTCTCGGGTTTTGCTCCGTTTGAGATGGGAGTTTACCCGTGTCCTTCGTTTCATGTCGGTTCACGGCATTTGCAATTTGACTAACTTGAGTTTCCAAATTGTTAATGCTTGACCTTGTCTCATGTTGAAATTGTATCATGGTTTGTTGAAATTTTCCCATGTTTTGTTGCATGGTAGCCATGCTTGAGGTCAAAGTCTGGATCATGTCATCAGTTGACATACTAGATTGAGAAGATGAGTTGGATTGTTGAGGGTTTCCATACCTCAAGTTAGGATGATCCCGCAATCCAGGGTTGTAAGAATTTGAGAAGAGATCATACCTCTTCTGTTGATGGCCTTGGAAATCCAAGGCGTTGACTTGTTCTTCTTGGAGGGATGGGCACGAATCAGTGGGGTGCCCGGTTGCTGTGCAAATGCCACAAGCTTTGACCTCCTGAGTCTTTGGTTTCAGAAGAAGTTCTTTGACCAGAGAAGTCAAACCGGCAACTTGGCTTTCCAACGAGGTGTTGGATTCTGCTGCGGCAACCCTTCGAGTTGAGGGTTGCCCACTGTAATGTCTGGAGTTCTCGGCCAACTCCGAGATGAGATTCCTTGCTTGAGAAGGGGTTTTGTTAACAATTCCTCCTCCACATGCCGCATTCACCATGCGCCTATGTTGATCCGCAAGACCATCATAAAAATAGAGGATGAGGTCTTGCTCGGTGTACCCATGATATTGTGCAACTAGCACACAACTTTTTGAAACGCTCCCAATATTCATACAACGTTTCATCTTCTTTTTTCTCAATGTTGCTTATTTGTTTCTTTAAAGAAGATGAGATGGAGGCGGGGTAGTACCTATCCAAGAAGCATTTTTTCATTGCCGCCCATGTGTCTATACTTCCCGAAGGAAGATAGAATAGCCAATCCTTTGTAGTGTCGTTGAGGGAGAATGGAAAAGCCCTCAATTTGGTTTGTTCTTCCGAAACACCACTGGGGCACATGCTTGTGCACACAATATGGAACTCAGAAAGGTGTTTGTTCGGATCTTCTCCTCTTAGGCCATGAAAGGATGGCAGTAGATGTATGAGCCCAGATTTTAGCTCAAATGTATTACCTTCATCGAGTGTAGGGAATGTAGTACATAATGGTTGTTGATTGAGATTTGGAGCAGTGAGCTCCCGTAGTGTTCTTGTCTCAAGAGCCATGGTTATTGACTCTTCAGTTTCGCTAGAACTAGAGCTAGCGGTGGATGAATCTCTGGTAGATGATTCTTCCGAGTCGGTATTAGAAAATTTACTTTTCAATCGCTCGAAAGTTTGTTCTATTTCTGGGTTTTTGTGATATGTGATTTCGTTTATGAAACGATGTTTAACCATAAACTCTACTAAGCTCAGAAATAGAAAAATAAGCACTCTTTATATTTCTGTTTAATATCTTTTTTTGATCTTTTTTCTTGAAATGAAATAAAAGAAAAATTAAATTGCCTTTCCTCGGCAACGGCGCCAAATTTGACGTGCACTTGTCGTGAGGTGCACTCAAAATATTTACAATACAACACTAATACGTAGTATAGTGAAGTAAGGTTCGTATCCACAGGGAAAGGAACACTTTTCTTCTATGTAAATAGTAACAAGGGGGGTTTTCAGTTTGATTTGATTTAATTCAATTAATACTAAGATAAACAACCTATATGAGTTTAATTAATAGATGTGGAGGCTTGGTTTTGCTTTTATTCACTTAATGAAATGTTCGTCGATCCCGGTTATATCTTTAACTATCTTCCTCTCGAATACTCAATCGAGGAGTATATCCAGTTCATCGAGGGTAGTTATTAATAACGAGATGCGTTCATTAATAAAACTTACTATCAAGTCAATATAGAACAAGCGCCGTATATTAACTTGATAGTAGCAATAAACTTAAGATGAAAACGATTGAGATTGATAACCTCAACACAAGCGGTTTATTGGTTTAATCAATATAATTAATTCCCCTTGGCATATTAACCATGAGATGCATGCATTAATATTCCAAGTTTACTACCGTTGAAAGAACCGGATTAATAACAAGCGTATTAACCGATCGATTCTAGTAATAATTAATATGAGAAACAATACTAGTTGAAACTTTAAGTAATGTTTAAAATATTAATATGAAATATGAATAGGAATTAGTTAATACTCAAGGAAGAATATTAAAGAATATGAATCCTACTATGATTAATATCAAGATGTTAACTAATTGTCATCTTAGTAACACTCCTCAATATTAACATAGATGAAAAAATAGCTATTACTATAGCCAATGTCAAGATGTTAACTAATTGTCATCTTAGTAACACTCCCCAACTTTGATATAGAAATAGTATTTTAAAGGAAGAATTAATATTCAAGGAAGAAGATTAAAGAAAATAACTCACAACTTACAAATTCATTAAGCTTCAAAGTAGCAAAACCAAGATGGAGGAGTTTAGTTCCTCATTTGGAGACTAAACATGATGAAAAATATAAAGAAAGAACTATTCTATACTGAGCTTAGAAGTATGGAAGAAGGGATGCCTAAAAGTGAAGGAAAATGGGGCTATTTATAGGTGTTTTACAACACCTTTGGCCGGGTACCCGACCGGGTAAAGTGCCCACCCGACCGGGTGCATGTCAATATCATATATCCTCCACGTTCTGGCGATCATCAGCATGTTAAAGTGTCCCGGGTCAAGTCAGACCCGACCGGGTGGGGTAGGGGACCCGACCGGGTGGGGTAGGGGACCCGACCAGGTGAGTGCACTTTCCAGGCACTTTCGGTTGTTGAATCAGACCCGACCGGGTGAAGTCTTCTACCCGGTCGGGTTTCAGCTCCTGGATAGTCCAATCTCCTTTTTCTTCACTTCAAAGTCCTCCTTTTCAACACCATAATTCCTAATTCTACTTTACAACTAATAAATGAATGTTAAAATACAATTACAACCAAATTCACACAAATGTTTACAAACTAAATAAAACGGTAAACAATACACACAAATCAAT
Source organism: Cuscuta europaea (assembly GCA_945859875.1). NCBI lineage: Eukaryota > Viridiplantae > Streptophyta > Magnoliopsida > Solanales > Convolvulaceae > Cuscuta > Cuscuta europaea. The sequence goes on from CAMAPE010000038.1 coordinate 38,089,989, forward strand.
CATAAAAATATACATTTATGCACGACTAATTAGTGCATATCACTACCTCAGGAGGCTCAGGTGTTGAGACTAATGGTAAATCAAACGGCTGGGGAGTTTCTGTATGAAGATCACAGTGATTTGTGACTTCATCACTTACAGCTTGTACCGTTTGTAACTTTTTCCTGTATTCTTGGAAAAACAATTTGACACTATTATCTTCTTTTTCTTCTTCAAACATAGGTGGATCTTCAAAAGTATCAGGAACTGTATCATCCATCATGCTCCCACCTTCGCAGTCTGACTCAATGCCATGATCATCCCTATTGATCTCATCAGGTTGGGCTTCTGTGTCACTAGGATGAGATCTCTCGGACTCCTCAGATAGGGCGTTAAACAGCTGATCCAAGTGATTCTGCATTCTGGAAAAAAAGGTCTCCATTCTGGCTGAAGTAATATGCATGAACTGTATGAGCGTCAATTCCAAGTCAGAAAGGCTCTTTAAATCTGCCTCCTCTTGTTGATTCTGTGGCTCATAACTCGGCAAGGATGTAGGAGTGGCTGAAACATTTGTGCTTGTTAATTGTGGGGAGGACGAATAAGGGTATGCAGTGTCCCGGAAAGGATGGTCATATAGAGGTTTGATAGGGCAAAGACATAAATGGTGACCTCCTCCACAGAAGGAACAAATGCTATCCTTAAAACATTCAGATATTTCCTCAGGCGTTTTAGTTTGAAAAATAAATTCAAAAATGGAGCCTGGTCTTACGCTTACCCATGAGTATTGTGATGAAGGATACTAAGAATCGGAACGAAAAGGTTGCGTGGTTGGAGTGTATGGATAAGAAGGCTGAATATTTTGTGGTGTAGGAGAATAATATTGGTGAGGTGTGTAGAATTGAGGAGGAGGAGGAGGAGTGTAAGGAGGGTATGTCGTAAATGGTGAATACTCCATGGAGGTTTGAGGGTAAGGAATTCCTCTAGGAATTTCACTGAATGAGTTCATCACATGCCTCTTTGAAAATACCTGAAAGGTAAGTACAGAAAAAAATCCTACGAAAAAAACCTAAATAAACAAAAATCTCGTTGAAATTAATTAACCCTTAAAACCGACATTGTCCCCCGCAACGGCGCCAAAAACTGATGTTAGTTTTCTCGCACTTAAAATAGATTGTAGAATAGTGGTGTAAGTACGATTATCGTCTTCACAGGAACGGACAAAAGGGAATTAAGAATTAAATAAATTCAGCGATTAAAAATAAATAAAATAAATGCGTCGTGCGAGATTTGATTGATTGGGAAAATTAACTAATGCGAATGAACGATTAAAATAAAAGAAATTAAACTAATGGGTTCTTTCTAATTAATGACAGTAGGGAACAGAGATTGATTCCGGGGTAATCAGATTTTTGGCAGATCAGGCTTAATTACATGAAATTAATTTAATTGAGCCTAGCTAATCAATACTAAGTTCTTACCGCTCTCGCGGCGTAGAGTACAATAATTTAGGGGACCAGGCTGATCTCTCATGCGATAGGATCCTAAATTATTGCCAAAACAAGCGAGCTTACGGCCCCTTTATCGCTACTAATCTCTTAGCGAGCGATTAAGTGTGTGTGAATGCATCTCAAAATGAATTAGATCTCTCTTAATTTATTCTACAAGCAATTGTAAATCTAGCCGCGGTTCCAGGTTACAAAAAATAGCAATTAAATTGTTCAAACACAAATTAAACGGCATTCATGCAATTAATCCATCAAGAAACTAGCCATACATCATGATTAACCCCTTCATCAATCCCAAATTGCTAATTAAAACTACTCACAACTCATAATTGAAGAATCAATAGAATTGGGAAGAATAGAATTAATTGTCATTAATTAAAAAGATAGAACTTACAAATAATCCAAGGGAATTGAAGAACAAGATGGAAAAGTAGAAGAAATTTCGTCTCTAGGCCTCTCTCTAAGCCCCCCCTTAAAACAAGGGTTTGCAGGCTGTTTAAATAGTAAAAACGGAGCAATTCGGGCGAAATTAGGACTCCAGGGGGCACGCACGGCGCCCACGCACGCGTGCGTGGTGTCCGTGCGTCCGACAGACTTGCGCGTAAAAAACGTTGGACGCACGCGTGCGCCCCCCCACACACGCGTGTGTGGCTGCCAGTGAGATTTCTGGCTTCTCTAGTTCGGATTTGATAAAACTTCCTTCATTAAAGTTGTAGATAATGAAGTCCTCTATCCATCAAAACTTGTCGAATTGGATTTACCTCATCCAATCAAGAGATATGAATAAAATGGTGGAAGGTCTCATTCTGAAATCGCAACAGGGATCATCTGACTTCATCGTCTGTTTTCACCTTCTTCCTCTCAGAGTCTTGCAATGGTGTCTTCATATGATTTATAGCCCTTGAAGTTGGCTTTCATATGCAACTTGAATTGTGTCCTTTGGATTCATGCTTCTACAAAGAGATATGTTTGAATGATTAACATAAAGACATTCTGAACGTCGTTTTCAAGCTCTATTTGTCTTCTTTTGATCCCGTAGCCAATCCTAGAGCTCTTTTGTCATCAAATCTTCATTGGTGAACCTCCCGTGACCTCCAAAGCTATCAATTACTCTCGAATGCTTCTCAAGTTGTCCCGATTTCTCGTCAAGCGCCGGTGCCGGACTTTAAATTCCTGATTTTGACTCCAAATAACACAAAACTCGAACCGACGCCTTGTTCACATAACTTGAGCTAAAATTGAGATTTGTGACACCTAAAAGTTAGGGAAAACATCAAAAACCGATCCCAACATGCATCAAATGCATGTTGTGATACAGACTTATCAACATGCCCGGCCTCAACCGAAGCATCGTTGTCCATCGGCTGGCAGTCGATCCAACAGCGAAACCCGTCCAGCAGAAAAGAAGACACCTCTCAATCGAGAGGAGGGAATTCGTGAAGAAGGAGGTCAATATGCTACTGAGTATCAAACACATTCGAAACGTCCTATACCCGGTCTGGCTGGCAAACGTGGTCCTGGCCTCGAAGCCGCCAACCTGGAGGATGTGTGTTGACTACATCGATCTCAACAAGACATGTCCGATGGATCCATTCTCATTGCCTAACATCGACCAACTGGTCGATGGGACGGCCGGCTGTGAGCTCCTTAGCTTCATGGACGCTTTTCGAGAATACCATCAGATTTTCATGCATGAAGACGATGCAGAGAAGACCTCGTTCGTCACCCCAGAGGGGATTTTTTGTTATCTTGTCATGGTCTTCGGTCTAAAGAATTCTGGGGCGACGTACACGAGGATGGTGGCCAAGGTATTTTGGAAGGTGCTTGGAAGGAACATGGAGGCTTATGTTGACGACATGATCGTCAAGAGCACCCGGGCGTCCAATCATGCAGATGACCTGGCAGAGATCTTTGGGATCATGAAGGCAGTCCGATTGCGTCTGAACCCGAAGAAGTGTACTTTTGCTGTCCAGGGAGGCAAGTTCCTGGGGTACATGGTTACACGGAGGGGGATTGAGCCGAATCCCGAGAAGGTAAGGGAAATACTTGACATGGAACCTTCAAGATCAATGAAAGAAGTCCAAATTCTCACCGGCCGGCTAGCAGCCTCAGACGCTTCATGTCCAAGTCCGCTGAGAAGTCCATACCCTTCTTCGAGGTCCTAAAGAAACAGAACGGTTTTGTTTGGAATGATTAGTGTCAGCAAGCCTTTGAGGACTTGAAGAAGTACCTCCTCTCTGATCCTTTACTCAGCAAGCCGGAGAGGGGGGAGACGTTGATCCTTTATCTTGGAGTCTCCCAAGGCGCAATCAGTTCCGTGCTGGTTCGCGAGGAGGAAGGCATTCAACATCCCGTCTACTATGTAAGCAAGACCCTCCAGAATGCTGAGTCTGGTACACCCGGCTCGTGAAGACGATATATGCCGCCTACATCACTTCCAAGAATTTGACACACTACTTCCAGGCACACCCGATCCAAATCCTATCGGACCAACCTTTTGGCACCGCCCTGAGGGCGCCTGGCACAACCCGGGTGGTGAAGTGGTCGATGCTCCTCAACCAGTCTGAGGTTGACTTCCAGCCTTAGACGTCCATCAAAGGTCAAGCTCTGGCTGATTTCATAGTGGAGTGCACAGCCCGAGAGGTGACGGAGAAGCAACATGAGAGCAACGAGCAGTGGTGGACCCTAACGACTGACGGGACGGCCGGAGCAAAGGGATGCGGGGGCGGAATCGTCCTCATCTCACCTGAGAGATTCCGGGCCAACTACGCCTACCGCTATCTTTTCAAAGTCTCCAACAATGAAGTGGAGTATGAGGCCCTACTGTCCGGGCTACGGCTAGTGGGCGCCATGGGAGCAGAGTGGATAACGGTGAAATGTGACTCCCGACTGGTCATTTCCCAGGTAAAAGGTGAGTTCGAAGCGAAGGAAGAAAGAATGATGAAGTACCGAAATGCTGTTCGGGAGTTGCTCGGGCTGTTTAAATAAGCAGAGTTGATCTGCGTCCCGAGGAATCAAAACTCGGACGCTGAGCTCCTCTCGAAGCTATCCTAGGGGCTGCCTGAACACATATCGAGAATCGCACACATTGAGGAGACGACGACCTCAAGCATAGCAGTCTCACCATCCATCAAGGTCCTTCCCCTGCAACCGGTCGCCTGGTGCTGGGTGGATGACCTCCTGCGCTACATAACCGACGGGATGCTCCCCGATAGAGAAGAGGAGGCAAAGCTAGTCCGCCGACGAGCTCCGGGCTACGTCATCTTGGACAGGAAGTTGTACAAGAGGTCCTACAATGGGACCATACTAAAGTGTTTGCGCCCACACGAGGCGGACATGATCAACTCTGAACTCCACGCGGAAGTGTGCTCCGCACACCAGGGAGCATGCACGGTAGCTAGGAAGGTCGTCCTCCAGGAGTACTTTTGGCCGACAATAATGAATGATTGCGCTGACTATTCAAGGAGATGTGAGACATGTCAGAAGTTTCAGAAGAGTCCCGGCCGGCCAGCAAAAATGTACACACCGATCAACACCGCCCATCCATTCACAAGATGGGGCGTCGACCTGGTCGGTCCCTTGCCAACCGGGTCGGGAAACCGAAAGTTTGTCATCGTTGTAGTGGATTACTTTATGAAGTGGGTTGAGGCCGAGCCGCTCGCCAGCATCACTCATCTCCAATGTAAGAAGTTGATATGGAAGAATATTTTTTGCCGATTTGGGGTTCCCCTCCAAATAATCTCCGACAACGGAAGGCAGTTTGACTGCGAAGCTTTCCGGCAGTTCTGCGTAGAGTGGGGCGTAGAATCCAATCGGGTTGCGGTCTGTTACCCTCAAGCAAATGGACATGTGGAGAACACCAATCGGACAATCTTCGATGGATTGCAAAAGAAGTTGGAGGCCCCCGGAACTGCCTGGGTGGAGGAGTTGAACAATATACTCTGGACCTTCAGAACAATCCCAAGGAAGGCAACCGAAGAGACCCCCTTCGCTTTGTGTTATGGCTTTGAGGTGAGGGCACCGTTGGAGGCTGTAGTCCCCAGCCGACGAGTGGAAGAGTTCGAACCAGCCACCAATGAGGAGAGGCTCCGAGCCGAGCTCCACCTCATTGAGGAAAGAAGAGATCGTGCCTTCATCAAAGCAGAAAACTATCGACGACAAGTCAAGCATACCAGGACAGCCGAGCCCGACCTCAGAATTTTGACGTTGGTGATTACGTTTTGAGGCGAAGGAAGGCCAACAAGCCGACAGAGGGAGGTAAGCTTTCCATCAAGTGGGAAGGCCCTTACATGGTTGACGCCGTGATCGGCCCTGGAACATACAAGTTCAAGACAATAATAGGCCGGCTAGTAGACCGCATCTGTAATACGGAGCATCTGATGAAGTTTTACCAGTAGAGAATCGAAGTCTCACTTTTTTTTGTAAACTTCTGTGCTCCGAGCACGGGATTAGAATTTTTAATTCTTCTTGTGGTCCGCCCACATCATGAATTCAATATACTTTGCTAACGATATTTTGTCTTCAAAAGAGGTCCGACCTCACTTAGCAATAAAGGGTGGCGGCAGAAAAAAAATAAAAAAGGAAAAAAAACAAAAAAAAAGCTACTATGCCCCCCTCGGTGTTTGGTCGACCTCGGCAAGGCTCTTAAACTAAAATAGCCAAGCGATTTTCGAGAATCCGAGCAATTTTCTAAAGTAAAGAGCTAGTCGCGACAGTCGAGGCGACAGTAGGGCCGACCTCTGGGTCGAGGGTGCTCAGGATGCTGACCTCCGGGTCCTTTCGAGTGCTCGCCGCCTAACATCGCTAGCCAAGCAACTCGCACTCTCTCCATCCCCGAGTTAGAGGTGCGGGTCCGTTCTAGTGGATCATGCAGGGTCCGTCCCTGTTGTTTGGCTATCCCAGTGAGAGTAACCAGATTATTCCCCAAGTCCGGGCAAACTAGACGGGTTAATGTGAAAGTAGGACTGACCCCCAGGTCATGAACATTCGTGATACCGACCTAAGGGTCCTCCTCGCAGGTTCAATGTCCGACCTCACTGGCCGAACAAGTCGCATACTTGTTGATTCCATATCAATAACGAACAGATCACTTCTATCCGACCAGAAGGGGCACGGATGGGCTCGGCCACGCCAGCCTAACCGCCCCCTGGGAGGTTAGAGAAGCCAGATCCCCGAACAAATTGCTAAAGTATTCGTAATGCAAAGTATAGAAGAATAGACATATCAATTAAAAATCAAACATCCATTTGAAACACAGAGTATTCAAGTGAAAAACAAAGGAAATACAAAATACAAGGTCATGGCTGGACAGGCCCATCACCATTAATCTCCCAATATCATCTAACACACCAACAAAGTCCCGACCGGAGGCCACGAGAGTCATGTTCCCCGGAGCTGGCGGAAAGAACCAGCCCCACTCGTTCGAACCACCAAACTCCTCCTCCCGGCGGACGGCCTCTGGGGGAAGAACGGCTATCGCCTCTGCGGGTTTCTTCATGCGATCAGGAAGGCCCAGTGTGGAAGGATAAAAGGCAGGGCCAAGATCCTACAACCGGCCGTACAACTTTTGCTGCATCAAATATTTGGAACTCTGGAATGCATAGAGGATTTCGCGAGCGCGCCAATACTCTCCGTCGGGGGTTGCCAGCCACCGCTGCACTAGGTTGGACTGCTCCGCTTGTACCCTCACAGAGATGATCTTCTGGAACTGCTCGAAGGCCTGGAACTCGGAGAGCGCTTTCTTGGCTCCTTGTTTGGCCGCTTCTTCACATTCATGCGCACGTGAAGACTGCAGCTCAGAGAAGGCTTTCTGGCTGGCCCACAAGGCAGCCCTAGCTTTGTCAGCCTCACACTGGAGCCTGGCCCGAGAATGATTGGCTGTGTGGAGTCCCTTGATGGTCTTGGTGAGCCCCTGCGAACTAGACAAACGAAAATGTGAGGGGACTCAGGGATAAACACAGTCTATGCTAAGACGTGATCAGCCTACCTCAATAGGTGACCGGATAGAACCTTCCATGAGGGGATGAAACTCCTGGGAAGTCGTACAAGCAAGGTCGCCCGGTGGGAGGATCGATGAAGCGTAATCCACGACCAGGAAGCCTTCATGCATGATCGAGGTGCTCGAAGATGGGAAGGCATAAGTAACTGTATGTTAGGTGTCATGGCTGATCCGCTCGGCCATCCTCTCATCGACACCCTCATGTACCTACTCAACGGACTGAAACTCTGGGGTGACCTTCACCTTCTTCGAGACTTGTTCCTCTCGTCCCGGGGAGGGGGCTCTGTGCTCTTTCCCCGCAACTGCCTGAGGGGCCACAAGAGCGACGGCTGGACAAGGCTCCTCCTCGTCAGATCCGTCCAATTCGACTAGCAGGTCGACGAGTCCCCCCTTGTGCTTCTCTTGCACTGACACAGCTGGCCGAGGCCAAAAGGTAACCCTCACCCTTCCTGGGATCTGCGCCGCACGGTCTGGGGGGGCTCCGTGCTCTTTCCCCTCCGCGGCCGTAGGAGCTGCAGGGGAGATGACTTGTTGAGGCACCTCCTCATCGGATTCGGCCTCAACATCGGGCTTCTCAGGCACATCTGTAAAAGAAAAATATGAGGATAAGGAAAATAAATACAGTGTGGCCAAACGCGGACCAAAGATGTGACAATCACCTAAATATGAGCTGGTGGAGGGGGGCCGCCTGTGGACATTTTCTCAATGGAGGATTTGAGATCAGGGGAGAGGGCGACACAGTCACACTTCCGAACCCGCTAACCCCACTGAAACGGAGGTGACGGGAGGTTGGGGTCGGACACCCAGATCCATCTCTTCTTCCACCCCTTTCCTGAAGTGGGGTAACCCGACCGAAACAGTTTGCTCATCGGCCTCTGGGAGACTGAGGTGAAAAAGCTAGAAGCACACCACTGGAAGCAGCTAAAAAACAAACCAAACGTGGGAGCGAGGCCCACACCCTCACATCGCGCCAAAAAAGTTGCACCAAACATGTGAGCCGCCGGAGCTAATTGACCCGGTGCTACACGCCTACACCCAGGAAGTGAAGAAGCCGAACTAGGAAGGGATGCAGTGGCACGGCCATCCATAACTCCAGAGAGCGGATATGGACCCTGAAATTGGGAGATGGGGGATCGCTCAATACGTCAGTATCTACCGGAGGTTTCAAAAAACAATTATTACCAATCATACTATATGTTATGGTGAGGTCCTCTTCTGTGACGCGAGAAGGGAGGCCGAGTATTCCGCCGCTATCAAGGTCCCACCAGGAATCCAAGTCCACCCGAGTATCAGAATCATCATCAGAGTCTGGTACATTCACAGGTTGGATGCGCGCTCTGTCTGGAACATTGAGAGGTCGTCCCTCAGAAGTAACAATCCGCCTGGATGGAGCCAACTCAGGGAGAACGTTAGCTTGCCACCCAGTAGTAACACCCGCATGCATACGTGGTCGAGGGTCGTGGCTGACCCACATGGGTCTCGCGGCCGCCCCATGCTCTGCTTCAATGCTAGCCGACAATCCCAAATCCACATGACCATTGTTTTCATGGGGAGAGCGTCCACCGTCTTGCATGATCAAACTGAAAGGAGCACGCCTGCACACATAAAAAAAAGAGTTACAAGAATAGATGAAAATACGAAGTGTCGAGCATGATGAGGGGCTCATCCGGGCAGCAGGAAGACAGTCGCCATCAATGGGAGGCTGCCACATCTGCCGCGCAACGAAGGGCAGCTGAGTTCCGGCCTGCCGCCAACCCTATGGAGTGGATGTCCGACTTGGGTGGAGGCCAATAGCCATTTGCTAGGCATTAGACGACAATTAGCGTGCTGCCGCCCTAGGGAGCTACCGACTAGCACGGGATGCCACGACCAGCTCAAAACTCTAAGTGAAGCCAGCCGTTAGGGAAGGCGGCCTAGAGGATGCCGTCCGGTGGAGGAATCACGGCTGCAAACAGCCTGGCCGCCTGAGAGAATGTGCAACCTGACTTGGGGGGTCGCCGGGCTACCAGTCCCCCTGGTGACGCTTACCAGGAGTGGAACGACCGCCAGCTGAAGAGATTGGGTCGGTCGGACAAGGGGGTCCAGACCCGCCGTCCAGATCCACTGGACTGCTGGGGAGATGCCGTCTGCCGCCGGTGGTGCGGAGCAGCGATTGAGCGCAGAAGAGGTCGACCCAGGAGCCTCCGGGAGAAAAACGGTGGTCAACCCAGTCGGCTGGTTGACTACGGCGCTGGGGCGACGCGAGGAAGATGCACGCAGAGACCAGGAATGAAAGGAAAGAAAGGAAAAGGAAAGAAAAGAAAAGGAAAGAAAGAAAGGAAAGAAAGAAAAGGAAAGGAAAGAAAAGAAAAGGAAAGAAAGGAAAAGAAAAGGAAAAAAGTGCGTAAATAATTATGAAATAATGATGATGAATTTCAGGAATTTTTGGAAGTTGACGTGGATTTTGAAGTCTGGGAGAAAGCTGATGGCGAGAATGCTAGGATGATGAGGGAATTAATTTGAAGCCTTTTAAGCTGATAGCTTTGTTTAAAATTAGGAAATCTCCACGAATTTTGGGTTTGACAGAATCCACAATTATTGCTCCCTGGTATGTGAATATCTTTTAATTGGCAGCTGACTTGAACTACTACCTCTTAGCCGAGTTTACTACTCGACTAAGGTAGTGGGGGACTTGTGATGGGGTTATGGGACTAGGCCCAGAGTCTAATCGGCCCAGGCCCCAAACTTGGACTAGCAGGCCCAAGCCAAGCAACCCGAGCTCGAGTCGGCCCAACCGATCAGGCCAATCAAGGAGCGGAAGCCCAAGAGAGTCTGTCGTCCAGCCCAGTCAGGAGCCTGCCTTCCAACCCGGCCAGCGGCCTGCCTTCCAGCCCATCCAGGAGCCTGCCTTCCAGCCCAGCCATGAGCCTGCCTTCCAGCCCGGTCAACGGCCTGCCTTCCAGCCCAGCGGAAGCCTGCCGCACGAGGAGCTCAAGCGTTCTATCTGCCAGCCACGCCGACCTGCCAGCCAACCAGAAAGAGTAACGGCCAACAATCAATGCACTATTAATTATGTATTTAATTCTGTATTAATGTTGTAATTAATTTATTCATCATTATGTTCGGCAGTTACCATTTGTAATCGCCTATAAAAGGCAATTCAAATTTCAAATACAGATATGCTATTTCTGGCAACTAAACACTTTTAGCTTATTTCCTTATTTGCATTATTTTCCTGATTTCCTGCTTGAGTGTCGTACGTAGCTTTCCTAAAAGTATACGAGCATCCTATTTTGGACCAATAGTTAGGTTTAGAGTTTATCCACCCCTCTTAGTGCATGGTTAACCCATTTAAACTTGCCAATCCCACTCATTACTAGGAGCTGAAGTTGGCAATTGTTTTTTTTTGCAGAATTTCTGACGGCTTCTGGCGGTGACTAACGACATCTGGTGGACGCGGCGGCATGCGGTGATGCGATAGTGGTTGCTTAAAGAGCAATTTTCTAACTCCTTTCACTTTACTCCTATTCCGGCAATTTGAATCTTATATTCAATTTGTTGCTATTTAAATTTTAATTACTTTGTATAAGTTTTTTTTATCATCAAAACGGCTTTCCATTAAAATAGAGCAAACACGCAACACCAAATTCAGACAGATATTACAGATCGGATCGTAAGTCATATGAATAGATTTAGAGTCATCCACCCATACAAAGCAATATGACCCGCTAGACACAAAACGAGCAAGAAGAAACCTAAAACGACCGAAAATGAAACAAGACCTATCAAGAGTTCATCAAAAATTAAAATACTCCGACCACACCCAGTCGATCTGAAATAAAAATAAGTAATGTGAAGGGAAAAACAATACGAAAATAAAAACTTTCCTCAAATTGTTTCCTCGGAGGGAGGTGGTTCCGGAGGAGGGCGAGCTACTGTAGTATGATAGAAGAGAATTTCAACCTCCAGAAAATTCATCTGAGAACCTATCATGCTAATCATCGAAATGGTCACCTTCCCATTGCTCGCCAGTTCTTCTTCTTCCGCACCGATTGACATCTTTTTGTATTGATCACCAATATTCTCCATAAATCTCTATGCCTTACCAAGCTGACTAAAAATTCCAGAATCGCTGCTGCACAGACCAATCCGTCCGCTTCGCTGCTTCGTTAAACCCGCCGAATGCCTCCTGAAGCGCCGCTGCTCAAATTTTCCTTAACGGATCTCACTCCGCAATGATCTCCGTAACCTCCTGACTGCCCACCTTCGTCCACCCTCCAAACTGATCAATAATAACAAATTGGTCGGCCGAAACCGAACCCCGCTCCTCGGCTAAGCCGATAGCGGACACATCGAGGCTAAAGATTGCCTTGCGACAACCCTAGAAAATTCCTAACGCTAAAGATTGCCTTGCGGCAACCCTAAAAAATTCCTCTCTCTATTACTCTTGTATAAGTAATTAACCCTTTAAATATTGTGTGATTTAACTTTTGTCAATACTCTGGTATTATTTGAAGTCTTTTGTTATAAGTTCATCACGTCCTCCATGGGCTATACAGAAAAGTGAGCCAGTTGTGAGCATGGTACAATTCTTCTTAGTTACTGCACTTCTTGTATGTAGTGGTAGAAGGAGAAGTTTTTTCAATGAGGAACGCTGCCGCATGGATGACAATGAGATGGGTGAAGTCGGGTGTGTCACTAGTCTATTATGTTTAGTCCGTACATGTTATTATTTGTAACTAGAAATAAATTATTCAATGCCGGTTTCAAACAATGTACGGCTACAGACTATAACTCTAGTTTTGGACTCATTAAAGTGTTAGAAAAATGTGTTAAAAATTGAATTAAATGGTCAATTTGGGGAATATTTTGAGTGGGGTCCACTTCCGATTCGGATTGGGTCAAAGTAGTTTCGGATTGTCCTTGTTAAGGGCTACAATTCGATATATGGTACACTCAAAACGGATAATGGGTGAATGAGAAATTGATTCTCGAAACTCACTCGTTAAAATAGAAGAACTCGGAAAATGATGGATTTCTAGTGCGATTTATCCTACACCGAAAAATCCAAGGGATTTTCACCACCTAAAATGGGAACCCTCTTTGAAGGAGTTAAGATTCCTACAGGTAAAGGCTCTCTTCGCGCGCGCGTGGGGCGGGGGGGATCAAATCCCGAAAACGGAGAAGAAAAACCGCGACTTGCGTGCGCGGGCGACCTGCGGACATGAATGTCGTCCAAACATCAATCAAAGATACGACCTATTTGGGAATTAATTTCACTTTAGGTCCTCCGAGTTTTGTGTCATTTCCATATTTAGTCCTCGTCTTTCACTTTATCCATTTTTGGTACCTGACTATTGTTTTCTTGACCATTTGTGATCCATTTCTAAGCATTTTTACTATCGGAAAAGGACTATATATGGTGAAGAAAACAATAGTCAGGTACCAAAACTGGATGAAATGAAAGATGGGGACGAATTGTGGAATTGGTGCAAAACTCGAAGGACCATAAGTGGAATTTTTTCCGATCTAATTTTTGTTTCTTCCGGTAACGTTTTTATTTTGCCCAGAACCAGAACTGCTCCGCTTTCTGTTGGCTTCCGGACAAGAAGACCTGAGAGGGTTTCTGTTGGCTTCGGAATCAGAACACCTCGTAGGGTGTTCTGGTGGGGGTATTATGGTCGCGCAGCTGAACGATTCCGAACCGTTACAGTAATAAGTGGCCAATGTTTTTATCTTTTAATGCTTCTTTAAATGTACAGTTTTTCGACATATTAATACCCAACGTGCTGGACATTTATGTGCAACGTTCAGGTCCATTAAAACTTGGTTAACACACCACTAATCGTCTTATAAATAGCTGGCAGGGGCTTTGCAACGAACACAAGTTCACAAGCAATCTGCACGTAGTTTTTAGCTCTAACACACTTGCACCTACTTCGAAAATTTCCTTGGTGTTCTGTGTTTGTTCCTGTTCGCCGGAACTTTCGTTTGTGTGCTCAAACGTTAGTTCGTTAGCCACCGTATCCTAGCACCGTGGGAGGCGACGAATACGTTTTAAGGACATCGTGTGTAGCACGACCTCTGGCTATATTCTGTGATATGCACTAATTAGTAGTGCATAAATGTATATTTTTATGATTGATTTGTGTGTATTGTTTACCGTTTTATTTAGTTTGTAAACATTTGTGTGAATTTAGTTGTAATTGTATTTTAATCTTCATTTATTAGTTGTAAAGTAGAATTAGGAATTATGGTGTTGAAAAGGAGGACTTTGAAGTGAAGAAAAGGGAGATTGGACTATCCAGGAGCTGAAACCCGACCGGGTAGAAGACTTCACCCGGTCGGGTCTGATTTAACAGACGAAATTTCTTGGAAAATCATAGACCCGGTCGGGCCCACTACCTCACCCGGTCGGGTGAGAAGTGACCGGGGACAATCCGGCGTGCGAAGATCACCAGAACGTGGCAAATATTTGATTTTGACTGATACCCGGTCGGGTAAGACACTTTACCCGGTCGGGTATCCGCCCCAGGGTGTTGAAAACACCTATAAATAGCACACTTTTCCTTCACTTTTAATCAATCCCTTCTTCCATACTCCTAAGCTCAGTTTAGAATAGCATTTCTTTATATTTTTCTAGCTATGTTTAGTCTCCAAATGAGGAGCTAAACTTCCATTCTTGGTGTTGCTCTTGAAGCTTGTTGATTATTAAAGTTGTGAGTTATTTTCTTAACTTTTATCCTTGAATATTAATTAATAGTTCTTTCCTTAATACCATCTCTATATTAATGTTGGGGAGTGTTGCTAAGATGACAATTAGTTAACATCTTGACATTAGTTAGAATGGTATTTTCTTCCTCTATATTAATGTTGGGGAGTGTTGCTAAGATGACAATTAGTTAACATCTTGATATTAATTATAGTAGGATTCATCTTCTTTAATAATATTCTTCCTTGAATATTAATTAATTCCTACTCATATTTCATATTAATATTTTGAACATTACTTAAAGGATCAACTAGTTTTGTTTCATATATTAATTATTACTAGAAACGATCAACGAACCGATGATTAATCGTTGATGGTTTCACAAGTAAGTACCTTCGGTTTATAAATGCACGGTCGTGGTTAATAAACTTAAGAGGGATTAATTTTGTTGGTTAAACCGAAACCGTTGTGTTGATGTTATCAATCTCAATTGATTTCATCAAGGAGTTAGAAAGATTAAATGCTACTATTAAATCGGTATAAGGCGTTGTTCTATAATTGATTAATAGTAAGGGTTATTAATGAACGGTTGTTGTTAATAACTACCCTCGATGAAGTTGATATACTCCTCGATTGAGTATTCGAGAGGGAATAAGTTATAGATATAACAATGATCGACTAAAATACATCAACAAGTGGAAAGTAGCAATGCCAAGTCCTTTTTATCTTTGAATTAAACACATATAGGTTGTTCATCTTAGTTCTTAATTAAATTAAATCACTCAATCCAAATCCCCCCTTTTATTTACTAAGTATCATAAAAAGAGAATTATTCCTTTCCCTGTGGATACGAACTCTACTACGCTATACTACGTATAAGTGTTTAGTATTGAATTTATTTTGACGCACCGTGACAAAGTGCTCGTCAAATTTGGCGTCGTTGCCGGGGAAAGGCAATTATTTTTCTTTTTATTTTATCTTATAAAAATAAAAAACAAAACAAAAAAAAATCTTGCTCTTCTATTTTCTGAGCTTACATGAGTTGTGAGTATATGGATACCAACACTTCATCCTTAGAGGGTCAAATTTTCTTCTTGACTTCTCTAATAAAGGAATTTACCTTAAACTCAAAAGCTCAAGATGTCAAGACATGCAACATTTGCATGTCTCACAGGCATCGTACGAATTTCTGCCCAAAGCTCCAAGATGAATACCTTGAACAAATTGTTGATGTTGGTTACGAAAGGGATGTACTTCACATGAGGTATGATCCGTTCTCCAACTCTAACATGTCTACGGAGGATATGGTCCGGGCTATTATTACCAACATGACCACCATGCAAAACAACATGGTGCAATTCCAAAATGAGACCAAGTCTAGCATTTTAAACTTGGAAACTCAAATGAGTCAAATAGCCGGAGCCGTGATTAGGCTTGAAGCAAGGGATTCAGAAAAACTTCCTTCTCAAATAGAATGTGATCCTAAACAGCAAACTTTTGCAATCACATTGACAAATTAAAAGGAAATGCAAAAAGAGATCCAAAATCCAGAAGAAGTAGAAGAAGAAAAACACACAGAGCTCCATCTGGTCAAAGAAGAGGACGAACCGAGATTCAAGGTCAAATACCTATCCTTATCATTCTTTGAGGTACCCCCATCAGTTCTAAAAACTTTGAGAGAAACTCATAATATTGAAAAGGAGAGTGACATCTTTGAAATTCTAAGCAAAATTGAGGGATCCAAACATTTTCCATTGACCATGTTAAACGATAATTTCTTTCCTTCACTCCCACCACATGAATCAATGAAAATCTGGATATTTGATCCTGGAGGGATTTTCACAGTGAAGGGTCAGAAAATCGAGCATTCCTATGGAAGTCCTAGGAGTGAAAATGTGGCGAAGATAAACTATCACGATCCAAGTTTAAATGATTGAACACAACGATGGCGTCGTGCCGCGACGTTAAATAAGGCGCTTCTTGGGAGGCAACCCATGTAAGGTACATTTACTTTTTATTCTAGTTTAAGTTTACGCTTAAAAAAACCCTGGGGAACATACCCGGTCGGGTACCACACTACATCCGGTCGGGTATAGAGTAAAAATACCCTACCCGCACAACTCACCCGGGCGAGGCAATGAATGAGCTCAAAATTAATATACTACCCGACCGGGTCTACTACACCACCCGGCCGGGTGTTTTTCCCAAAAACTCTCTGGATAGCTATAAGTTAAGCCTGACCGGGCCATATTACCCCACCCGGCCGGGTCATCGGTTTTTGACAGTAAAAGAGGCTGGGCAACCACCTTCTTCCCCATTTCCCCTCTCCCCCATACAAACCACAACTCTCAAAACCTCCATTTTCGCACCTCAAACCTTCGATTCTACCAAAAAAGAGAACCTCCCAAATAACCAAAAATCCAAATCCCCTTGCTCCACAAACAGCAAAAGCCGTAATTTGCCCAACCAAAAAGAAAATAAATGACACCAAAAAGGGCAAAAGGGATTCATTCTTTTGGACATCTCGGACACAAGCACTAGGGACAGTGCTTTGATTGGCTTGGGAGGAGAATTTCATGGAATACTCACAGTCATACTCCATATTCTTGTATTTTTTTCAAAAAAAAAAAACTTGTTAAGTTGAAAACCCGGAAAGGCAACTTAAGCAAAAATAAAGCAAAAATAAGAGTGAGATGTGAGGATTAAAACAGAAAAATGTGGGAAGTTGGGATGAAAACCCGAAAGGGCACCTAGGCAAAATGAGAGAATGAGAGAAAGTATTTTCTTTTATTTCTGCAGGATCCTGAGGGTAACGAAAAAAAAATGAGATTGATAAGAAATATAGAGTTGAAGACCCCTATTTACTCTTACATTTTTGGGGATATTTTTTTGTTTTACTCGAGACGAGTAAAGGTTCAAGTGTGGAGGTATTTAATATGCACTAATTAGTAGTGCATAAATGTATATTTTTATGATTGATTTGTGTGTATTGTTTACCGTTTTATTTAATTTGTAAACATTTGTGTGAATTTAGTTGTAATTGTATTTTAATCTTCATTTATTAGTTGTAAAGTAGAATTAGGAATTATGGTGTTGAAAAGGAGGACTTTGAAGTGAAGAAAAGGGAGATTGGACTATCCAGGAGCTGAAACCCGACCGGGTAGAAGAATTCACCCGGTCTGGTCTGATTTAAAAGACGAAATTTCTTGGAAAATCACTAGACCCGGTCGGGCCCACTACCTCACCCGGTCGGGTGAGAAGTGACCGGGGAAAATCCGGCGTGCGAAGATCACCAGAACGTGGCAAATATTTGATTTTGACTGATACCCGGTCGGGTATGGCACTTTACCCGGTCGGGTATCCGCCCCAGGGTGTTGAAAACACCTATAAATAGCACACTTTTCCTTCACTTTTAATCAATCCCTTCTTCCATACTCCTAAGCTCAGTTTAGAATAGCATTTCTTTATATTTTTCTAGCTATGTTTAGTCTCCAAATGAGGAGCTAAACTTCCATTCTTGGTGTTGCTTTTGAAGCTTGTTGATTATTAAAGTTGTGAGTTATTTTCTTAACTTCTTTCCTTGAATATTAATTAATAGTTCTTTCCTTAATACCATCTCTATATTAATGTTGGGGAGTGTTGCTAAGATGACAATTAGTTAACATCTCGACATTAGTTAGAATGGTATTTTCTTCCTCTATATTAATGTTGGGGAGTGTTGCTAAGATGACAATTAGTTAACATCTTGATATTAATTATAGTAGGATTCATCTTCTTTAATAATATTCTTCCTTGAATATTAATTAATTCCTACTCATATTTCATAGTAATATTTTGAACATTACTTAAAGGATCAACTAGTTTTGTTTCATATATTAATTATTACTAGAAACGATCAACGAACCGATGGTTAATCGTTGATGGTTTCACAAGTAAGTACCTTCGGTTTATTAATGCACGGTTGTGGTTAATAAATTTAAGAGGGATTAATTTTGTTGGTTAAACCGAAACCGTTGTGTTGAGGTTATCAATCTCAATTGATTTCATCAAGGAGTTAGAAAGATTAAATGCTACTATTAAATCGGTATAAGACGTTGTTCTATAATTGATTAATAGTAAGAGTTATTAATGAACGGTTGTTGTTAATAACTACCCTCGATGAAGTGGATATAATCCCCGATTGAGTATTCGAGAGGGAATAAGTTATAGATATAACAATGATCGACTAAAATACATCAACAAGTGGAAAGTAGCAATGCCAAGTCTTTTTTATCTTTGAATTAAACACATATAGGTTGTTCATCTTAGTTCTTAATTAAATTAAATCACTCAATCCAAATCCCCCCTTTTATTTACTAAGTATCATAAAAAGAGAATTATTCCTTTCCCTGTGGATACGAACTCTACTACGCTATACTACGTATAAGTGTTTAGTATTGAATTTATTTTGACGCACCGTGACAAAGTGCTCGTGATTCTGCTTCATCTATTTTCTGTTTTTCTTTAGTCATTTTAATTAATTAATTTTTATTAATTTTTTTGTTTTTCAAAAACACACCCAATATATAGCAATTCTAAACAGTAATGTTAGAGTTTCTGATAGAAAGACATAATTTGTATTAGAAATTATTGATTCTAGCACTGTTTCTGGTTTTAATTAGATTAGAGTTTTTGTTATTTTTCATACTATAAAATGGTCAGTACTTCTATTCTAAACTAGGATCATGTCCAACCCTACATTTCTGCCACAAAAATAGTAGGTACTTGTTTAAAATGTAATACTACAATGTCTAAAGGTGAAGTATAAATCAAGTTCGCTATTTCATACTTCAATATAACTTTATTTAGTAATATGATTTTACATATCGATTCTTTATCATATTGCATTAATTAAAAAATCGAAGGGTCTGGCATCACTTTATTGCGAATTGACACATTTTTGACAAGGATATGCTAATTAATCCTTGAAAAATCCTCACATAACTAATTGCAATTAGTGAAAAAAGTGAATATACTTATGTATGGATTTTTATTCAAAAATATGTGTCTTCAATCACAAAGGTCATCCCGCATATGAGAACATATGTCATATTTTTAACCTGTATTTTTTGACAAAGATAGTTCATGTTAGGAAAACATAGAGAGAGTGCCATATTGCTCGCTCAATCACAACGTAACTCCGTGATCGTATACATTTTCTCATTACAATTATCATATGCTCTTTGAGGCGATTATGACTTTATCTCAGTGTTTTTTGTCTGACCAGAAGCGCGAATTTTATTAAAAATACTACTCGTAATACTAAAAAAGGATGACACTCTATACCTGAGGCACCCCAACACCTGCACAGTTAGGTAATACACTGAATTCGATTCGAAAAAGATTCGAATATATCAAACGAATCGAATACGAATACAAAATAAGATTCGAATTTTAATCGAATACGAATACGAATATTTGATAATTATACGAATACAAATAATATTATCAAGTATTCGGTTTGATTCGATTCGTTTACAACCCTAGTCCAAGTTGAGCCTTAAAAAACATTGAAATTGAAGACGTTGGAATCCCTATATATATTTTTTTAAATCTACTCTAAATAACACGAGAATGATTTTATAGAAATATTATTGCATATGAAGACGATATCATTGAAGATCTTTTTTTAAATGTCACAATGATTTTAGGGTATGTTTGGTTCACGGAATATCAGATTACCGTGGGAATGTTAGATTACCGGGTATGTCAGATAGATGGGAATGTGATTAATGTATAACTCATTTGTGTTTGGTTACGATTAAAGGAATGTGACATTAAGTTGTTTGGTTGATTGGTATCTTATATTCTATGTTTGATGAATTACTTAAGTGCCCTTTAAATATTTGTCTCTTAACACATTAAACTTATTACAATCTATAATTAAAATAATTAAAATTATAGAAAAACAGACTGAAAATGTCTACTGACTGTTTCACCTGACCTTGCCACTTGACGTTTCAAAACCCTATTCTTTATATTGTGTCCAATAATATGAAGAAATGATATCACCATTTCTTGAATGCTCATGTTCCTGCTTTCCCTCAATCTACCCACGCTTCTAAGCAAATAACATAGTTTCTTTAAGTCGCGCCTATCCATTCTACAATTATTAACGCATGAAGTATCGCTGTCAAAAGCCATCTCCCACAAATTCAATGTCCTTAAGTTATGTCTCCTATTGAACATGTGAGCATAGGTAATTCCTCTCCTGTTATTACTTCTCTTAATAAGTAAACAAATTGCAATGAAAATCATCATGAGAAGCAAGTTTTCCGTTTCCATCATTTGCAAAGTTAAAACAGTGGCCAAGTGCATCTTCTTTTGAATTGGCAATCGAGCCATATAACCTAAAACAATTATATAATACATAAGACTCAAATATGTGGACAAGTATTACTATATTCTTTAGGAAACTTCATAGCAGAATCATAGCTCATGTTGGACAGTAGAATATGTCCAAACAGCCCATCCTTACTCAAATATTACTCAAATATGTGGAACATTAAAAAATCATAGCAAACAGTTTGCAAAGAGTGCAAAAACCTACTTTCCAAGGCCTTGTGTTTTAGGAAAATAAAGCTTACCTACTGTTCAAGGACTTTATTCAAGTTGTTCTAATAGTATATTGAAGGATTTATTTCAAACCTACTGTCCAAGGCCTTATGTTTAATATGTTTCCTAATTATTATCTTTTTTTCACTGTATTTCCTCCAAGAGCACTGCCTCAAGACTGAAAGGGGCTTTACACAGTGTTACATCACTTCTTGATTTCTACTATTCAATAGGCGGTTTATAATTATCAAGGTAATGAATAACTGATATGCTCTATTTATTGAAATGATGATATTCTGAAGCAACACAACAAAAAATAGTATTCATCTTAAGATGCAAAAGCAGACTGAAGTTGATGTTCATCCTAGAAAAATAGTATAGTATGTATCTATAAAGCAAACTGAATCATTATTATTATATCATAATAAGATGAAAATTCCAACAACAGAAATCCTATTGTTTGGGTCGAAACTTAAAAACCGAAGTACTGCTTCCACCTTACTTCAGGTTGGGTATTAGCACTATTAGCTTTTTTACGAGTTTCCTCGCTATTATGTCTCTTAAAAAACAGAGAATTCCTACAACAGAGTAACAATGTTTGTAATATATCTAGTCCCAGTAGATATAATAACAAAGCTACAGATTCATGGCTACAGAGAATTCCAACAACAGAAACCCCAAGCAACAGTTTCATGGCTACAGAAAATTCCAACAACAACAGATTCATGGCTACAGATTCTGACCAGCTAGGGTAAGAAAACGGAGAAACAGAGGCTTAGGAGTGGGAATATGACGCCTGAGAATTTAAGTGATGAACAAGGAGGGTGTAGAAGAACACATACAGAATTTTGAAAATAGAGAAAGAAATTACCTGGAGAGGAGAGCTGCGTTCGAAGGAAGAAGAGAGTTGCGGCTGGGTGTTTTTGGAATAGAGGTGCGGGAATCTTAGAAAACCTAAGGACTTATGGGTTTGAGATGACCGGTAATCTCATTCCCTTTTTCAATTTTGGGAATGTAGCATTCCCAAAAAAACCCAAACCCGCGAACCAAACACTGGAATCTCACATCCCGGGCATCAGATTCCGCCCGGTATAGAATATTACCTCAAACCAAACACTGCCATGTTTGGTTTATGTAAACTTTAACATTGGTTTAAGTATATACGGATTACGGAGTATGAATTAGTAATACTTCAAATTTATTAATTGTATGAGCAAAATCATTATATATTTTTAGGGAAAGTTCCTGAAATAGGACTAAAACAGTTTCAAAATTCCAAAATAGGACTGTCATGTTTTTTATTCCCAAAATAGGACTAATTACTGCCATGTTTAGAAAATACTGCCATGTTTGAAGTCTGGTACTGCCAAAACATGACAGTAATTAGTCCTATTTTGGGAATCAAAATATGACAGTCCTATTTTGGAATTTTCAAACTGATTTAGTCTTATTTTGGGTAATATGTCTTATTTTTATCAATAATTTTGGTTATGATATGTTTTGTTTTTATTGTAGATCTAGAGTCCACTGGTATGAACTGGGCCTCCATAACGTTAGGGCTGGACTTTCATATAACAAAGGTTTACATAGAGTCATAGACCATTTGTAGTAGTCTATAAATTAAAAGTAAAAGATAACGGAGCAAACGGGCTGTACTAAACCGATCCTAGAAAGAATTCAATATATGCTAAAGGAGCAAACAAATCTATTACAACAATCAACCGGCTTCTAAGATAACGAAGTACATACATATAGTGAAAATAATCCAAACTTCAACTCAACTCATTTTTTTCTCTTTTCTTTTTTTTCTGCTTTTTTCCAGATTTTTTTTGAATGCTACATCAAAACTACCTCTACAAAGAAATATCAAATTGCTATTACAATATTACATCTATACAAAGTGCCAGGAAAAGAAATGCTCCAATAAAATTGAAACTTCTTCCAAATCACAATTCAGTAAAAAAATGTCAACTCAAGGGTGAGGGATATATATTTGGCTATTTGGGTTTGGGGTCAACATTGTTGGGTAATCACAAAGAAATTATTATTCAAAAGCACGGTAGAATGCTTTAAGACCACTTAGGCTCAAAGAGGGCAGCAAGCGGAAATAAAATGCAAATGGTAAGTTAAAAGGTTACGAGTTATGAAAAATGGCCTAGATCCCTTCACAATCAGTTTGCACAATAACTTAGCTTTAAAAACAACAATAAGACAAGTTATATCATGCTAGCTAAAAGTCAAAGGACTCACATTCTTTCCAAGAAAGTAAAAAATGCATCCTAAAAGATCATAAAGAACCGAGAAATACATCAAAATTAATGGCACACGAGGCTAAAAAGTTGACTTCAAGTAAAAACAATGTGAAGAACTCAATCAAATTTAAGAGAAAAACTATCATGGAGACCACCAATCATACCAAATACCAATGAAAAGGAAACTATTCACAACTTCAGGCCAAAGAAGTCGTCCTGAAATTAAAAATTTCCTCAAATACAAGCAAGGAAACATTTTGTTTTATGATTTTTTTCTGCAGTTTTTCTGATTTTTTTAAAACTAAAATAAAACTTAAAAAAAAGCTACTCCTCCCCCACACCTATCTCTAGCATTGTCCTCAATGAAAGATTAATAAAAAGAGAAAGGTGGAAAAGAACTCCCTGAATGCACTTCAAACCAGAACGGAAACATCTTGAAAATTAAGCTGCAAATCTAAGAAAAGAATGAAAAGAACATAATGGGGAGAGGGAAAACAGAATTACGAAAAAGATTTTTTTTTTAGATTTTTTTTTTTTTTTTAAAAACATGTGATCAAATGCATGAGCAATAGTGTTCCCAAAGCTCAAGGCTTTGAACTCGCTCCACCGAATCTTCACTACATGAGTATATCTTCATTCTCTCACCATTCACTTTAAAAACATTCCCACATTTTGGATTTTCAAGCTCAATTGCAACGTCATGAAATATTTGGTGAATCACAAACGAACCAGTCCACTTAAAATTTATTTCTTCTAGAAAAAATCTTAAACGAGAGTCAAGCAATAACACTTTAATTCCAGGTTAAAATCTTTCCTTAAAATGGACTTATAAAGAAAATTATTAGTGCGCTTCTTGCAAACTTTGGCAATCTCATAAGTAGCATTCTCAAGCTCATCTTCCTGCAACTTGTCCAACGAAACAATACGATCAAGAATATCAAGTGCAAAACAAGAACTAGAATCAGCAAGCATACTCATGCATTTCAAAATGGAAAACTCAACAGTTTCATCATGCACATTCATAGTCAATTTTCCATTTGAACATCAATCATGGTTTTGTCGTGGCCATAAAAGGTCTACCGAATAAAATCGGCATATCTTTCACATACTTGCATTGATCAGCCATATCTAAAACCACAAAATCAGCAGGAATGATCAACTTATCAACTTGAACTAAAACATCATCTACAATGCCCCTAGGATATCTGATAGAGCGTTCAGCAAGCTGTAGGGACACAGTAGTAAATTTTAGCTCATTCAGCCCTAATTTCAAGTAAATAGAATAAGTTATTAAATTAATACTTGCCCTCAAATCAAGCAAAGCCTTTTCAGATTTAGAATTCCCTAAATTAATGCTGCTAATAAATCTTCCAGGGTCTTTCAATTTTGGAGGCAAATCTTTTTACATTACAGCGATAACAGCCTTAGAAACAAATACTTGTTCATTTGGTTTATACCTACACTTTCTAGTGCTTAATTTTTTCAAAAACTTAGCATTAGCAGGCATATTAGTTATCATTTCAAGAAGAGGCAAGTTCACATTAATCTTAGACAAAAACTTATAAATCTCATCAAAAGATTTATTAAACTTAGAACTTTTTAACCTGTTTGGGAAAGGAACGGGTGAAACACATGGTTTAGGCGGGCACATATGGATCTTGAGACTTGTGCAGCCCACTCTCCTCATGCACTGATTCAGCCTCAACTTCTTCTTCCTTTTCAGCTTCTACCTTCTCTGGTTACTTAGGAATGGGCTGCCCTTCATCCTTTTCAATTATCTTCCCACTTCTAAGAGCGGTGACAGCTTTTGCTTCTTCAGTCTTACTAGGTAATCTCCATTTGACATGGCCTTGCAAACATTCGACAATTTGTCCATTTGTATCTCTAGCTTCCTCAAAGAAGCTTCGTTCTGTTGAAAACGCTGCTCATTTGCTTGTTGATTTTGGGTGGAGATTTGCATGAAAGTTTGCAAAGTATCCTCCAAAGTATGCTTCTTTTGTACAGGTGTTGGCTGGTTGCTTTGTTGCTTGTTACCTCATAAGAAATTAGGATGATTTCACCAACCATGATTGTAAGAGTTGGAGAATGGATCATTTCTCAACCCTTGATTGTAAGAGTTCATCATGTGGACTTGCTAAAAAATAGCTTTAGGTACCGCATTCACAACGGCAGTGGGTTGACTCATTGTCATCACATGCAGAGCACATATTCTTCATCTGTTTGGACAACTCGGACATCTGGATGGCTAATTCTGTCCCAACTCCCACTTCATAAATTCCTGGAGTCTTGAACTACACAGTCTGCTGTTGTGAATTGGCTCCGAGCATTTCAAAAATCTCTAAAGTTTGTTCTGCGGTCTTCTCTCCCATTGCTCCTTCAGTTGCGTTGTCAACAATAGCTTGGCTCCCTTGTGTTAAACCGTAGTAGAAAGTTTGATTCTGGAGCGTCAATGAATAGACGCGGTGTGGGCATTGAATGAGCACCATCTTGAATCTCTCCCACACCTCATGAAATGGTTCACCTTCTGCTTGAGTGAAAGTAGCGATCTCTCCTTAACTCTGAAGTTCTGGACTACGAATAGTACTTGCCAATGAATTTATTGTAAACTTCAGTCCAAGTGCACAGGGAACCAGGTGTCAAAGAGATAACCATGTCTTGGCAGCATCTTTGAGGGTGTATGGAAAACCCCTCATCCTCAGTTAATCTTCAGTCACTCCTTGAAAGGGAAAATTTTGAATTATTCCATAGAAATCTCGCATAAAGATCAACGCATCCTCGGAAGCAAGCCCATGGAAAGATGGCAATTGATTAAAGTGAACAGTCTTGAGATAATAATTTCGGAAAGTCTCACTCAATACAATGCAGGACGCGGAGACACCTTCAGTTGGTCTCCCAAACTCTTTCATTAGTTGCGCATCACCCATAGTTAAATCAAGAGTAAATTCAAGTCACCTTTGTATCCTTTTGTCAATCAAATCTACTTGGTACCGTAAGGTAAGAGGGGGTAATCCTCTTCCGTTCATAGCCACCATATTTCTATTCACAACCATTTTACCCCTCAATTGTGATTCTTCAGCCGGCCTTTCACTCGCTTGCTCGAGTCAGATCGGTCAATCTTTTGTTTTGGAGATGAAGAGAGAACGGCAAAGAGGCATGGAAGAGTAAGTAACTGGCCAAATCATACCACACTCCTCATCTTACGAAACCCCTGAATTTCTTGTTCCTTTACTCTTCTCAATTCTTCTCTTCTCCAAATCATTAGCTTTACATTTGAGGATTGATTGGTCTCGATCTTTTGCGATTTAATTTTATTGATTTCATAGTTTTAATCATTATGGTTAACAAATTTTCTTCACTATCGATCTTCTCTATCTGATCGTGTTCTTGTTGGAGAAGCAAGATTTGTCGAAAACGGAGATGAAGAGAGCCCTAATTTAAGTCATTAGATCTTCTTAAACGATTGTCCCATGGCCCTCCATCTTCAAGCGCTAGATGAAACGAGTGGAAGTTTGTATGCGTATGGATGGGGGAGAAGGCTAAAATAGATACGGTAGTATTTAGAAAACATATTTCTCACTTTAATTTTGTGGCTGTGAATCCTGTGATTAGTAATTGTGTGGCTATGAATAGAAACACCCTTTCAAAAATCAGCCCTTGGACTTAAACCTCACTTTAGTGATCCATTTATTTATTTCTCAAGTTCAGCCCAAGAAAAAGAAAAAACCTCAAATCCTTAAAAGTGAAATGCTTACCTTCAGAAATAACTTTTTAAACATAATTACAAGCGCAAACCTCTCAATTAGGCAAATAATAAGTATATAATTCTGACCAAAATGAAGCACAAATTCTTAGCGCCGGGTTCGGTCCGAGTACTGAACCGATTAAGGTTAACCCAAAACCGAACCGACATTTCAGTTATCCAAATAATCATAACCGAAACTGAACCATTCAGAAATGGGTACCGAATTATGGGAAACCGATATTTCGGATCGGTTACCAAAACCCGAATCCAGAACCAACTTTCAATAAATAAACAAAATCTTTGAACTTCTCAATACACTAGGCCCAAATTTTCAAAAGTGCAAGCCCAGTTTCACTTTGCCTAACAATCTCATGCATGGACTTTGTAGGACTTACACAGTTAGCATTGAATAAAAAAACAAACGCCCCACGATTTGAACACGAGACATCCTTGTAAAGGGACTCATTTGGCTACCATCTTACTAGAGAGCTTTGTTTGTTTCTTTTGGACTGCATTTGATGTTATATACATTTAATAAAGGTCATTAACTATAAAATTTATTATAATTACTATTAATAAAATGCCGGTTCGGTTCGGTTCAAACCGATATATTGGCACTATAAACCAATTTCGAATCGTTTTTTTTTGTCCCAATTTTCGGGTCCCAAATTATATCGGTTCGGTTCGCTTCGGGTTTTTTCCAAAGCGGTTTGGTGTTTTTCGGTTCGGTTTTCGGTTTTTCGGTCCAAAATGCTAGCCCTATAAATTCTAACTTCTCAGACGCCACTGTGGGGCCCTTAGTTTCATTCTTTTTTTTTTAGATGTATTTTTACTCTAACTTCACCTACACACAACCAACTAGAAAATGGGCAAACAACAAAATATCTAATTCAGAAAAACAATGTACAAAATTAAATGAGGCATTATTATACGGAGTATATTGTTAGATCAAGGAGTTACACGATATGGGATGAAGGCACGTACACAACCCGCAACTTACAAAATTAACTAGGGGTGGGTATTTTGGTTTTCGGTCCGGTTTTCTTCGGTTTCGGTTTAATCGGTTTGATAGAAAATGTACCAAATACAAATCGATTAAGTTTCGGTTTGGTTTCGGTTTGTTATGGTTCGGTTCGGTTCGGTTTGGAGTTCAGTTTACCAAAGTATCAAGGTTTGGATTGAAAAAAAAACTCAAAATAATGAACCAAGAAGCGATAGTAATGAACCAAATATAATGTTAGATATAAATTTGTAAACAGTAACAAAACACATATGAACCAAAAATATATAAGCATGACACATTTGTAAGCAGCAACAACAACGACAATGAATCAAATTATATATAAAGCCGAAACAAAAATAAAATTGGTGCTTGTAAGTAATGAACCAAATATGTAGTAGTAGTAGTAGTAGATAATAAATTATAGTTAAATACTATCTACTAAACCACTATAATTGTTATAATTGTGAATGTAACTTTTGTAGTAAACTCTAGTCCTCGACACTAAAATTAAAGAATTAAAGCTTCAAAAAGATTAACATCAATCAAATTAATGAGAGTGGTTTTGGTTTGGTGTAAGTTGGTTTTGATTTGTTTTGGTTTGGATTGGTTTGGCCATGGTTTGGTGTAAGTTGGTTTTGATTTGTTTTTTAAAAAAAGTAATAAATTATTTCATTGTTAGATTAGTTCGGTTTTATTCGGTTTATTCGGTTTTATGATTTTGGTTCGGTTTGGTTCGGTTTAATACGGGTTGGGAGGAATACTACCAAACTCAAATCAAATTACTAATGGTTCGGTTTCGGTTCGGTTTAATTCGGTGTGGTACGATTCGGTTCGGTCAAACTGAACCGTTATGCCCACCCCTAAAATTAACGAACAAAAATGTCCGCTAGTTAAAAAGGATTTTTTGTTAAATATTACTCATAAAGAAGGAATGGACAAAAATATTATTTAGTAACTATTAGTGATTATAATGATGATCAATTTTACATCATACGGAGTAGTAATTTAAAAATATTTTTGTCCACCACATTTTAAAGAGTAATAGTAATAAATTTTTATCTAATTAAAATGTGTTATGGTAAAATAAAAATAATAATTTTATTGTCCGATTGGTATTCACATTTTCAATTTATTAAATCAATTACATTTTTTCTTAAATTGTTACTGAAATTAAAATCGTGAACAAAATGTGACTGAACTTACTATCATACAAGTCCATGGCTACTATACTACTGTGAAATTATACATAATCATAGTAACTAAATGTTATTAGTACATATAGCCATGTACTGCATATAAAGGATCATATTTTGTCAATTATTTTTATTTTAATAATATATATCATTATTTCAACTAATTAACTATGTTTCGATTAAACATTGATTATTTAATTGTTTCTGCTGATCGCATTAGTAATTAATAAGGAGTAGCATATAGTTATATAGTGAAGTCTTTTTGAAATGAAGCTGGTGAATGTATCCATTGTTACATTTTTCATATATTTTACGAAGTTAAAGAGTATATTTTTCTTATGTACTTGTTCTTTTAAAAAAGTCAATTAATATAGTTTATCCGTTCCTATTAAAACTTTCAACTTTCCTTTTTGGTTCGTTTCAATTAAAACTTTCAATTTCCGTTTTTAGTAAGAATTTGTGTTTCACAACATTTTTTACACATTTCTCTCTCTTCTGCACAACTCTCTACCAAACAATACTCATTATCTTAAATTGTGTGTCAAACATATTTGGAGGATAAAATAGAAACGGAGGGAGTAGTTATTTGAGTACGTACGTGTCAATAACAGTATTGATTATTTCAGCAGGTTCAACATAACCTCTAAGCTACAATTGACAACGCTGTTGGACAGTGACAATTCCTCGGAGGATAAGTCTTGTCCAAACATCCTAAACTACGTACAATTCAGGAAACTTAGATGTGCGAGTGTATTTACTCGGTCATTCTTCCTACATCAACCATTCTTGATGTACACACCTTTGAACACACCTTATATACATCATGTTTGTGAAGTTTTTTTTTTTGTGTGTGAATCCGGTTCACAGACAATATTTTGTTTGTGCAAAACATTGTCTGTGAATCAATGTTCACAGACAAAAAAAAACTTTCACAGACATAGGTGTGTACAAAAGTGTGTATAAGAGTGTGTACAAACATCATTTTTGTTCGTACATTGCTACACCCTCCCACCCATATTTAACTCTTATTTTGACGGGGCACAAGTTTTAAAATAGGGGAATTTTGTAAGATTGTGCAAGAATGGTTGTGAACCACATATTCTTTACCAAAAATGGAAAGAGAAGATAAATTTAGGACGAACGAAAATGGAAAGAATGAAGATAATTTTGGGACGGAGGGAGTACTTAAGAAAGTTCAAAAACGAATAAAATAAGAGTAGGCTTCTTAGTTCTTACATTGATTAGTGTGTTTTACCAAATTGGCTTGTGATTAAAATAATACTATCCTCCGTTCCATAAAAGTTGCAACAGTTTGACTTTCACGTTTGCTAACGTGCAACTTTGACTGTAATTATATTTATTTACGTATTAGTAAACATTAAAAAAAGTTAATATATTGAAAATTTACATTAATACAAATTTATTAATATTTTATTAGAAATTCCAATGTTGCAACTTTTATGGAACGGAGAAAGTAATAACAAAGTGATGATTAATTACTAAATGTAAATTGATTAATTGTTGTGCTTATGTCTTGTAAGTTGTAACACGTTATCTACCCTTTATAGAATGCTGATGGGAATACACTATTCATCATCTACAAAATGCATACTCAATCCCTTTGTCTTCAAACTTTCTTTATTCGTTTGTCTCAAAATTATTCCATATATCTTTCCTTTTTGAGACATATCAGAAATCAAAAAGGGAAGAAGTGTGTTTTCTATTGTTAGGGATTTGATTGGAATGTGTGTTTTGCATTCTTATTGTACAACAATGAATTGTTAGTCAAAGAATTGTCAATGAATCAGTACTTGTAACTTCACCCATTTGCTATAAATCAAATTAATTGAACTTTTGTCAATGTGATTAGTTTGGTTTAGTGGAACTTTGTTGTTGAATTTTGTTAGAGTGCATATAATGCCATTATTATTAAAACTACTTTTATTATTATTTGAAAAGTATAGAATATTTGTTTTAGTTACTAAATTTTTTATATGCTCTTAGCAAATAAAAAATATTGTTTATTGCACATTATATGATATATGATTATTGCTAAAAAATTTATATGCACATTATATGATATATTATTATTAGTCAAATGTAGAATTCCATTCAAGATGGATTGTTCTTGGATGTATGGTCGTCGAGACACTTCAGAATTTTAAATTGTTGTGAATGGGTTTACCAGAGTTGTCGTTACATACCAGAAACAAAAAGGACATACATGAATTTTATGTCCTTGTTTAAGGTGCCGAAACTTGAGAAGAGAGAGTGACGTCAACGTTGTACTTCAATATCTGTTTGAGAGAGGATTTAGAGCAAATTACATCATTTGAACATTACATGGAGAGACTTGCCAGGATAATGAGAATGTTGTTTCGCGAGCCGCCACTAGTAATTTAAAGCGCAAAGCTCCCGATACTACCACCAACTTCAATTGGAACAGTGGCGGTAATGCGGATGATGATTTCAATGATGCAACATTGAACAATTTTTTGAAGGATACCTTTGTATTGTGACTCTACTTTTACCAAGTTGTCTGCGGTGTTTAAATTATTTCATTTGAAAGCGAAACATGGATGGAGTAATGTCAGTTTTACAGAGTTATTGACATTATTCAAGAGATGTTGCCTAAAGGGAATACACTTCCCTATACAACTTATAAGGCAAGAAAATTACTGTGTCCCATGGGAGCTGAGTGGGAGAAATTTCACGCTGGTCCCAATGATTGTGTGCTATACCGGAATTAGTATGAAAACCTTGATGAATGTCCAACATGTCATCTTTCTCGCTACTGGGCAAAAAGGAGTACAAATAGTGCTAGTGACTCTGAGAGTTCCAAAATTCCTGCGAAAGTATTGTGGTATCTCCCCATTATTCTGAGATTTAAAAGGTTATTCATGAATGCAAAAGATTCCAAACATTTAGTTTGGCATTCTCAGGGTAGAAAAAGACAAGTACTTGCGTCATGTGTCTGATTCTCTGCAATGGAGGCAAATTGACTTGAAATATCCTGAATTCGGTAGAGAGGATAGAAATTTTAGACTTGGCCTATGCACAAATGGTATGAACCCATATGGTACACTCAATAGTCAACACAACATGTGACCCATTCTATTGGTTATTTACAATTTGCCTTTATGGCTGTGCATGAAACGCAAATACATCATGTTGTCTCTTCTTATCTCGGGACCCAAACAACCGGGTAGTGATATTGACATGTACCTTGCACCGCTTATTGATGATCTGAAACTATTGTGGACTGACGGTGTTACAACATACGACATGCATACCAAATCTTATTTTCAAATGCATGCTATGTTGTATTGTACTATAAATGATTTTCCAGCATATGGAAACCTTTCAAGTTAAACAGTCAAAGGTGCAAAATCATGTCCTACATGTGAAGATGATACAGCTGGTTTGCGATTACCTCATTGCAAAAAACATGTTTACATGAATCATCAAAGGTTTCTTCCACGCACTTATCGGTATCGTGCATTGAAGAAGGCATTTAACGGAAAAATTGAGCATGAAGTAGCTCGTCCCACATTAAGTGGTCATGATGTGTATGATAGCGTGAAAGATGTGAACACAATCTTTGGAAAGCCTTATAAGTGGAACAAGCAGAGCCTTTGGAAGCAGAAATCTATATTATGGGACCATCCTTATTGGAAAGACCTACTAGTAAGTCACTGTCTTGATCTCATGCACATCGAAAAGAATGTGTGAGACATCATCATTTCGACTATTTTGAATGTTCCCGGAAAGTCAAAAGACGGTATAAATATTCGAAAAGACATGGTTGAGCATTTGAATTTTCGTAAAAAATTAGCACCACAACCACGTGAGAATGGATTTTTTCTTCCACCATGCAGCTATACCTTATCAAAGGTTGAGAAAAAAAATTGTGAGTGCTTACATGGGATAAAGGTGCCATCAAGGTATGCGTCTAATATTAGAAATCTTGTATCTCTATAAGACATGAAAGATTGGGTTGAAGTCTCACAAATATCATGTTTTGAGGCAACATTTGTTACCTTTTACTTTACGAGGTCTTCTACCCGATCATGTTCGGCATGCCATTATAAGGTTCAGTTTCTTCTTCAATTCTATATGTCAAAAAGTAATTCATCCAGAGAAACTTGATGCTTTGCAATCAGAAGTGATTGTTACATTATGTCAACTTGAGATGTACTTCCTGCCACCATTGTGTGACATTATGGTGCATCTTGTTATGCACTTAGTCAGAGAGGTAAAGATGTGTGGGCT
Source organism: Cuscuta europaea (assembly GCA_945859875.1). Taxonomy (NCBI): domain Eukaryota; kingdom Viridiplantae; phylum Streptophyta; class Magnoliopsida; order Solanales; family Convolvulaceae; genus Cuscuta; species Cuscuta europaea. Next base: position 38,123,218 of record CAMAPE010000038.1, read on the forward strand.
GGTGTTTTTGAGGTACATGTACAGAATGGAGAGACACATGCAGTATTTAAAATCAAAAGTAAAGAACCATTGTCGACCAGAAGGTAGCATCATCAGAGGTTTAATTGATGACACTAGTGCAAAAAGACCTTTCTACATCAGTCTTTTTACATGGGTTATCATATAACCCATGTGGAATGGTCACAGGGGGTCATATTTATAATTATAATAAATTATTCCACATCAGTTCCTTTTATAACAGATGTGAAATGAAATCATGGGGTGATTTTTGGAATTTAATAAACTATTCCACTTCGGTTTTAAGCATTCCCAATGTGAAAGAAAAATGGGGTGTTTTTTAGAATTAAAAAAAATTATATTTCACATAGGTTGTAAACGATGTAAAAATTGGTTTGAAAAAATAACTGGGCATTATTTCATACGGGGGGTATCACTTTTTAAAAACAATCGCCCCATCAACTGTTTCATTTTTAACTTTACATTCTCAACCTTTCCAAAACCCTAGAATGTCAAATATATACATCGACTACAAACATAGTTTGTCCAACTCGATATCTCGATCGGCGAATCGAGAAGGTTGAAGCTCCTTGTCACGAGCTTGGTAACCAGTCTGTGTCATCCTCGAAGGGGATTCTATCGATTGGCGAACGAACACATAGGTGAACACATTGACCGGCCACTGGCGAACAGAACAGGTCGAAGCTCATCATCAATGAAGCACCCGACAAGCGAGCAGAAGTTCCCGAACGTCCTGACATCACTGCCTTCGCTAGGTTTGCTGCTGTTGTTTTATTTCAAATCTTTAAGTGCTCGACTTCTTTTGGTTGAATTTACAAGGAGATGTCCAAAAGGTAATCTAGTTATTTCAACAATTGTCTGTCATCCTCATTAAGGTAATCTAGTTCTTTATTTTTAGGAAATTTATTTTATTTATATGATTATTATCAACTTTTAGGGATAAGTTGTTAATGTGAGTATGAAGTGTGGATAAGGTGTTTGATTAAATGCTTGAGAGGATCTAAAAAGTAGTTTGATGTATTCTTAATGTGTATATAACTCATAAAGTGCATGAATTGTAGATATGGTGTCGAATAAAATTATTGAGTGTATGTAAAGTATTGAATAAAGCAATGACTATGAATGTATTATGATTAATTAAATACATATAATATAAATGATATTGTACATTAATGTACAAAGTAAAGAGGAAATTTTAGATGAGTTATTAGTATAAATGTTGTTTGTTATGTTTAATTAATAATTCAAAATTTCCTTGTCTTGACTTTTGATAAGTTCGTATTGCAACACACATTTGATGCGTGTTGGGATCAGCTTTTGATGGTTTTCCTGGCTCTAAGATGTTTTAAGTCTGAATTTTAGCTCAAGTTAAGTTTACCGGGTGTTGATTCGAGTTTTGTATTGTTTGGAGTCAAAATCAGGGATTTGAGCCCAGCACCACTGCTTGAGAAGCAATCGGGATGATTCGAGATGCATTTTAGAATGGATCGAGAGTTTTAGAGGTCACCGGCAGGTTTACGACGAAGTTTTGATGACAAGAGAGCTCTAGGAGTGGCTACGAGATCAAATGAAGACGAATAGAGCTTGAAAATGGCGTTCAGGATGACCTTCTGTCAATCATTCAAGCATATCATTTTGTAGAAACATCCAAAGAACACGATTCAAGTTCCATATGAAAGTCAACTTCAAAGGCTAGAAATCATATGAAGACACCATGCCGAGAATCTGAGAGGAAAAGAGTGAAAACAGACGAAGACGTCAGATGATCGCTGTTGCGATTTCAGAATGCGACCTTCCACCATTTTATTCATATCTTTTGATTGGATGTATCAAATCCAGTTTTGCAAGTTTCGGTGGATATATGACTTCATTATGTACAACTTTCATGAAAGAAGAATTGTCAAATTTGGATAGGAAACAACGCTAGAGCTACTGGCAGTCAGGAACGCCGTCCCTGCCCGGGAAGCACGCCGTGCCTGACCTAGGACACGTTTTTTACTCCACAGACACGGACACGGGCACATTCATGCCTGGCGACATGCCTGACCCCAAAAATCCTATTCCAGCTTGAACTTTATCCATTTTTCCCTATTTAAACAACCTGTAAACCACTGTTTTAGGGAGAAGCTTAGAGAGAGGCCTACGAACGAAATTTCATCTATTTTTCCGTCTCGTTCTTCAATTCCCTTGGATTATTTGTAAGTTCCTACTTTTTAATTAGTGACAATTACTTCTGTTCATCCCAGTTCTATTGATTCTTCAATTATGAGTTGTGAGTAGTTTTAATTAGGGATTTGGGATTGATGAAAGGGTTGATTATGATGTATGGCTAAATTCATGATTAATTAATTGTATGAATGTTATTTAATTTGTGTTTGAATGATTTAATTGAAATCTCTTGTAACCTAGAACCGCGGCTAGAATTACAATTGCTTGTAGAATAAATTAAGAGAGATCTAATTTATTCTAGGACACCTTCACACACACTTAATCATTCGTTAAGAGATTAATAGCGATTAAGGGGCCATACGCTCACTTGTTTTGGCAATATCTTTAGGATCTTGTCGCATGCGAGATCAGCCTGGTCCCCTAAATTATTGTACTCTACGCCGCGAGAGCGGTAAGAACTTAGTAATGATTAGCGAGGCTCAATTAAATTAATTTCGTGTAATTAAGCCTGATCAGCTAAAAATCTGATTACCTCGGAATCAATCTCTATTCTCTATCGTCATTAACTAGAAAGAACCCATTAGTTTAATTTCTTTATCCGAAATTTAATTTTCCCAATCAATCAAATCTCGCACATTTGCATTAATTTTTTTATTATTTCTTTTTAATATCTGAATTTATTTAATTCTTAATTCTCTTTTGTCCGTCCCTGTGGAGACGATACTCGTACTTACATCCTATACTACGATCTATTTTAAGTGCGATAAAACTCACATCAGTTTCTTGCTCCGTTGCCGGAGACGGTGTTGATTTTAAGGGTTGATTAATTTCAGCGATTTTTTTTTCTTAGGTTTTTCGTTGGATTTTTTTCTGTAACATTTCAGGCAACTTTCTATGTACTTCATCTCTTTTCCTTGATTGATCTATAAGGTTAATCATTGTTAAAAGAGTTTTGTTGTATTTTATCTGATGAATGATGATATTCTTTATGGCCTTCAAGCGAGAGGCTTCTATTGTACTTCAGATTTTAAAACTCTTTCCAAATTGAGCTTGTTAATATTTTGTGATTTATACACTTATTATTGAAAGGATGAACTCTAATTAGGCAGAAATAAATGTAAACTTTTAAAACCTTAATGTCCATCGTGAGGGTAATATTTTTTTTTGTTTCAAAACTCAACTTTCTACATCAGTTTTTTTTACTTCAGATATGGAAGAACATTTACATTGGTCCCCACCGGTGTGGAAAGCAATGTTTAAAAATCAGACAGGGGTTTTAGCATCGGGTTTCCTAACAACCATTGTAAATACGATTTCCAACATCGGGTAGTCAACCGATGTTAAAAAAAAATCCCTTTTCACATCCCCCGGATCCACATGGGTTGGAGAACCGATGTACAAAGGTTTTTTTAACCGATGTTAAATGTCATTTTTCTACTAGTGACCGCACCCTATTCACGTCAATCAAACGGTGTTGCCGAACAAAAGAATCGCACATTGAAAGATATGATGAATGCGATGCTAGTAAGTTCGGGCCTGCCACAAAATATGTGGGGCGAAGCAGTCTTATCAAACAATTACCTTTTAAATAAGGTTCCCCGGAAAAAAATATGATAAAACTCCGTACGAGTTGTGGAAAGGTAGAGGCCTTCCTATCAATATTTAAAAGTGTGGGGATGTCTTGCAAAAGTGCTTGTACCAACACCTAAGAAAATTAAAATAGGTCCAAAAACGGTGGATTGTATTTTTATTGGGTATGCACAAAACAGTAGTGCTTATCAGTTTTTAGTGTACGATTCGAATAATCCGGATGTACATAAAAACACAATAATTGAATCAAGATTGCATCATTCTTTGAAGATGTATTTCCATGCAAGTCCAACGAAGGACCAAGCACGTCAAAACGAGCATTTGACGTAGCTATGGAAAATACTAGCGAGGGGTCCGGAGAAGAACCCGAACCCAGACGTAACAAACGTGCTAGAGTTGAAAAATCTTTCGGACTGCATTTTCTCACCTACTTGGTAGAATTTGACTCGGACATTCTAACATGTATGATAGAAAATGAACCGGATTTTCTAACATGTTTGGTAGAAAATGAGCCACGGACTTATACGGAAGTCGTGACGTCTACCGAAGGTCCTATGTAAAAAGAAGCCATCAAAGGCGATGTGGATTCTATCCTACAAAATTACACGTGGGAATTGAATGACCTTCCTCCGGGAAATTAACCTTTGGGATCCAAGTGGAGTTTTAAACGAAAAATGAAACCTGAAGGTTCCATCGATAAGTACAAGGCAAGACTTGTAATCAAAGGATACAACCAACGTGAGGGCCATGATTACTTTGACACGTATTCTCCTGTGACGAGAATAAATTCCATTAGGATGATACTAGCAATTGCCGCATTGCGGAAATTGGAAGTTCATCAAATGGATGTAAAACCGCTTTTCTAAATGGCGATATAGACAAAGAAATCTATATGGAACAGCCCGAGGGTTTTTGTGTTCCTGGCCAAGAAAAGAAAGTGTGTAAATTAATTAAATCATTGTATGGATTGAAACAAGACCCTAAACAGTGGCATGAAAAGTTCGATCATGCAATGTTAATTAATGGGTTTAAAATAAACGAAAGTGAGAAGTGCGTCTATGTGAAGAGCACGGTAGACGGCTATGTCATTTTATGTATATACGTGTGATGGATAGTCTACCCGGGGGTATGTATCCGAAGGGTTATTGCGGGGAATAACTTAGAGAGAAGTCAGAGCGAGTAAGTAAATGTAGAGAGAGAGTGTATTCAGTATGAATGCCGTTTTCAGCGTGGTTACAAATGGGGAAATGGGGTGCTATTTATAGTAGCAATAAATGCCGGACAGGGACACGTGTCAAGCGCTCATTGGCCGAGGGGTCACCTCAACTGGTTGGCGCTGGCAGCCGCATGTGGCCGCATTTAATGCGGCTGTTGGATGGGACGTCTGTACAGGGTACGGTGATCTTTACGCATGTGAGGCGGATATCTTGTCGAGTGAGATGCCTTCGGCTATAGAGCAGTAGCCGAGGGCTCCTCCAACCGATGGCACCCTGGTGCCGAGGGCTCACAGTGCCGAGGGCTACTGTTTTCGCCGTTTTCTCCGAGTTTCTTAATTTGCTTGAGAAACCCGTTCTGTGAGAGTTTAGAGCCTTCGGCCAGGGGGCCGAAGGCACCCCTGGGGCGTAGTGCGGGCTGCTTGGTACTCTGGGCGCTGTGATTTGGGCCTGTTGGGCCTTCTGGGCCTGTTGGGCCTTCGCTGGAGTAGTAGGAGTCTGTGGGCCGGGGGTTCCCGGGCCATATACTGAGGAGTTGTTGCTTTTATGTCCCTGCCGAAGGCAGTCCCTCAGTTACCCACATGTCGGGACTTGAGGGCTTGCTTTGTCGTTTGTTGGAATTTCACTGATTTTGTAATTTAACGATTTTCTCGAGGGGGTGCTCCAGTCCCCCACTCCTTGAGGCACTTGTAACGTGGTGAAAAGGAGTAGAGTAGTCGCGTTGCTGTTGTGGGCCGAAGGTTGACGCTTTTCGTTTCATTTTGGGGGGATGCCTCGTTAAAAACCTCACTAGGAAAAACCCTGTGGGAAAAAATCCCAATGAGGGAAAAAGAGTGCACCGAATTCCCCCAATGATGAATCGAAAATGTCAGACATTGGTAAAAAGTTGAGAATAACGGTAATGCCGAAGGCTCTCCGGTTGCTGAGGGCTCATGTATTGATTAGCCAAGGGCTTGCTGTTGATGTCCTGGGGTGCCGAAGGGTAGCCCTTCAATTTGGGGATCGAGGGCATGATGGATGAGGGCAGTAATTGAATTGTCGCCGGGGGGTCCACTGTTTGTTGATTAGTTGGTGATGAAGATACCTGAGGGCTCCCATTACATGTGTGCCATGGGTTATCCGTCAATGAGGCAACTCCCTGGGGGCTACCCGGTTTTGCAGTGCTGGGGGGAATCCCCGAGGGGTGCCCTGATATGAAGCCCTGGGTTTCTGAAGGAGTGATCCCGAAGGCGTCTGTTATATGCTGTGTGGGGCACAACCCGGGGGCGCTTCTGGGTAAGTGTACCCGGAGGCTATCCTTGATGAAGTGGAGTGAAGTAGAAACCCGAGGCTTCCAGAATATAGCCGTTGGAAATATAGCCGTTGGAATATGTAACGTCAGGATATAGCCGTTGGGGGGGTACACGTGGCGCGTGACGGTTGGCTGCCCGTGGGCGGCGTCACCGGTTGGGTGAAAACACGGTGCTTAATGATGACGGTCCGTCCGGAGGCCCGGTTTTCGGGCCCAAGCCCGGATTCCAGCGCCTATAAATACCCCAAGGCCAGGCATTCCTCCGTGTGCGAAAAACTTGTTAGCGAAGCTCTGCCAATTTTTCTAGAGAGAGAAACAGCAGCCCCCGGTTGAATCCTCTGTACTTAAGGTCAGTTCTCCAGTTACCCTTCACCTCTTAGCTACCTGTACTGTGCCCTTAGGCTAGGAGATAGAACATTTAGAAAACACTAGTTGTACGAGTGTAATACCCGAGATTAATTTAAGAGGATTAATAGTACTACTCATACCAACAGAGGTGCATCTCCTTTTAAGGGAGCTCATCACCCAAGAACTCCTAAGTTAAGCGTGCTTGCACGGGAGTAGTCTTGGGATGGGTGACCCCCTGGGAAGTTTCTCAGGGTGCGCATGAGTGAGGACAAAGTGCGCGGTAAAGGCTCGTGGTGGTTTGTGGGGACAGTACTAGAGGTCTGAAGTAACTACCTCAGGTCCGTGTGGGGCCCGGGGTGTTACAGGTGGTATCAGAGCAACCCTGCGACAGTGTGCTGACCCGTTAGATATCGGGCGGGCACTTAGCGGGGCAAGATTCTGGGGTTTTATTGAGATTGGTTTAAGGGCGCAACGAGGACGTTGCGATCCTAAGTGGGGGTGATTGTAATACCCGAGATTAATTTAAGAGGATTAATAGTACTACTCATACCAACAGAGGTGCATCTCCCTTTAAGGGAGCTCATCACCCAAGAACTCCAAAGTTAAGCGTGCTTGCACGGGAGTAGTCTTGGGATGGGTGACCCCCTGGGAAGTTTCTCAGGGTGCGCATGAGTGAGGACAAAGTGCGCGGTAAAGGCTCGTGGTGGTTTGTGGGGACAGTACTAGAGGTCTGAAGTAACTACCTCGGGTCCGTGTGGGGCCCGGGGTGTTACAACGAGCCTTCGAACTAGAGTCAGAATGTTGTCCCAGAGTGATTCTCAAGATATCTCGGGGGCGCCCTCGATGGAGGATGAAGTCCTCTCGGACGTGGAGTCCTCAGGTGCAGAGTCTTCGGTGGGACAGGATGTCGTCGTTGCCCTGGAGTTGCAGAAAGCCCTCGTAGCTGAGGCGGAAGCCGAGGGCTTCGAGCAAGAATGTGAGGACGAAGAGTTGGCCCTCGCCTGGCAAGCAGCTCAAGAGGAGGCTCAAAGAGAAAGCGAGAGGGTCACCGTTGCTGTGCTCCCCCCTCGGGGTGCCGGGGAGGCCAGCACCTCCCGGCCGCTGAATGCGGTCCCCATCCGGGTGGCCCCCGGAAAGAAGAAGGCCAAGGCCGCTGCTACCAAGAAGAAGGGCAGCGTAGCAGACCAAGGGAAACCCCTCGATATGCCCGAGGGGTACTCCTACCTCAACACCGCCGCATTGGAGATCAAGTCGAAGGTAGATGCGGCGGACATCTATGTCACCCAACTTCACGTGGGCCCCTCGGCCATCGTGGTGACACCGGGTCCGGATGACGTCCTCTCCCGGGATCCCGAGGGCTGCATTGCGGTGCACGTCCTCTCAGTATCCATGGGGCTCCGCTTCTCCCTGCACCCCTTCCTCCGGGAGTATCTTCGGTTCGTGGGTCTGGTTCCCTGCCAGCTGACCCCGAACAGCCATTCTTATATCACCGGCTTCCTTCAGCTCTGCAAGTCCCGGGGGGTGACGCCTAGCCTGGACCTCTTCTTCCAGAGCTTCAACCTGTGCCGGGGGGGGGGGGGGGGGGCACGCGAATGCCGAGGGATTCGCCAATTTGCAGCAGGTGTCTATGTTCAAACTCTTCACTGAGACGCCCTCCTCGAACAAGGGGTGGAAGGACCGGTGGTGCTATGTGAAGCTAGCCAAGAGCCCCTTCCCGAGGGAGCTACGTGACCGCTTCAGGAGGCACGAGAAGAGGAGGAGCGCCGCCCTCGAGAAAGATGGCAGGATTCTGTCCATGATCCCGGAGGGCCGGGACAAAAATATTACCATCAAGGAGTGCATCAAGGAAGCAGATCTCTACACCCTCGGATTCCGGCGGTACCGGTTCCTGGGGGAAACAGACGAGAAGTTCCCAGTGTTTGAGGGAGCCTCCGGAGGTAGTGGCTGAGGGCATTCTCACCCTCATATCTTAGCAAATTATTTACTTGCGTCGTTTATCTTTTTATGCCACTTATTAGTGACCCCTCGACCCTAACCCCTCGTTTTTTTTGCAGGTGTTCCAGTAAGCATGATGAACGTCAAAGGCCTCGCCCGACTCAAGAACAAACCGGCCAAAGATCCGAAGGGGCCGGACGCTGGCGGCCAAAAGCCCGTCGGTGCGCCTCCCAAGAAGCCCGAGGGCGATGCTGCTGCGGCAAAGAGGAAGCCGTCGGCAAAGGAGCCCCCCCAGGCCCCCAAAAAGTTGAAGAAGGGGGACTCCGCGAAGGATGACCCCCCGGTGGTGATTGTAGATGACCCTCCGGAGATGCCGATGGCGCAGGTGCCGAGGGGTGCCCGGGAGCCATCTGTCGAGGTCCTCACGCTCTCCCTTCCGGCTGGCACGGCCGTGTTGAATGGCACGGCTGACCCGAGGGCGCTCCTGAGAGGTATAACCCTCGATATCGACAGGGCAGCTCTCGGGGCCGATGATGATCAAGCCCTCGAAGACAGGATCCTCCGGTCTTCCCTCACGGTGAGTTCACTATAGTTTGTCTTTCTCTTTCCCACTTTGAACTAAGAAATCACGTTCGGCCCTGACAACTCGTTTATCTTTGCAGACTTGCGTTGCCCTCGGAGAGCAGTTCCGACGGCTGGAGGAATGGCGCCTCCACAAAGCTGGGCAAGACGCCAAGATGAAGGAGCTGATCCTCAGGGACTCCCAGGCCACGAAGCTGATGGCCCAGCTTGAAGAGGACCTCCAGCTTGCGAGGGCGGAGGCCGGGAGGCTCAGGGAGGAGAAGGCGGAAGCTGAGGCGGCCGCTGCGGAGGCCGCAAGGAGAGCAGCCGAGGAGGCTGAGGCCATCAAGGCGAAGGCTGTCGCCACAGCCCGGGAGGAGGCCATCTCCGGGTTCCTGGAAGGGGGGTGGAAGACCGAGGGGCACAAGGCATGGCTGTCCTCGGTTGTGGAGGCCTCGGTTGATGAGTGGTCCGAGGGCCCGGGCGAGGAGTGGATGGCCCGAAAGGGTAAGCAGTATTATGATGGGGGTGAGTTCTTCACTCAAGCCCTCATCTACCGGAGGATGGCCCGCCATCTGAAGATTGAGCCGAAGGACTTTGACCCGGCGGCGTACGGGCTCCCCCTGCAGCCAGACATCCGTGTTCCTCTCCCCCCTGATGTCGAGAGGCCAGACCTGGAGGATTCTGAGCTGCGGAGGGAAGCCGAGGGCGACGATCCTGAGGCCGATGTAGAAGTCACCTCGAAGCCATCGGGGGAGGCAGCCCCCGGGAATGACATTATTTGATATGTACTTTGTAATTTGAACACTTTTGTAACAGCCACATTAGCATGTTTTCGGCCTCGGCCAACATTGTAATAACTACATTTACTCCTTGCTGTGATGAATGAATGATTGCCTTCGGGCTTTGTATCTATGGCCTCTTTTTTTCTAATTCCTTCCCTCTTGAATGTATGCCTTCGCTATTTTTGAATGTATGCCTTCGCTCCTTTGAATGTATGTTTTAGGACTTAGAGTATTTTCTGATTGTAGCTTGCCCTTGGAAGCCTTCGGTGGTTGGGCACCCTCTGCTGGACATACAACCGAGGGTTCAGCAATAATTAGGACTTAGAAGATTTTTCTAAGTGTAGCACACCTTAGGGCCTTCGGGTGTTTGCAGTAACCCAATTCCTAGGACTTAGAAAAATTTCTAAGTGTAGGTTTTCCCTTGGGGGCCTTTGGGAGATGGCATCCATTCATGATGTGTGAATATTGGACCGAGGGCCAAATGTACAGGACTTAGAAAATTTTTTGCAAGTGTAGTATGTCACGTAGCCTTCGGCTACTGTGGAGCCCCAACTGAAATATTGAATAGGCCGGGGGCCAATTCTTTAGGACTTAGAAAATTTTCTTGAGTGTTGATTCCTTGTGTACTGTAGCCCTCGATTGATAGGTAGCCTTCGGCAATTGGGTCTATTGAGATGAGGGTGAAATATGTAGGACTTAGAAAATCTTCTAAGTGTAGAGTTTCCCTTGGGAGCCTTCGGGAGATGGAATCCCTCCATGATGTATGAGTAGTTGACCGGGGGGGAAAATATGCAGGATTTAGAAAATATTCTAAGTGTAGATTTTCCCTTGGGAGCCTTCGGGTGATAGGTGCCCTCTGACTCCACATCACTTTGCGAGATGCCCGGGGGCTGCTCATTTAGGACAGAATATTCTTTTTAAGTGTTGTTGTATTGCATGGCCTTCGGCTACCATATTCCCTTGGCTGTAATATTGATTGGGTCGGGGGCCCAATCTTTAAGACTTAGATTTTTTTTTCAAGTGTTGCTTCCTTGTGTAGCCTTCGGGTGATAGGTGCCTTCTGACTCTACATTGCTTTGCGAGATGCCCGGGGGCTGCTCATTCAGGACTTAGAATTTTTCTAAGCATAAATTGATGTTAAATCTTGTTGTTGTGAAGAAAGGCAATGAGGAGTGTGTGCCCTCGGCATACACTTTAAAAGATGTAGAATTTGACCCTTGTAATGGGGAAAAGGCCCTCGGTACTAGTGCGTCACAGATGCCTTCGGTATATGTTTGAAGGTACCGTCTTAGTGTACTTTGGATAGTCCAGTCCCTTTGTATTGTTTGAAGCCTTCGGTGTTTGTGTGACCGGAGGTGACCAGGCAGTGGACTTAGCCGTTTCTTGATGCTATTTGTTCGAGAAGTATCCTTCGGGAAATAGGAGCCTTCAGTTACCGGAGGTGTTCCCGTGGGGAGCCCTCGGCTTGTTGTGATCTGTTGGAGTGTACTCTTTGATTTCTCGCTGAGTCTACTCCCCTTCACCCCTTTTATTTTTGGTTGGTGGTGAAGGGAAGGCATCAAGAAACTTGGTTTCTTGGTAAGGCTGGGCCTATTAGGAGACCATCAGAATACACCAATGGCTCTCCTCCCTCGTGTTAACCTTCCGAGTTCCGAGGGGATCGAGGGTCGTTTCCTGGGCACAAGATATGGTGGTCCGTAACCTGCCTCCCCTTGGGGGATGGCGCGGAAAGCGCCTCATTTTTGAAAGTCGTCCCCTCGGCGCCAGACATAGTCCGTGGCCTGCCACACCCTTGGGGTGGTGGCGCGGGGAGCGTTTTGGTTTGGAAGTCGAATCCTGGGCATTTCTCGTGCCTGTCACACCCTTGGGGTGATGACGCGGATAGCGTTCCGTTTTTGAAAGTCGAATCCTGGGCATTCCTCATGCCTGCCATACCCTGGGGGTAATGACGCGGAAAGCGTTTCAAGGAAGGGTTTTCATTTGCACACTAGTTGCAAATGGCCGGGGGCACTACGTGCCGCCGGCACCGATGGTGGCGCCTTCGGTATATGCGTCCTCGTGGGGTACGGCTTTTAGAAACAACACTTGGTGTTAGTTTCGATGTGTAGCCCCCGGTACTTGGTACCGAGGGGTCTTCTGTAGGAACACTTGGTGTTCTCTTTTGTTGTAGTTGATGTAGGCGTCTACCCTCGGTACTTGGTACCGAAGGGTCTTCAAATGAAACACTTGGTGTTTCCCAACAGTTGTTTGGAAGCTGTTAGGAGAGCATATCCCTGGCACTGGGTGTCGAGGGGTCTTCTTTGAAATACTTGGTGTTTTTTCTTCGTTTCGATGTTTGATGATGGAGGTGTACCCTCGGCACTGGGTGCCGAAGGGTCTTCTGTAGGAACACTTGGTGTTCTCATCTTCTCTTTTTTGATGTTGAAGGTGGGGATGTACCCTCGGTACTTGGTACCGAGGGGTCTTGACTGAAAACACGTGGTGTTTTCACTGGTGTTGTAGGTGTTGATGGTGTCCGCCCTCGGCACTTGGTGCCGGAGGGGGTTCTTCTCATGGTGAGGCCGGGGGCCTGTAATCAGTATGAGGGCTTGATGTCTTGAATGTATCTTCATTCTTCGAAATTGGAGGCCTTGGGCCATAGGATAGTACATTCACTAGTTATGAGGGCTTGGCCGCTCTTACATTATTGATAAAATTTAACTAAGTGGTGTACATTCCAGTGCCTAGGGACTTCTTTCCCGTTGGGGCGTTTGAGCTTGTAGGTCCCAGGTTTGATGATGGCTGCTATGATGTAGGGGCCTTCGAATTTTGGTGCCATTTTTCCTCCCTCGGTTGGCTGGCTGGCTTCCCTCCTCCGGAGGACATAGTCCCCCACTTGAAATTCTCGGGTGCGAACTTTGGCGTCGACGTAGCTTTTAACTTGCCTTCGGTAGTTTTCTGCCCGGATGAAGGCCTGCTCCCGGCGTTCTGAAATGAGGTGGAGGTCGAGGGCCATGTTGCTGTCGTTGACCTCGGGGTCATATTGGATCACCCTTCGGGTGGGAAGGGTGACTTCCGTAGGAGCTTTGGATTCAAAACCGTAGCAGAGGGAGAAGGGTGTTTCACCTGTTGCTTGCCGAGGGGTGGTGCGGTAGGCCCAAAGGATGTTGTGGAGTTCTTCCACCCAGCCACCGCCCTCGGCCTCCAACTTCTTTTTGAGGCCCTCGAGCAAGGTCCGGTTGGCGTTCTCTACTTGCCCGTTGCCTTTAGGGTAGGCAACGGAGGAGAAGGTGTGTTTGATGCCCCATGTCTCCAGAAGGGCACAGAAGGGGGCTGCCTCAAATTGTGTCCCATTGTCGGAGATGATCTGCTGGGGGACGCCAAACCTTGTGAGGATGTTCTTGAGGACGAAGTGACGGCACTTCGCCTCTGTGATGCTGGCGAGGGGTTCAGCCTCCACCCACTTGGTAAAGTAGTCGACGGCCACAATGATGTATCTTTTGTTGGAGGTACCCCTCGGCAGAGGGCCCACAAGGTCTATCCCCCATCGAGAAAAGGGGACAGAGGTGCTGATGGGGGCATAGTTGACCGCTGGCCTGCCGGGAGCTTTCTGGAAATGTTGACATGCGGTGCACCTCCGGGCAAGGTCAGCACAATCCCTGGCCATGGTTGGCCAGAAGTAGCCCTGGAGAATGAGCCTTCGGGACATGGAGAAGGGTCCCTGGTGAGCTGAGCAAGTGCCACTGTGCACTTCCTCCATTGCGACCTCGGCTTCATCCTGATGAAGGCACCGAAGTAGCGTGCCATTGTAAGATCGTTTGTAGAGCCTTCCATCTTCGATGGTGTAGCTAGGAGCCCTCAGCTTTGCCAGTTTAGCGCGGGCCTCATTCTCGGGTAGCTGCCCTGTGGAGATGAAGGTGGTGATATCTGAGATCCAATCCTCTTGACGTTGTTGTATGTTCATAACGGGGCTTGCATGGATGCTTGAGAGGCTGAGTTCCTCGATTTTGGCAATTTTGGAGATGTGCTCGGGGGAATCGGCCGAGAGCTTAGATAATATGTCGGCCTCGGAGTTCTGAGCCCTCGGTATTTGAGTGAGAGAGTGTGCCTCAAATACCTTAAGCAACTCCTTGGCCGCTTCCTTGTATTGTTTCATTCTTCCCTCTTTGGCCTCATACTCTTCGGAGATTTGGCCGACGACCAACTTGGAGTCACATTTGATGTGGATCTGCCGAGCCCTCATGTTGGCAGCCAGCCAAAGGCCACATAGGAGGGCCTCATATTCGGCCTCGTTGTTGGAGACTTTGAAGGAGAAGCGGATTGCATAGTAAGCTCTGAAGCCTTCGGGAGTAATGAGGACTACCCCTCCCCCGCATGCTTCGGTCGCGGAGGAGCCGTCGGTGTAGAGGGTCCACCAGTCGTCCGCGGTAGCCGAGGGCTCCCCGTCCGTGGCTGCCCTTGCAGTACATTCCGTCACAAAGTCCGCCAGGGCTTGGCCCTTAATGGCAGGCCTAGGACGGATGTCAATGTTGTACTGGCTCAAGAAGATAGCCCATTTCACCATGCGGGAGGAGCTGGTGGGGCTCCTCATGAGGGCGCCGAGGGGTTGATGTGTGAGGACCTGAACCGGGTGAGCCTGAAAGTAGTGGCCCAACTTCTTGACAGTCCAAACGATGGCTAACACCATTTTTTCCACAGGGGAGTACCTGAGCTCGGCCTCCCTTAGGGTCTTGCTAACGTAGAAGATGGCATGTTGGATGCCGTCTTCCTCCCGGATGAGCACAGAGCTGATGGCCGCCGGGCTGACCCCAAGGTAGAGGTAGAGGGTCTCCCCTACCTTGGGTTTGGAGAGCACAGGAGGTGAAGATAGATATCGTTTGAGCTCGTCGAAAGCCCCCTGGCATTCTGGAGTCCATAGAAAACCAGCCGTCTTCCTCATGATCTGGAAGAAGGGTAGAGACCTCTCCGCCGATTTATATAGAAAGCGGTTGAGGGCTGCCAGGCGGCCCGTCAACCGTTGGACTTCCTTCACATTGCGTGGGGGCTCCATGTTGATGATGGCCTGGATTTTCTCGGGATTGGCCTCAATACCCCTTCGGCTCACCATGTAACCCAAGAACTTGCCCCCTTGGACGCCGAAGGTGCACTTCTTCGGGTTTAGCCGAAGGTTGAACTTTTGCATGATGGCGAAGATTTCCCGGAGGTCGTCAGCATGGCTGGAAGATTGCTTGCTTTTGACGATCATGTCGTCCACATAGGCCTCCATGGTGCGCCCTAGGACGGCTTGAAAGACCCGGGCCACCATCCGGGTGTAGGTGGCCCCCGAGTTCTTTAGGCCGAAGGCCATTACTAGGTAGCAGAAGATGCCCTCGGGAGTCATGAAGGCAGTTTTTTCGGCGTCTTCCTCGTGCATGAAAATTTGGTGATACCCTCGGAAGGCATCGAGGAAGGACATGATCTCACATCCTGCGGTCTCATCCACTAGTTGATCAATATTTGGTAGAGGGAATGGATCCATAGGGCAGGCTTTGTTGAGATCGGTGTAGTCCACGCACATGCGGAAGGTAGGGGGCTTCTGTGCGAGGACCACATTCGCTAGCCATGAGGGATATTTCACCTCCTTGATGTGCTTAATGGAGAGGAGCATGGTGACCTCCTTCTTCACAAATTCCCTCCTCTCGGCGGAGAGGGGTGTTCTTCGTTGTTGCACCGCTTTTGCCGAAGGGTCCACCGAGAGGCGGTGGGTGATGACCCTTCGGCTGATTCCAGGCATGTCCTCCGGCCCCCATGCAAAGACAGTGGAGTAGGCGCGGAGGGCGTCGGTGATACCGGCCTTCAAATCTTTAGGGAGCTGGGCTCCAATCTTCACGACTCTCTCCGGCTGGGCCGGATCGAGCGCAAAGTCTTCTACGTCCTCGGCCGGTTCAGCCCTCGGCCTTCTTTCCTCTTGATCGACGGTTCCGGTGATGGTGTCAACACGGAATTCCGTCATACTTACCTTCTTAGTGACTTGAAGATAGCAGGCGCGGGCGATTTTCTGATTCCCCCGGGAGTAGCCAATGCCCCCCTCGGCGGGAAACTTGAGGTAGAGGTGCCTCATGGAGATGATGGCTTCGAGGTCCTCGAGGGCTGGCCGGCCGAGGATGATGTTGTGGGCGCAGTCAATGTTGACGACGACGAACTCCACTTCGAGCTGGGCTCTATGGAGCCCGTCGCCGAAGATCACCGGGAGGGTTATTACCCCCTCGGAATCAATAGTATCGCCGGTGAAGCCGGCAAGAGGGGTCTTAATGGGCCGAAAGGACCCCCTCTCCAGATGCAGCTCTCTGAAGGTGCTGAGGTACATTACATTGACGGAGCTGCCCGTGTCAATGTAAGTTCGGTGAATGATGGTGTCGTTTATCTCCGTCCGAATCACCAAGGCATCCCTGTGAGGAGAAGAAGTAGGAGGGAGATCTGCGTTGGTGAAGGTGATGGGTTCCTCCCTCATTCTCTTTACCGGGGGCATATGAGTGACTTCCCCCACGTAAAGCGATTGAGCCCTCTTCTTTCGCTAGCTGGTGGAATCACCCCCTGTATTGCCACCGGTGATCATGAGGATGTGGCGTTTTTTCTCCTGGTAGTGGGGGTATTCCTCCTCCTCTTCTTCCAAGTTTCCAATCTCCCTCTTCTTGCCGAGGGGGATGGTATTCGGGTTTACCCAAGCATTTACCTTCGTGTGGTGCCCTCGGGGAGGCCCCTGATGAGAAGGTCCCTCCTGCCGAGGGCTCTGAACAAATTGGGACATGTGCCCTGCTTGTATTAACCTCTCGATGGCTGTCTTTAGCTGATGGCAGTCATCGGTCGTGTGCCCCTGGTGCCGATGGAAGTGACAGTAGGGGAACTGAGGGTTGATAGCGTGTACCTCCGGGGGTGCACGAGAGTCGCGCTCAACGAGGCCCCTCTCCTCGGCAAAATCGAGGATGATGCTGACGGGGTGCGTCAATGGTGTCCGAGGGCGGTCCAGGAGAATGGGCTGTGCCCAAGTCTTAGGGTTGCTCTTATAACCTCCCCCGGGCTTGGCTTGGCCTTGCCGAGGGCGGTCATCAGAGAGTCCCGAAGTCTTGGAGTGATTTGGAGGAGCCCCCGGCCCTCGGTTATGCTTGTTGTCAGCCCTCGGGGGCTGCTGGTCCGGATGCTGGTGATACTTCTCCACCTCCTCGGCCTCAGCATATCGGTCCCCCCACTGCAAAGCCCTTATGTAGTCGCGGGGGGGGGGGGGGGGGGGGTCAATGATGAGGCTCCTTGAAAAGTTGCCGGTGCGGAGGACGGTTTGTAGGAGGGCCAGGAGGGTCCCGTCATCAGCACCGTCGACCTTGTCGGCCTCCGTCCTCCAGTGCTCTAGGAAATCCCGAAGGGTCTCATCCCTCTTCTGGCGTATTGTTAGGAGGTGGGAGAAGTGCTTCCTTGTGCGACGCCTCCCGGCAAATTGTGTCAAGAATCGTTGGGCGAGTTCCTGCCATGAATCAATACAGCCCTCGGGCAGCCTGTTGAACCATTCGTATGCCGGCCCCTCTAAGGTGGAGAGGAACCAACGACACCAATATTCGTCCGACGCCCCTACCATCATCATGCTGTTCTGGTATTTGCTGTAATGTTCCTGGGGGTCCGTTTTTCCGTTGTAGGGTTGTATGTGTTGCCCTCGGTATTTTTCCGGGATCCGGGCCGCCAATACCCTTGGGGTAAATGGCGTCCGAGTCCGGAGCTGGATGACGGGTTCCCCGGAGCCCTCGGCCACCTTCTTTTGTAACTCCTCCATTTTGGCCATCATGGCCTCGTATTTGAGGTCTGAGTGAGGGGTGGAGGTGGTGGCGTGAGCTTTGTTGGACTCCATCTCGTCAAGCCGGCGTTGGAGGGCCGCAATAATCTCGTCCCGGGGATCCTTCGGGAGGGTCTCCGCCCCCTGCGAACGAACCCGGGCCGAGTGGGCCTGGTTGATCTGGTGGCGAGCATCATTGGTATGAAGGGGTGCCTTGCCTTTGTCCCGAGGGGGACGCTCCTCGTCTGCCCTGGAGACAGACCCTCCACTTTCCTGGGGCCTTTGGAGTGCCTTTCCTCCGAGGCGGTCTTGGACCCCTCGGCGGTTTGGCCCTCCTCCGAGCCGGTTGAGGGCAGAAGTGCGGGGCCTCTCCCTGTTGTCATTGTGGTGGTCCCGGGACTGTACTTCCTGGGAGGATGTATCCTGGGCCACTACCCCTTCGTCATTCCTCACCAACCTGGGGAGTATGATGTTTTCCCCAACCTGGGGGTGAGCCGGAGCCAGGGTGCCGAAGGCACCCGGGTTCTGAGTGAGCGTTTGGATGAAGGCGGAGAGCGCCGATTGCACGTCGATGGTGAGAACCGGAGGGCTGACTTGGTCATCGCTCCGGTTTTTCTTCTTGGCCTCGATGCCGAGGCGGGCATCGGGGGAATTCTGTTGGATCTGAAGGCGTAGGTCGACAGCCGCCTGTTCCAGCCCAGCGATGACACCGCCCTCGGGAGCCCTGTGAGAGGCTTCGGGGGCGTTGACTTCGCCGAGGGCCAGGTTCTTGTCTTCTACGTTTTTTGAGTTGGCACGTGTTGTTCTCACCATTTTGATAGAGGGCTAGTGTTTTGTGTTTGGTCGAGGGGGAGGGTTTCTTACTTGATTGTTCGACCTCTCAACGAAAGCACCAAATGATGGATAGTCTACCCGGGGGTATGTATCCGAAGGGTTATTGCGGGGAATAACTTAGAGAGAAGTCAGAGCGAGTAAGTAAATGTAGAGAGAGAGTGTATTCAGTATGAATGTCGTTTTTAGCGTGGTTACAAATGGGGAAATGGGGTGCTATTTATAGTAGCAATAAATGCCGGACAGGGACACGTGTCAAGCGCTCATTGGCCGAGGGGTCACCTCAACTGGTTGGCGCTGGCAGCCGCATGTGGCCGCATTTAATGCGGCTGTTGGATGGGACGTCTGTACAGGGTACGGTGATCTTTACGCATGTGAGGCGGATATCTTGTCGAGTGAGATGCCTTCGGCTATAGAGCAGTAGCCGAGGGCTCCTCCAACCGATGGCACCCTGGTGCCGAGGGCTCACAGTGCCGAGGGCTACTGTTTTCGCCGTTTTCTCCCAGTTTCTTAATTTGCTTGAGAAACCCGTTCTGTGAGAGTTTAGAGCCTTCGGCCAGGGGGCCGAAGGCACCCTTGGGGCGTAGTGCGGGCTGCTTGGTACTCTGGGCGCTGTGATTTGGGCCTGTTGGGCCTTCTGGGCCTGTTGGGCCTTCGCTGGAGTAGTAGGAGTCTGTGGGCCGGGGGTTCCCGGGCCATATACTCCATCAACGTGGATGATATACTCATCGTGGGTAGCAATAATCTAATGATTAATTCTACCAAAAGCATGTTAAATTCTAAATTTAACATGAAGGATATCCGGCTGGCCGATTTAATCCTTGGGATTAAAATAATTAGGGGACCAGACGGTCTTACACTAAACCAATCCCATTACGTTGATAAAATCCTTACGAAATTTAATAATGATGATTATCAAGAGGCAAGGTCTCCATTAGATAAAAACGTACACCTTACCAAAAATCATGGAGAGTGTATTTCTCAAGTAAAATACGCTAGGATTATTGGAAGCTTGATGTATCTAATGAGTTGTACCAGACCTGATATTGCCTTTGTGGTTATAGTAAGCTAAGTAGATATACTAGCAACCCCGGTGATGAACACCGGAAGACAATAGTAAGGGTTTTGAGGTATTTACGTAAAACCCAAAACCTTGGACTACACTATGGAAGATATCCAGCTGTACATGAAGGGTATAGCGACACTAGTTGGATATCCGACATAAAGGACTCTAAGACCACAAGTGGATATGTTTTCACTTTGGAAGGTGCAGCCGTGTCATGGAAATCCTCGAAACAAACGATAATAGCTAGATCCACGATGGAATCTAAGCTAATAGCCTTGGATAAGTGCACTAAAGAGGCTGAATGGCTACGCCATTTTCTCGAGGATATTCCAAGTTGGGAAAAGTCTGTCCCTCCAATATGCATACATTGCGATTGTCAAGCGACAATTGGAAGAGTACAGAGTTATATGTACAATGGCAAGTCTAGACACGTTCGTCGTATACATAACAACATTAAACAACTCCTCACAACGGGTGTTATCACTGTTGACTACGTGAAGTCAAAGGATAACATAGCAGATCCGCTAACCAAGGCATTGGATAGAGAATTGTTGGAGAAGTTGTCACGAGGAATGGGACTAAAGCCCGTGAATTGAAAAGTTCTATAGTGGATACCCAACCTAGTTGGTCCTAGGTTCAAAGGGGACAACTAAATTATAAAGCGAAGGATGGTCACTGTGGGGGTTCCGGACTCCTACCCACTCCTCGTTAAAATAGTTACTCCCGCACGAGGTTAGCAAAAATGTTTGCTTTAATGATTCTAAAATGTTGATCTACTCGATAACATTGGAAGAGTATGCGGGATACTCGTGAAAGAATCACCAATGTGAGAGAGAAGAGGGCTGCTTCAAAGGAGAACTGTAAAGGCTCAGTTCTTTAGAAACTCTTGCAGAACCAGGACGGTGACCCATGGCCAAAACAGGCACACCGATGAGAACGGAACAAAGTTGGAAGGTTCATGTGTAATGATAAGTCAATGTTTACACGACGGCAGTATATTTCAAGGACATCGAGTCTACTAGACATCCAGTAAATAAACATGTCTTTACAGAGGAAGGTTCAAAGGATAAAACCTACCTCCTCCTCCTCCTCCGTATGCAGGGATCATCCGGTGAACACAACGTGTCCTCCTATCTTCATGTCCTTTTTAAGTCTCGAAAATCAATTTTCATTCATGTGGGGCCGTGGGGGATTGTTGGAAAATGTGTTAAGAAATAGCATTAAATGGTCATTTTGGGGCAATTATTTGAGTAGGGTCCACTTCCGATTTGGGTCGGGTCAATGTGGTTTCGGATTGTCCTTGCTAAGGGCTACAATTCGATATGTGGTACACTCAAAACAGATAACGGGTGAATGAGAAATTGATTCTCGAAGTTCACTCGTTGGAGCAGCCTGCTGCTCGGTTGGAGCAGTCCACTTCCCTCAGCCGCCTGTTGAGTCTGCTGCTCATGGCAGCCAACTGCTGAGGTTGCTGCTCGTGGAAGCCGCCTGCTGACTCTGCTGCTCGCGGCAGCCGACTGCTGAGATTGCTGCTCGCGGCAGCCGCCTGCTGAGTACGCTGCTCGCGGCAGCCTGCTGCTGCCGTTACAGGACAATAAATGCCCAACGTTCATGCAATTGAATGGACAATTACGTACGATTCAATGCCAACGTGCTGGACATTGATGTCCAATGGTAATGTCCATTAAAAAACGTAATTAACGCACAACAAATATTCCCTCTATAAAGGCTGGCAGGTGGTTTGCAAAAACACAACGCACAATACATTCCTCACGAATTTCTTAAGCTAAAAATACCTCCAGCTCTCCCTGAAAATTCCTTGATGTTCATACTTGTTCACGTTCGCCAGAACAATTTGTTTGAGTGCTCAAACAATTGTTCGTAGTCATCGTATCCTGGGAAACTATCGTTGCAACGCTCCTAGCACCCCGGGAGGCAACAAATTCGTTTTAAGGACATCGTGCGTTGCACGAGATTTGGCTAATTCTGCTTCATCTACTTTCTGTTTTCGTTAGTCATTTTAATTAATTAATTAATTTTTTATTAATTATTTCTTTGTTTTTCGAAACACACCCAACAGGAAGTTGCTAAAAAAATACTACCTTCGTCCCGCTATTATTGTCCCATTTTACCTTATCGGTCCATCCCACTAAGATTGTCCCCTACCAAATTTGGTAAAGTTTATGTGGCTCTAAATCTTTCTTACTTTATCAATTCAATATCAACCACATAAACCATTTTTTATTAATTTGTGTGACACTCCCTCTTGTTCCATTGTTAGCGGGATAGAGGGAGTAATTGCTTTATTCAAATAATAGCATTATAAATATATTTAGTTATTTTAAATCATGTATTTTTCTGTATGACCACCTGTACACAATCAATTTTGTTAAACTTTGTGAATTTTTATTATTTGTGATTTTATTTTTGTTCATATGTGGGGCCTCGTTTAGATATTTAGAACAGGGCCTCTAAATTTATTAGACATCTCTGCCAGGGAGGGTGGGACAGCCAAGAACAACTTTTGGTGGTGCAGATCCGTTTGCGACGAGCGTGGTGTGCGATTAAGGAGGTGTTGCGCTGATTCCTAGGCTTGAGGCGGAACATACCCACAGATCTATTGTTGTTCTCAAATTTGATGTCGATGGCTTTGATGGGTTTCAAAGGTGATCGTGGATCTGCGGCGGCTAGGGTTGCGAGACCCGAGTCTCCGTTGCTTGGATTAGCTATTTTGGCTCTGATGGTGATTGAGTTGGGAGTTGTACCAGATGTGTTTGATCTGGGTGGAACGTTGACCGTTCCGATCCCGGTTAAAGGGGGCGGATTGGGCTCCAATCGGTTATTGGGGGATTGGTGAGGTTGCTTTGGCCGCCTCCGGCGGTGGAGGAAGAAGATGGTATGTGGATGATTTGACTCCCTCCTGAACCGCCGCTAGTGAGAAAGTGCGTGACTAGGCTCTAGAATACAATGCTTGAAGAATGGAGTATGTTGTTCTACAAGATGAAGTTTAATTGTTTTTACTATGTTCTACTTGCAAGTCTTTATTTTGTTCTTATTAGGTCAAATAATAAGAGTGGTAGGCTCTTAGTTTGGTTTTTCTTAATTGTTAGATTTCTATTGAGAGACAATCAGACTGATGCAGCCGCTAATAACCTCAAAGCTCTCACTTTTTCAGCGATTAGTCTCGCTCTGTTTGGGGTGAACTACTCTATGTTTGATAAAGGAGTGAGAGGATGGTGGGCTTATGGTTAGGTCTGTTTAGAGGGAGGTTAGTGTTGGATAATTACTTTATGGCTTGCCATTTTCCTAGTTGTATCGCGAGTTTGATTTAATATAATGTATCAGTTTTCCTTTCAAAAAACCAACTATTGTGTGTTATCAAAATAATAAGTAATTAACTTTTATCAAGCAAACAAAGTTTAAGAAGCAAAACTAATGAAAAGAAAAACAATTATTGAGATGTTGTAGGGAGAATTGGGTGTATAGTTTCATTATCAAAGGCCCTATAAATAGGGAGATATTAGGGTTTACAGAGACAGGCCAATGGGCCCATATAATAGATAGTTTACATAAAATGATCCTAATACATATTCTATATACACGATAGCACACTACACAGAATATCCTTCAACACTCCCTCTTGTGCTGAGTTGTAGATAGAATTTGGTATCAGTCTTATTGCCTCGTCAAAACTCTGTCAAGTAACAAAAACCCTTTGGGGAAAAATAACCTTGACTGGAGAAAAAGGAGTATAACATCAAGATAGGCTTCTTTCATTAAGTCTATCTTTATTTGACCTTTGCCTTGATCATTAAAGTTTATATGTATCGTTACCTCATTAAAAAACTTACCAAGTAACAAAACCCGGTGGGAAAAAATAAAACTTTGTTAAAGGAAAAGAGTGTAATGTAATCTAGTCGGGGTACTCCCCCTCAAGTCTACATCTACTCTTAATATTTACATTGATCAAGGGTGTTAGTAAAATATGTGCATTTCAATACTTGTCACATCAATTACCTTAGCGAAGGCACACAACAGAAGAATATAATTCCTTTAATTCTCCCCCTGTGTGTCAAGCGTAGGAAATTTTCCCAAATTAACTTGCGAAAACGTTGCCAATGAACAAAACTCAATTGGAAAAAATAAACAACGGTGAAAGTGAAAAGGAAGTATGGTGCACTAATGCCTACGCGTCAATTACTTTTGACTGCGATATAGTAGTTGTGTTCTTTCTTCAACATTGTTTTACTTTCGCAAAATTAAAATGTGGGATGGTGCATATTACGTTGTCTCATTAAAAAAACTTTACCAAGTAACAAAACCCAATGGGAAAAAATAAACCTTGGTCAAAAAGGGAAAAGAAAAAGAGTACAATACACCAATATAACTGATGATAAATAAGTATGTAAGGGCCTCCCTGAATGCAACACATCAATAAGATTTCGATATGTACTTGATATATACTTTTATCAAGGTATTCCATATATAACATCTTGGTTTCTTTCATGGTAGATATATACTCATTTAAGAAAGTATCAATGAGGTAACGGGATATCCATCATCGATAAAACTCAAATCACGTTACTTTGTGTTAGAGTGATACTTTTGACATTTCCGATTCCTTTAGAAATATTATTATCATCAATCATTTAATTAATTTATAAAAGGGATGACTAAAGATTACACCAATGGTTTGACATAGATATCAAAATACATTCTTGATATTATTCCAATGATGATATACGATGTGTTGGTCCTGAGCTATTTTTAGCTAACACGTTATTGAGAATGTAATATTTGGTCGAATGTGTTTGTCAAAGTACAATCATGCGCATATTGCACTTTCATAGGAAATTCCTTCTCCCAATAATTTTCCAATAATGGATATATTTTCTAGCATCCATATTTCGACCAATCATGGGAGTGCTAACAGTTTACATTTATCCATGTTAATTTGCCTGAGAACCCTTTTAGATATATGCAACTGGTGAATTATTATTCAACCAACCCGGTGTTTTCAAAACAACCCGAGTTTACCAAGATCCTTTATGTCAATTATGACTTTCAAGTATCTAAGATTTCTCACATTCTTTAATATGAGTACATACCATGTCTATATCTTCGATATATAATGATACTTGGAGGGAAAACATAATCTATCTTTTTCTATCCCTTTTCAGTCAAGTGGTCACTTAGACGGGTATGTCACTCTCGTCTAGATTAATTTAATCCAAATGTGAACGTTTCAATGTAAATATACAATTAATTTAAAACCACTTGATTAAAGATAATAAAAACATAACAAATACTTCATATACATCTCTTTAATGAAATTCTATTGCGATACTTATTATCCACAATCTTTAGCTGCGTCTCCATTACTTTGGAGTCTACTTATATATTAAGTAGGTGAACATTTTTGTGTTCAAAATAGAGAAGTATAACTTTTCATATTTGAATCCAGGGTGTTATGAGAATAATTAGGACCTCATTATCTCAATACGCTTTCTAACAAAGAATTATTTCATGTCCTACAGGCTTTGCACTTGGTTGATTAGCACAGCACTATCATACCAAATACCTATCTCTTTGTCAAATATAAAATTTATACCTTGATTACTTGTATGCATTTAGGCCAATATTCTCATTGCTTTCATATGGCAATAGAGTATGGTTCGATGTCATCGTGCTCTATGCTCCTTTGAGCAACTGTATAAATACATCATCAGTATAAGTGTAAGGTCTATCATTCGACTCATACACACTCTCATTAACATTGAGATTTTAATTCTGTGAAATCATTTAAACTTCGGGGCGTCCCCCATTATTGATTCATGGACATGTTTAGTCAGAGATAATCTCATAAGAGGAAATCATATGATGACGAATATATTGGTTTGTGTCTTATCTACCCTCTTCTACTTGAGGTGGATAATTGATCGAACCATGTGGCTTCACTCTATTCCATTAGAGAGCCACAGCCTCAACCACAACCCCACTGCTTGTGATTGCAATGCTTCTTCCCTTAGCATTGTGTCTTTAATTTAAATTCAAGCCTTATAAATATGTTTGCAGATAGTGTGTATAATCTGATTACTTAAACCATTTATGATAATTGATAAACATTTTAACTTCAATGTTACATTTTGAAGTCTAAGATTTATCATTGAGACAAAGTAGTGATGTTCCATCATAATGATCTTGTCATTCAATTAGAGAGTTCTTTCTCTAATCTCCCCCTAATGACAGGAAAATAAATTATCTCATCAAAGTGATATTCCGCAAAGCGGTGCACACATTATCTGTTTAGGCTAATAGCGGGTTATTGTTAGAGATTCGTATCCAACACAAAATCATTTGTTTTTTAAGACCAGTTATAGTGGGCTGTGGGAGGCGCATTAGGCACAGTTAGTTAGCAACCATATATGTATACGTAGAACATCTTAGGCCAAGATCCAGTCACCAACTGGTATACACAAAAGTGGTTGTCTAATATCGGTCTAAAAGCAAATGTGTAGGAGTGCTTGCAATATTGCATAATCCCATGAAAATAATTATATATACACATGTGCATAGTAGATATAATATTCATCATCTATATTCTTTTAAATGTGAGTTTCATTGCAGAGTAGGAGTGCTATTTTTTCCTTGCTGAGTAAAGTGTAGATTTAGATCGGGAAAATGAAAATCCCGATGGCTCCTGCGGCGGAAAGGATATGAGGAGAAATTAGAGTTCGTGAGGTAGGGTTAGAACTGACGTGTTGATAACGTGTTGTAGGGAGAATTGGGTGTATAGTTTCATTATCAAAGGCCCTATAAATAGGGAGATATTAGGGTTTACAGAGACGGGCCAATGGGCCCATACAATAGATAGTTTACATAGAATGATCCTAATACATATTCTATATACACGATAGCACACTACACAGAATTTCCTTCAACATGAGAAGATTTTTTAAGAATACTGATTAGTTACATTGAATTGTACACACATGCATGTGCGAGTAAATGATTTAATAACTCAGACCTATCTTTCCAATTAAATTTGGAGGTTAAATGACTCAATTAGTTCATACCGAGTCATTGCATACACGGTTCAAGATACTCTTCGCATTTGCTCCATTTGGTTCGAGTTGGGCATTCCCATACACACACTGGTACAATTATTATGTGATCACGTTTTTGTCACTTTTTGTCAGGAAATCTCATTCATCATGCGCGCAATAAACATATCATTATTAATTATCATTTTGTTCATGAGCGAGTTTACATAGCGATCTTGTTGTTAGTTATGATCCTAGCTACTCAATTACATCGAGCATATCTTTTTATAAAAATTTATTTCCGCAACGTTTTATATTTAGGATGTTTTTACTTGGACTGTAATTTGTTGGTATGGTCTTGTCTGGTCTGATCTGATCTGGTTTTTTTTTTGTATTTTTATAACTATCCAAGTCCGGTCTGGTCTAAACTGGTCTAGTCTGGTGTAGTAGGAATTACCGTCCAAGTAAAAACAACCTTACTTTATGACAATTTGCGTGTAACCTCCCCCACATGGATCGATGGGTGTAATAATGTAATTACATTTAAATAGGTTTTATATTTATGTTAGGTACTCTTAAAATGGTGTAAATATCACATCATACAGTATTTTATCTCCAACAGTCTACACCATTTTTTACACTAAAATGGTGTAAACATCACATCATACGGTATTTTATCTCCAACAATTTACACCATTTTCAACACCAAAAAGGAATATTCCCTTTTTATTCTTTTTACTAACTTTTTACAATTCTTCTATTTAAGTATCTAATTATCATATAGTTATACATTAGCCCCTCATTTAATATTTTGACATTTCACACATTATTTCACACATACAAATTAAAATACACCATTTTAATATGTATTTTCACGCATTTAACTAATTAAAATACAATAATCAATATTTCAAAAATACAAGCTAAAACCACATAAAATTAAATATTACAATAATATTATAATAATTTGTACGTCATTAATGAAGTACTACTTAAACTTATAGCAATACATTAAATAAATATTCTTAGTTTAGTTATCGGAATTTGAGAAATGATCCCACAAATGATCAATTAAAGCATTGTGGAGCTCAATATGAGTGTTCTTGTCGTGAATTTGATTATGTCGGTTAAGAAATTGAGTAAACCGCGCTGCCTCATCAACTGCCACTTCAACATCTGGAACTGGTGTATCTCTCACATCTTCAACTGGTCATGTATATCACGTTCATTCTCTATTATTATATTATGCATAATAATACATGCACTCATTATGTCGTGTAAGACTTTTTTCTCCCAAAAATGTGAAGGTCTTGCGATAATTGCAAATCGGGATTACAATACTCCAAAGGCACGTTCAACATCTTTTCTACATGCTTCTTGTCTCATGGCAAATTGAAGAAGAAAAATGATGAAGACACTACTGTTTTGCATAAGTCAGTTAAGAGTGACAATGAGCAACTTATAGAGATGTTGACGAAATCGTCATTAGATCGACAGGAACAATTACAAATCTAGCAACAAAATATGGCATACAAAGAATAGAAAAGAGAAGATAAATTATGTTCATGGACTTGGATTCTATTCTTGATCCACAAACGTGAGCGTATATCATTGCAGAAAGATAAAAAATTTTACAAAAAAAAATCTCAAGAAGGAGGATCATCAGCTGGATTTGGGAGTCTATTTGATGGTCTTGGAGGGTCTGGAAGCGGGTTGAATGACTACTAATTTCTAAATTAGTATGTACTATGTATGTTTTTAATTATGTTTTAATTTTAATTATAGTGGTGTTATTAATAGTAATTTTAATTATGTAATTTTCTTAAGTATCCAATTCTTAAGTATCATTTGTATTCTGTTATTATGTTGTTTGGATTTGAAACTCCATTTATAATATTGTGTGATTTAAATTTTATTATATTTTTTTATTTTCTATCCAATTAATAATGTTAATTAGTTGTTCTATACGGAGGTTTTCACTTGGATTGCGATTTGTCCCAGATCAGATCAGACCGGATTCGACCAAACTTGAGTAGTTATAAAAATACAAAGAAATCAGACCTGACCACATCAGTTCAGATCAGATCAAATCATACCAGACTAGAGCAGAATAGCAATTTCAATCCAAGTAAAAACATCCTAATTTGTTGTTTTAAAAATGGGTCAAAACTATAACAATCAAAACTTTGATTCACTTTTGAAATTAAAAAAAAATGGTGGAACATTTGGTGTGCGCCATATATGGCACGAACTCTCCCCCTCTCCCCCATTTTGGTGTAATGGTGTTGAAAATGGAGTGGCTGTTGGAACATTTTTTGGCAAATACACCATTTTGGTGTAATAAATTGTGCTCGTTGGAGTTGGTCTTTATGTATTTGGGACTCTCTTGCTAGGAAAAGGGTCATACTCCAATTACAACCATATATTACAAGCACATTTCACTAAACTTTAATGAAATCGTTCTCCGATCCGTAATGTAGTTGTTGTAAGCATCATAAAAACAAAGAGTAATTTTTGAACCCTACAACACCTACAAGTCATGTGGGTAAAGGAAACAAAAGGTATCTCCATGAACTGGACAGCTTATCAATAATGAACTTTTTTTACCACCATCAATGATGATGATTATTCGATCCAACATAGTGGCTCGATGCAACTCAGCACATGAATCAAAATCAAACGGAGTACTCTGTACTCGATTATAATGGCCTGGAGTATATGTATAGGAAAATGATGTTTCATCCTTCATCTATGTTCATTTACTGCGGGTAGGTTTCCACATAATTAATTCACAATAAGGATGTTTTTACTTGGATCGTAATTTGCCGGTCTGGTCTGGTCTGGTTTGGTCTGGTCTGAATTGGTGTGGTCTAGTCTGGTCTGGTTTCTTTGTATTTTTATAACTATTCTGGTCTGGTCTGTTCTGAACTGGTCTGGTCTGGTCTGGTCTGATCTGATCTGGTCTGGTCTGGTCTGGGACGAATTACATTCCTAAAAACATCCTTAACCTTAAGCAAATGAAAAACACAGAAAATTTAAAAACATAGATATAAGATCATAAGAGACGATGAAAAGATAGAGAAATCGAAAAGAAAGAAAAACGAAAAAAATATAATGCACTAGATTGATAACATATATATTTCTCATTGTAGTGTAGAGTGATTATATAATGCTTGCGTTATTATTATTTGTTCTTTCGCCCTAAATAAAAATGAAAACAAATTTATCAAATATGTATTGTCTCTTAACTAAAAGTAATGGGAAAATTTTGGAAATATGGGTGAATATAATATAAAATTCTAAAACATAAGAACTACTTTTGAGTTTCTAGCCCTTAATAGTATTCTCACTCTTCCCTCATATTTTGTCAATTTTCCTTTTTTGTTGTCCCATTATCATTGTTACTTTCTCTCTTAAGTAAAAATTTGTCATTCTTGTTAATTTTCTCTCATACGTACAAATCTCAGTCATACACTTTTTACTTTATTATTATTCTACGTGTCAGTTAACTTTGAAAAAATTATAAGGGATCGAAAGAGTGGTAACTTAACTGCTATCCTCAAATTTTACAACCATATTTGGCGTTCCCAAGCATAAAATATGGCAGTATACTACTATAATAGATAATATTTTTCAAATATAACAGTAATAACTCCTATTTTTACATATAAAATTTAGTGCCGCTATTTTGTAATTTGAAAATGAGTTAACTCATACGGAGTATTTCTTTTACTTTTATTTATACCAACTTCTTAAAAGTAATAGGGAGTATATGTATGATAAAAGATACTCCGTAAAAGATATCATCATTCACATGACCGGAAGAGGACTCCATTTTTTACCTGAACCGAGTTAAAGAGTCCATTTTTACACATGATCGAGTATAAACTACTCTCTTAATGTTGAGTATTTTTTGCATGTAAGAAACTAAGAACCGTCCAAACAATTGGATGGAAACTGTACAGTGCAAAAGTTGGCTAACACCTCATGTGTCCCATTGGGACCGTTTTTTAACATTATGTTGGGATGTTTTTTATTACTCCTCCCGTCCAAAAGCTGGAATCTCCCGTCCCAGAAGCCCCCACCCCGACCCGACAGGATGGTGGAGAGGTTAATCACGGTGACACAGTCATCAATGCGGCGGTAGGCCTTATACACGTGCGCACCATAGGTTCAACCTTATTTCAGGTTCTGTAACCTCAACACGGCCGTTGCGTGTTTCGAACCTTGGTCACTTGGTCCAATTTTCCCACCACTCGATCAACTGAGCTACCCGTGCGGGTATTGGGACCATTTTTTAACATTATGATGGGATGTTTTTTATTACTCCTCCAGCCTTGGTCCAAAAGCTGGAATCTCCTACCCCAGGAGCCCCACCTCGACCCGACAGGATGATGGAAGGTTAATCATGGTGACTCAGTCATCAAAGCGGCGGTAGACCTTATACGCTTGCGCACCAGAGGTCCAATCTTATTTCAGGTTCTGTAACCTCCACACGGCCGTTGCGGGTTTCGAACCTTGGAAATTGGTCCAATTTTCCCACAACTCGACCAACTGAGCTACCTGTGCGGGTTACTCCTCCAGCGTTTTTATTACCTTCAGTCGCCTCAAAATTTGTCAATTTCATTTAAAATATTTTGTAAGAAATTTATGATTTGTGTTATTTCTCTATATGCTCTCTATAATATTCAATCACAAAACTTTAATTTTTTCTTTTTTCACGATAAGTTAAACTTGATCAAGTTTATGGTAATTGGAATCCGTTGCTATCTCTAGTTTATGCAGCACGAGGGGGTTTGAAGAACTTTTGAGGAAGTCAACTACACTTATGTTCGAAGAGAAGATTATAGCCCATCTTGAGTGAAAATCGATGCATTAACCATATGAGGAGTTAAGCAACTCCCATAATGCTATATAGGTTTAGTGTTTACCTAATTTTGTAATAAAGAAAATAAGTTGTTCTTTTTATTTTAATGAAATTAGCTACGGCAAAGCCCATCTAGTAAATGAGGAGGACATATCATATATACCTATATAAACAAGAAATAGAAATAATATTTCTACTAATGGTAGGTTAATGATAACAATTATAAACTTCTCCAAGTTTATTGAATAATCCTCTTCTACTAACAGGTTTTGTTGCGGTTGGAATCGAAGCATTCGATCATTCTCTTATTAAGAAGAGTTCAAAATTGGGTTGTCATTCTTGTTGACCGAGTTCTTAAAAACATATATATTGATTATGCTCTTGAATTGAAACAACTCTTAGGACTTAGAAGAGCAATTATCATGTTTCAATACAAAATACATATAATTAATTTTGCTACGTTTTTTTTTAGTGTAAATATTACATCACCGTAAAACGTGACGTGTCATATGGAGACTACAACATAATAATGCAAAAAATTAACAAAATACGCCATGATCGATCTGTATTGTGCTAAATCTTAATTATTAATATAAGTAAGCAAGCAAGTACGTCTTTCTAAATTCTAATCATGCATAACTGATATGATCGACTCTTCGTCGTTCGATTTTTGTGAATATTGGGAGGCATAAAATAACTTATGATTATGGGACTAATACAAAATGTATATGTGTGTGTGCGCATACATGTGCATGCAATTATAAAAATTGTTATTATTATTAGAGAAATTGTCCTAAATAGGAGTAAATGAGGCTTGAAATTTCAAAATAGAACTATCATGTTTTTCTTCCCGAAATATGAGTTTGTACTCCATGTATGAAAAATACTGGCATGATCAGTGGCGGAACCAGACAATAATTTGAGGGGGTGCTCTTATATTTTTTTTTGATAAACAATTTTTTATTAGGATAAAATAAAAACGAGTGAAAAGTAATTATTAATACATATAGAGTGAGGTTCTAATAAAAAGAGTTATTCCCGTGAAAAATGAGAACTGGCGCATTTTTTACTCGTTTTGGTACACTAGTAAATATTTATTTTACATTTTTTCATAATGAGAGAAAATTTTGATTTATTTATCAAATTGTCACCGAGTTTTTGATAAAATATAGTGCATTGTTTACTGATTTTGACTCATCGGATCTCAAGTTAAATACACAAGATTTATTCTCGATCAATTTTAATGATAAGAACTCTTTTTATTTGATCCGAAACTTATATATATGTATATGTAGTGTGTTTCAAATAAAAATGCTATTATACTAAACAAAAGATAAATACTTATATTAACTTAAAGTAGTTTTAGAATTATTCTTGACATTAAATGACAACGTCCGTATATGTCATTATTAGAAGAAGAAATGATTAAAATTAATTTGAATTGAAGAAATGAGAATTTAAAATAAAAGATATAGAAATTCAAAAAGTGTGATTTAAACAACATTGCATCTTAGAGTGATTTAATTGAACATAAATAATTACCAAATGGGCTAAAGTTTAAAGAAGCAATAATGGAGAAAGCAAAAAAAAAATTGTTGCTCATGAGAATTGAACCCGGGCCATTTAGGTAGACAAAACTCTCCCAACCTCCACCCTACCATTTGAACTATCACAACTCATACATTCAAATAGCGAATCCATTTTATATATGAATACTTTCTGAACCGGGGCTGAGATATATACATATATATATATATATATATATATATATATATATATATATATATATATATATATATATATATATATATATATATATATATATATATATATATATACAGAACCACCGCCGGAGAAGGGGGGGCGCCAGCACCTGCTCGCCCCCACCTAGTTCCGTCAGTGGGCATGATTGAAAAATAATGTCATTAATTATAATAAATACTGTTATGTTAAATGTATTGTACTGCAACTATTTGACAGTCACGCCTACCAGGTGACATTAAATACTGTCATGTTAGTCCTATTTTGGAATTTCAAACTTCATTTACTCCTATTTTGGGAAATCTCCCTTATTATTATTGTAACGTGGTAATTGCATAGATACGATAGAGGTAAAATGGATGAAAAATACATGTTAAATAGCTATATTATATATGTACCCGGCAAGATTTTTGTCATATCATTGAAGTTATTATTATTCATCTAGAATTCTAGATTGTACATTACTTTTCCAAACATCATAATTAAAATTATGCTAAAATTGGTTTCATGCAGTTTTATCTAGCAATAATACGCTAGTTGGGTGCTCGTGTTGAAAATTTTTGGAATGCTAAGAGAATTTACGGATTATAATCTTTATTTTATTAAGAAAAAGGAATGCTAAGATTTGAGAATATGCATGTACATAGTAATATAGCTAATACTACGTACGACATTAGACATAGTAATAGTGAATGCTACTCCGTATAAGTGAAAGTATAGTATATACGATGTATCTCAAATGCATTTCATTCTTTAAAAAAAACTTATTAGTATTTTTTTTTTTGCATTTCATTCTTTTGTATCACTATTTCATCATTTTCTTACTCCGTATATTTTTATAATCCAATTGTTTATTAGTGAATGTTACTTTGACAATGCACGCTACCAAATTTAAATACTTAAATACCAAATAATGACATGATTAGTTGTGTGAA
Organism: Cuscuta europaea; assembly: GCA_945859875.1. Taxonomy (NCBI): domain Eukaryota; kingdom Viridiplantae; phylum Streptophyta; class Magnoliopsida; order Solanales; family Convolvulaceae; genus Cuscuta; species Cuscuta europaea. The sequence goes on from CAMAPE010000038.1 coordinate 38,157,409, forward strand.
ATATTGTATACTCTTAATACTACGTAATACTATCGTATATAAGACCCTTAAAGTTCCCCTTTATATAAATGTAGAAGTTCCGCATTACATACATACATATCAATTTGAGTGGATGAAATGAGAACACCGGAATTGGTGTTGGGCGTACGTTTATGCCTTATCAATCGAAAGAAATTGATAGTGCCTGAAATGATGGAAATTGTTTAATCTTTTGGAATTATTAAAACAATAAAAACTCCTATCAAAGAGGTACAAAAAAATGGTTTTTCTTGATAAAATTAAAGGAGAAAAATAATGGAGTGTATATTTTGTTGATGAACTGAATAAAAACCTAATAGTGTATATATACTATTACTATGTATCATCATATTTAAAATAAATAAAAACCATCTTAATAAGTAAGAAATGTGTACTAACCAACCACCTCTATTCTAGATGTTTAAATAAGTCGAGAATATAAAAATAAAGAAGTAATTGAATAAATACTTTTATTTATACTCACTTTTATACTCACTCTTATATTCATCAAGACTTTTTGTTTGTGAATCTCGTTCAAAGATAAAATATGGAATCGGGATCCTCTGCCATAAGGCAGAGTGCCTTGCGACATCCGACGGCAGGGAAGCTACGACCACGATCCCGAGATCTGCAAAGGGGTGGAGCCCATGATCTTCAGCCGTCAAATTTCCGATCTGACGAAGAAAAACAGTCAGATCAAGCACCCTTCTTGGCTGCTTAACTAAGGCAGAGACGCCCGATCCCAAAATATGTCGTATTTTCAAAATAAGACATACTTAATCCGTGAACAACATATAGGAGTGAATATAAAATTGGATACAAATATCAATGTTATATCAATGTTCTTGAATACATAATAGACACCTAATCACTAATGGATAAAAAGAGGTAGAGGTAACCAAAGCCATTTGGAGAAACCGAATATATACACCAACCAATTTGGAAAGACAATTCTGCAACGAGTAAAAGTAAAGAAATGAGAGTGCAACTAAAGTATTCAATTTCCAAATCTCACATTTACACCCAACAAGAAGAACATACAAGAAGTTTTGGTTTTACAATGAAAGAAAAAGAAGTTACAAATTAAATTATCTTACGGAGTATTATTTATTTTTCGGAGTCTCAGCTCTTTCCCACTCAAATATGTCCTCTCAATAAAAACTTATTAGGAAACAATAAATAAATGTTTTAAAAAAACTTATAACGAAACTAACCAACTATGATGACCTTTAAACACTTGCTGACCTCTTTCCTGGCGTTTTTATGGTTTTACAGCTCGCCTAAAAACGCCCGGAACAGTGACTCTGGTCATGTTCAGGCCGCCTATATGGATATGTATGTATATATACTTTCACTGCGCCACCGCCGTCTGAAACCCAACCTACCGGAATTCGGAACCTGACCCACATTGTACATCTTCTTCTGACACTGAGAAAATTAGTTGACCCACTCACTATTCCCAATGCGTTACTGATTGATAATTGCCCATCTCTGCTTCTTCTTTTTAGTTTCCATTTCACATTCTTTCATCGCCTGCGCTCAGAAAATGTATGTCCTGCAAAGTTTTCTTACCTGGATATATGTTAATCAGCTTGCGGCGGTGGTCGCCGGAGCCGTTGCCTGCTGTTTGTTCGTCACTATCTCGTAACCTCCGCCGTCTTCATCATCGTAATCTTCGTCATCTTCTCCGTCTTCATCCATGTTATCGCTCTCGTGCTCGTTGTGCTGCTGCTGCTCCGGCCTTGGAAGTGGCCATTGCTGCTCCGGTTGTGCCATTATGGGAATCATCTGGGTGTTTTCCGGTTTGAATGATGAGCCGCCGCTGCCGGGAGTTGATATTGCTTTTTCCTTGTAAATGGCATCTAGCAGGTGAAAATACGGGCAAGTCTTTGAATCTTCAGGCCTTCTCTTGTTGCTTTCCTTCACCTTCTTGAAGTATTTGTTGATGTTCTCCCATTTCTCCTTGCACCTTTTCGCATTCCTGTTGTACCCAAGCTTCCTCATTCCGGCGGATATCTCCTCCCACAGCGGCCCTTTCGGCCCACTCTCTTGGTACTTCGTATCCAGGTTCGTCCTCAAAGTGATCAATGCTTGTACCTCAGTTTTCGGCCACCTCGATGAGCTCGCCGGAGTATAACTCTCTATGGTGGTGATTATTGCGCTGTTGTTATTGTTGTTGTTGTCCTGTTTGGGAAGAACGTCCAAGGTCGTCGTCGGCGCCACAGAAGGGGTCATAGGAGATGATACAGAGTATGGAAGAGTAGCTGGTGGCGCAAACGATATAGGTTCCGGTCCATGAGCCGGCGTTTGTTGAGATTGGGACAGCGGCGGAGGTGACGGCTGTGTGGGCGTCGATATACTCTCGGGAGCTATTGGTGCTTGGACTTGAGAGGGTGGAATTGCGTTTGCGATAGGAATTTCCAGATTGTGCTGATCGGAGACCTTCTGTAAGAACTGAAGCACGGCGGCGTCTTTGGCAGCAGCCATAGATCTTTCCTTGACCAGCAGATCGTGCTCCCTGTTCATTCTCGCCATCTCCTGAACTCTCCAAGCTTCCTCTCTCACCATCCTGTCCCGCTCGCGTTTTTCTAGAGCTTCCAGAAACTTCCTCTGAAGATCCTCCTGTTTCTCAATCACATCCTTCATTAGCTTCTCGAAGAAGTCCTTCCACTTCCTCTTCCTCTTGTGCCGCCTGTGGATATCCTCGTCCGATGATGTGGCAGAGGACCAGGTCGAATCTGAAAACGGACTCCCAGGATATTGAACATTCCTTTGAGGGGGAAACATGCTGGAATTGTTTGGGGCCGCCGGTGGAGGAGGCACCGGCACCTGCACTGATCTGGTCTGCGACTGCGGCGGAAATGCCATAGCACTGATCGGATTCTGAACTTCTTGAATCGTCGCCGGACTAACAGTCGATGGAACAGTAACTTGGACGGGCAAGGGAACCACCGGAGGATTAGCCGGATTCCCAGGCAAATGATGCGGTGGTGCCACAACAGTTGACGGTTGCGGAGCGGCCACTAGCGGCGGCTGCGGCCGAGATGGTGGCGGAGGAAGAGCGAGAGGACTGTGTTCGAAAGCCTCAAGCTGGTCGAAAAACCGGTAAGTTTTTCCGTCGGACTTGGTTGCACGGCTTTCCCTGGTGCGCTTGTGGTACTTGTAGACGTTCTCAAATTTCTCTTTGCACTTCTTAGCATTTCGATGGTATCCAAGCTCTGCCATTTTCCTGTGTTATCATGAACAGTCAATCATCTTCCCAATTATCCATCCAAACAGCATTCGGAGTATAATTAATTAAATATACCTACTTCCCCTTTTTTTTCTAAATAATCATTAAACTGTCTTTATTAAATTCATCGCAATAGTAATACAACAAATCACAAAATAGTAGTACCACCCCATTATTAATTTATCTACCTATATTAATTAGTATAGGTAGTAATAAATTAAATGTTAAAATATACAGTACGGTAATAACCTTAACAGTTGATTACCATTAATCACGCGCTAGAATAATGAAGCCCATTTCAGGGAAAGATATTTAAAAATTTAAGAAGAAGAAGAAGAGTATATTCAAATACGAAGTATATACATTTTGATTATTAATATTATAAAAAAATGCTGGAAAAGTTTTTTTCAATTTGCAGAAATCTAGGTGAATTATATGGTAATGAAGGAGAGGTGAGGAAAACTAGGATGCATCTCAGCGCTAGCCATGATGAATGTTGTTGATGATGAGTTATATGACAGACTGACAGTTTTCCTAAATTTCTTGCTAAATTTAGCTGAAGAGAAATGCCAAAACGGCAAAACTGAAACAGCTCAAAATCCGGAATTGTTTATTTTGCCCGAAAAGCAGCTGAATTCGTGTGAAACAAAGATGAAAGAGAAAACCAGATCGTAATTTTTTTTTGCCCCATTTATTTTCATTTATCTCCATTGAATTTGATCCAACCCAGATCTCTACTCTAGGAAGAAGATGAAGGTGAAGATGAAGATTCATTTAACCAGCGAGGATGAAAAACAGGAATTACCTGGAAACTTCTTCCCATAGAGGACCTTTCAAGCTCGAGTCTCTGAAAACCACATCCATATCAGACCTGATTTTCAGTAGAGCTAATGTCTCTTGCCGCGGCCACCTATTTCCGCCGCCGGAATTCCGGTCTCCCTCCTCCATCCTCGCCGCCTCGCTGAAGGCACTCGGCGGGAGGGACACAGTTCCGCCACCGGAATCTCCAGCACTACCAGCCCCAGCGCCACTCTCCGGAGCTTCCGCTGCTGCGGCCACATCCCCCTGGCCACTTATCAGGCCGGAAACGCCAAGCATCTCCGGTTACGGCAAAGAACCTTAACACGAAGAGGATGAATTGAATTGAAGAAAGAGGAGCCTTCCCTTCCCTTTTCCCTTCCCTTCCCCTAAACTGAAAATAAATAAAAATTAAAATAAAACGATGGTGAAATCTGGGGGGTTTTTATGAAGATTGGGGTGTGGTGAATTTATTAATTTATTTCGGTGGGATCTGTCTGTCTATCTGGTAATAATAAAAAAAGAAATAAAGGGCGGCCATCATATACATCTTTTCACAAAAAAATAAACAAATACACATATAACTAAAAAAAAAGATAATCTGTGAAATCTTTCCGTTTCTTTAAAAAAGTTACCGCATGAAATTAAACCAAAATAGAACGAAATACAGTAACTGTATCGGAGTTATCGAAGAATATTACTGCGGTAAAAAACTTTTATGGGGGAAAGATGAAAAAAGGAAAAATGATGAGGTGAGAGAGAAACGAAGTTAGGAGGGGGGGGGGGGGGGGGGGGGGATAGCGACGATGGTGATAATGTGTTGGTTTTTGTCTGTCCAGCTAAATATAGTTAAAAGCCGGCCCACGTAGGTCACCTTCGCTTTTAGGCGTTTTGGATTTCAGTGTTATGTTCGGCTACACATTTCCATTAAATGACCTCCTTACCCCTAACTTGTCCCCCTTTTCACCCCTTTCCTGTACAAATATCCTAATCTCATACGGAGTTGTGAGTAATTTTCTATCGCACCTCTTCCCCCGTCCCGTTAGGGAATTACAGCGTTTATTCGTAATTATTGAATTGATTATTAATAATGGTTGTGGGGTTTGGACAAGAAAGAATGCCTAAGCATGCTAAATTAGAACTTACAAGTGGAGATGGAGAATAGTGTGGTAATTCTTTGAGTAATTCAAAGGTAGAGCTTGTTTGGTACTCCCTCCGTCGCTGTTTTATCTCTCATTTCGGCTGGGCACACTTATTAAAATAGTGAGTTTTGTGTGGTGGAGAGTTGTGCAGAGGAGAGAGAAATGTGTAAGAATGATTGTGAACCACAAATTCTTTGCCAAAAAGGGAAGGGGGGGATAATTTTGGGACGGACGAAAATGGAAAGTTTGAAGATAATTCAAGGACGATAATTAAGCGATACTGTTTGACACTGTAGCGACATTGTTTTGCACTGTAGCGATACTGTTTGACACTGTAGCGACACTGTTTTGCACTGTAGTGATACTGTTTGACACTGTAACGATATTGTTTGATAAGGAAGTTAAAAAAGTATGACAAACATTTTGGGACATCCGTTTTGGAAAAGTAAGACAAACATTTATGGACGGAGGTAGTATGATATTTCGTATACATCTTGACTAAAATACAGAAGAATTAAGGAAAATGTGGAAATAGACTCTTTTATTAATGTCAATCTACCACAATGTCTTTCATACTATAAAAAATAAAAAGTACACAAATTGACCTAAATATGCATACAAACATTTTGGAATTCCTAAATATGAGCACTATGTTCTGTCTGAAAAATAATTTTATGCTGAGAAAATACTGCCAATTTTGATATTAAAAAGTGCGGGTGCATGGGTATGTCAGTTTGGTTGAACCGAACCGAATCGTACTAAAACGAAGTAAACTCAACCAAAATTGAATCATATGCAATTTGATTTGAGTTTAGTTGTTTCTTTCAAATCGTGTTAAACCGAACCAGAACTATAGAAAACAAATAAAAGTGAATCAAACTAAAAAAATTCAACAAAAATTTCATATATTATTAAAACATAGCAAATCCAAATTGAACCAAAAAAAGTTTTGCATTTTAATTTTAAATTTTTAATATTCATGTCAAGGGTTAAATGATTTGTTTAATTTTGTTAGCAAAAGTTGACAACAATAATCTCACCTTCAAACTGTCTAGGAAAGAAAGTTAGAGAGGAAACGAGGAAATGTAATGATGATACATTCACGTTTATACATAAAAACTCTCGTTGGCGTTCGTCTAGATGCAAAAAGGTATGGAGTTTAGGGCGTGTTTGTTGCTGAAGTTAGGAGGATCATTTTCCCTAATCTAAGTGCTCACGTTTATGTTTATTTGCGTGAATGTTTGTTTACTTGCATTGCGTAACTTACCTACTTGGTTTTTCCACACTATCTTCCCTTATTCACAAAGAATGTCCATCGGAAATATAATTATGGTGCAAATACGAGTTAAGTAGTTCGTCATCTACTTGTGAGGCGCTCCATCAAAATTCAATTCAAAACAATCGAGACGGTCCCCTATTCTTACAATCTATGGGCACAACACTGTTATAGGTGTTACCTCGATTTTTTAATAAGTCATTTTTCAAAATTTGAATGTAATAGAACTATTTAAAAACACATAATAATGACACAAACTACTTTATCATCGTATATATAAGTTACATATTTAACAAGTAAGACTAAGAGTAAAAAACAAATGTATTACGTAAGAGTACTTAAAAAGCATTTCTAGCATAATACTATAAAGTGAAGTAGTCAATGAACCTACAAAATTAATTATTTCTAGCACCTCATACTGAAAAGCTTCATATCCATAATTCTCACACCTTTCATGATACATAGTTAATCACTCTATTCTAAAAAGGAAAAAATAATTAATATACCCCAAACTTCGAATGAGTGTGAGTTAAGCACCCCAAACTTGCATATGTAATTTAAATACCCCATACTTTATATAAAAAGTTATTTTGGCGCCATGGTCATAGATTATTTCTTTCAAAAATGTTAATTTTTGGGGTTAATTTCAAAATTTAAAATAGTTTAGTATTCGTGAAGATACAATTAACATTCTAAACTTCCATTATAATATAAATAATATTACCCTCACTCTATATAGTTGCAACGTTTTAAACTTGTTATTTTAAATTATGCAATTAACAACATAAATTTATATTTTTGAAAAAAATAATATATGTCCATGGTGCTAAAATAACTTTTTATTTAAAGTTTAGGGTATTTAAATTACATATGAAAGTTTGGGGTGTTTATCTCACACCCCTTCAAAGTTTGGGGTATTTTAATTATTTTTCCCTTCTAAAAATAGTTCTAGGCATCTGACTAGTCCCCGCCTAGGCACTAGGGGTGGCCGGGCGCCCCAATTTTCATCTAGGTGCTCCGACTAATTGCTTTGCCGCCTAAGTGAATTAATTGATCGCCTAAGGCGCCTAATTGCCCGTCCAGAGTGCCTAATCGACCGCCTAGGCTGTCTATATTAGGGGTGGTTCGGTACGGTATACCGAATGTTTTCTCTCATACCTTTGCCGTACCAAAATTTTCGGTATACAAAATTTATATACCGTTACCTTACCGAAGTTTCGGTATACCGCATTTCGGTATACCGAAGTTTCGGTTCGGTAACGGTACGGTATCGGTAAATTACCATGCATGTCTCCTAAAACAACAAATTATCATAGACTAACAAAATATACTAAAACGGTGTTACTAGCGACATATTTAATCCATTATTAGAATATTGCAAAATACAATTAGTAATCTATTGATGTCATATTCAATATTGAACAATAATTATTATTAGTATATTTAAGCAGTTCAACATGCCACGTATTAAAAAACAACACATTCTCCTAAAATAACTTGAACAATGTAGATATAATTATATGAATAGTGAGCTCTAAAATAAATAAATAAAATTATTCAAACAACGTGGATATAAAATCATTTATCCCTAATATGATATTGTGTATTTAGTCATTTTTATAGTTTTTAAAAATATATTTGAATAAGACTTTTGGACAAAGTTGTGTGACTCGACTCGCAAAATCCTTATGTAGATACACTCGTCACATAAGTGTATCCCTCTTCACTCGTCAGCTACTCAGCGGTTCAGCCATCGTGAAGATGGACTGGTTTCTAGACATTAGTACATTATTACTCATTAGTCATTAGGGTTAGTTTGTTTAAATGTTGCGTAGTAGAAACCTAGAAGGTTATAGTGGGTTTGGGAAATTGGGTCTTTATTATAGTATTTGTAACCAACCTAAGTATTAATTTTGGGCCTCAAAATTGTAATGAAGTTTTACAATATTTTAGAATTTAAAGTAATTGTTGGGTAGGGAGTCGGTAATGTATAATACCGGTATACCGCGGTATTCGAAAACATTTACCGTTACCTTACCGAAATGAATCGGTACGGTATCATACCGTACCGAAAATGACGGTATACCAATATTCCGGTATTTTCCGGTATTTTTCGGTACGGTAACTGCGGTATACCGATTTTTCGGTATTTTTACCCACCCCTAGTCTATATTCGCCGAACATTACTTTACTTTAAATTTTAATTTTCTAAGCGATATAAGTACTTTAACTTTAGCCACAGATATAAAAGAATGAAATTGTAAATTAAGATAAAAATTATATATGTTTGTATATATACCTAAATTTTTATTATTATTTATATTTATAACATATTAAAGTTATGTGATTAGTTATCATATACTACGTATGATTAAATGTGATAATTCTATCATTCATGTTTGTTAATGTTTGTGTATTTATATGTATTACTTATCATATTTATGCAAAACGTAGATACAAATGTAATTTCTATGTCTCCGACTAGACCTTGACTAGGCATCCACCTAGCCGCTAGGCGCCGAGCTGGCACCCGATTAGCGTCTAGCGTCTTTTAGAACACTGGTTAATCATAAATGAGAATTTATTAACATTTCTTACTAATTGATGAATCTAAATTGCAACTTTTAAATCTAGTTATCAAAATTAACATTGGTTGTTTGGTGCAATGGTGCTTTCAAGTTTACATTTGTAACTTGAGTGAAATTTGAATATAAGTGAGAAAACAAATCATATACCATAGGAGACGAATGAATATTACTAGATGGTTAGAAATTCAATTATTTAAAAGGTCTCTAAGAATATCTAGTTTTATTTTTCGCATTAAAAATTTTAAGAGCTTTTCTAAAAATAAAGGATCTTTTTTTGATGTTACAGGGAATAACATCTTAGAAAAATCTGTAGTTTTTAGTATTAATTAGTCTCAATAGCTTGTATACCAATAGAACTAAATTAAACATTCAGTTTTTTATCAAACCACTAGCACTTTTTCCTCATAAAGTCTTTTCAGTCAATAAAATCTAACAATTACTAAAAATATTTTAAAAGTATCTTTTCAACTAGTTGTGCAAACAAACCCATAAAAAATTCTGAGTTTTTTAGATCAATAGAGGAGGCAATTCTTCTTAAATGGCGAGAATATAGATAAAGTAGTTACAAAATATTAATGTTTCACAACATTGACAATTTTACACTATTCACATACTTTACTTTAATTACATGTTATTTATCTTTTGAGAATTATTTTTTTAAATATTATAGAATTTTTCTCATTAAAAATTTGCATAATCTGATTTTTAAATTTTTTACCAATAGAAAAATAAATATAATGATGGTTAAAGTTGCAAGCGTAAAAATGAAACTTTTGCAACTAAAAAAACGGAAGAAGTATGAATTTGAAGAATTGAGACTGGGCCATGGCTATGGAAGTTTAACGCATTATTTAGTTAAAAGTTATTTAAATTAGTCTTGGATTCACATGAATAAAATAAAGTACAACGCATAGGGACTACAACTTAGAAAAAGAAACTCGGTTAATTCCAAACTATAGATGAATAATAAAAATTATTTGGCCTAAAGATATTTAACTATTTCCGCCTAGGAGGTGGCCCCTCGGGTCACTCTCGGAACCCGAGCTCAATTTCTTTTGTCACGCGGCTCGCAAGGCGCAAACACCAAGACACATACATACATGGCGGAGAAAAATGAAAATACCCAATAAAATACACATTCTAATTCCTTGTGGTGCATATTTTTGGTTAAGGTAATTACCTTGTGGTGTAATACATGGTAAAATTGACCAATAAAATTATTTACAAAAATGTGATAACATTTTTTATTCATGGTAATGCACTTTTTTGTTTCACATAATGCACAAATGTCAAATCTAATGTAACACACTCAATCCATTCTCATTTTTCTACTTAGAACGCGTTCTCATTTTATCAAAATTATTTACAAACATACATATACATGCATATACACGTACACGTATACATTGATACATACGAAGTATATAATTTTGGAGGGGTTCCAATAAAGCGGTGATACGTGTGAATAGCCTAATATGGCATTTTAAGTCAATTTGACGCACTTGAGGATCATCTATTGCACTTTTTAAACTCTGGTCAAAAGGTGTAAGTATGATAAATATGTTGTGGCGGTTTCATAAATGTACCTCCAACGTGAAAAAAGTGCAACGTGCAAACTTTATAGTGTATCACGTCTGATTAAAAATGGTGTCGCACCGTTCTATGTTGAGCATTATTCTCATTTTGATCCTAAATCTAATGTATCTTCAGTTTGTTTTTATCCCAGGGGGATCAGGGGGAGGGGCTGGGTTGGGGGAGTCTGGGGAAACAACGCAAGAACTCACTCCATGCAGTTTCGAACCCGAGACTTCTCATATGGGAGAGTGGGTCGAAGACTCGTAGAGTTGGACCGCTTCTTCATCTTCAGATTAAACTACACACTTGGTTTAAATTTTACACAATGTATTTATTAATTAATCTTAACTTTGAGCATATTTATATGGTCTATTATTTTAGTTGCACATCCTTTCCTTCTACACAAAGTGACAAAAAAACATTCATTGGGCTCAATAGAATAACTTATGCTTGCCAACCGATGAAGGTGGATTTGGTAGAAGACTCCTTTCCGACATTGAAAACGCATTCACGTTAAAACTTTGGTAGAAATGGAAAAATAATAAATATCTTTGGTCTTGACTCACTAATAGAAAATACAAAAGAGGTCTTCTGATTTCTGATTAAAAGTTATTGTTCAGAAATTAGAGCAAGATATGATCGTACAAATTAGAGCAAGATATGATCGTACAAGTTTTAGAACTCGGTAAGATCTTTCCAACGAGTTATTAAAAGCTTCCAACGACACAAATTAGAGCAAGATATGATCGTACAAAATTCTACACGACTTCGGAGTGAAATCAGAAACATTTGTGAATATATGGTTAATCTATAACTTTTAATTAATGCATTGTAAGATGCATGTGTTCAATTAACTCCATTGCCTCTAACCTCATATCCTGGGATGCTATAAACAACTTAACTTGGCTTCCCACCATGGATGCAAAATTCTCCTTCAGCTCTGCCTACAACGAGATCAGGCAACGCAAGTCCACTACCATCTCTGCCATCCACCCCTAGAACAACAAACAACACATGAAGGTTAAAATCTTCCAATGGAAGTTCCTTAGAAAATATCTTCTGCTCCCAGAAAATATTATCATATTCAACATTTCTATTTTTGCAACTCAATGTGCCCTTTTTGTAAAGCAAACTCTGCTCTCTCTTCTCAAATTTTTTTACTACTGCTCAAGAATAAAACCTATATGACACTACTTCATGAGCATTTTCCACATTAGGATAATGTCTCTTCATATTTCAACTAGACAAATCCTTATCTCATGGAAGTTAAATGTGCAAGGTATAAGTATTTTTTATATTTTCAAATCTAACCTTTTAGGTATTATCACTTGGCACATTTGGAAGCAATACATAGATTATACTTAGAATTCCTCAACAACATCATTTGACGAATTCACACTCATCAAAACAATCTAATGTTACCTTCAAGACTAGTCATGGTCACTTTGCAAAGTTAAATTAAACTCAACATGCCTAATAATCAAGGAGGAAGGCCTCGTTCACCCAAACTTCTCAACTAAAGTCAACAAAATTAAAATCAGCAGGCGGCTCAAACCAATAAACTCCTTCAAACTCAACATTGATGCATCTTACATTCCTGGTAAATCGAGAGGAGGAGCAATCCTACGCAACCAGCTCGGACAATTCATCTTGAGTCTCGGATTCATCATCACGACAGATTCATCACTATACGCGAAGCTCCAAGTAATCCACCAAGCGACATTTTGGACGTGACATCATGATTTTCAAATACGACGATAGAATCTGACTCCCAAATCAGCATCAACCTGATTAAATATGGAAAAATCTATGATATGCGGACAACTAATAGATGATTTTAGACATTAGGCAAACACAAGATAATTCCATTTTACGCACACCTACCTACAGGGAATGCAACGGGCCTGCACACTATTTGGCTCAAATGAGCTCTCCAAATTCTGACCTTCTACTCTTCTAGCATTTTATGAAGTACAAGGCAAGGTCAAGAGTGCTCTCCTGGCTGATTTAGAGGGCCCACTTTTTATTCGAGTGTAGTATTTTCTTTGTATACTCGTTTGTCTGGTACTCTCTCTACTAACTGGATTTGGCAAATGCCCCCCTCCCCCCCTCCCCCCGACTTCTCGGTGTATTTTTTTCTCGGTTTTAATACAATAAGGTAAGTGTTTTTAATATGTGTGTGGATTGGTTTAAGTTAAAAGTACTCTTCCATGAAAATAAGTGATGGATAAGTGTACTCGAGGGTATCTATCTGAGGGGTTACTGCGGGGAGTAACTAGAGAGAAGTCAGAGCAAATAAGTAAGAGAGAGAGTGTATATTCGATATGTGAACTTATTGTGTTTACAATGGGGAAAGGACCTGCTATTTATAGCAGCAATAAATTCTAGATAGGGACACGTGTCAGTATTCTGGTGGTCGAGGGGTCACCTCAACCGGGGTGGCACTGACACTCGCATGTGGCCACATTAAATGCGGTGGTTGGATGTGACGTTTGTACTTGGTACGGTGATCCAGGCGCATGTGGAGAGGATACTCTGTCGAGGTGGATGCCTTCGGCTGAAGGGTGTTGGGCCGAAGGCTCTTCTAACCGGGGGCTCCATTATGCCAAAGGTTGTATGTGCCGAAGGCTTGGTTTTAAGCCTTGTTCTCCTGTGACGCCTCTTCTAACCGAGGGCTCCTACCTGCCGAGGGCTGTAGGTGCCGAAGTCTTGGTTTTCAAGCCTTGTTCTCCTGTGATGTTTCTGAGTTTGATTCCGTCACTGGTAGCCTTCGACCATGGGGCCGAAGGCACCCCTTTGCGTATTGTGGGCTGCTTAGAGCTCCATTTTGCTGGGCTTGGCCCGTTTGGGCCTGTTGAGCCTGATTGTAGTAGTGGAAGTATGTGAGTCGGGGGTCCCTAGGCCATATACTCCATCAGGAGTCCCCCACTCCTTTTGCCGAAAAGGTACTTGAGGGAAAAGGAGTAGATGTGGTGATTGCCCCGAAGGCTCCCCTTTTTTGTTGGGTGCCTCATTTTCTCAATTCCCCCACATGTCAAGGGCTGAGGGCTTCTTGAAGGAAGTGCGAGTGTGTTGCTCGCATGTGTTTCTTTGTTGTAGTTTGTAAAGTAGTGAGAGATCTGCATTTTTGTGTTTGCCGAGGGCATTTGTTGACTGAAGGCTTTGTGTGGCCGAAGGCATCATGTGGCTGAAGGCGTTGTGTGGCCGAAGGTATCATGTGGCTGAAGGCATTGTGTGGCCGAAGGCATTGTGTGGCCGAAGGTATCCTGTGGCTGAAGGTATCATGTGGCTGAAGGCATTGTGTGGCCGAAGGCATTGTGTCGAGGGAAGTAGATTGTCGTTGTGATCTTGCCTCACTTTCTGTGGCTGAGAAATAGAAAATTTTTAACATTTGCGTGTTTTGTCGAGAGGAGTCCCCCAGTCCCCCCCTCCTTTTGCTGAGAGCTAATCGAGGGAAACAGGAGTAGAGTGATGCATGCTTTCAGCAGGAGCCGCCAAGGGGTGACACCTTTTGTTCCACAATGGGGAGATGCCTCGTTAAAACCCTCATTAGGAAAAAACCCTGTGGGAAAAAATCCTAATGAGGGAAAAAGATTACACCGGATGCCCCCAGAATGAAGCAAAAGGAATGCAACCTTCGGCCTTGATTGTTGAGCGGCGGTTGTGTCCGTCTGCTGAGGGGATATCCAAGACCAGCCTTAGATCCTGCATGAGAAAGCTAAGGAGCTTGTAAGGACCCTCTGTTACCAAATAAAGGTGACGGAGGGGTGCAAGGCCAGGTGGTCCTGTGTGAGAGCCCCTGTCATCAAATAAAGATGCCGGAGGGATGAAGGCCAAGGGGCCTGTATGATAGCCCCTGACATCAAATAAAGATGTCGGAGGGATGTAGGTCGATGGCCTGTGTGATGGCCCCCGACATCAAATAAAGATGTCAGAGGGATGAAGGCCGATGGGCCTGTATGATAGCCCCTGGAATGAAATAAAGATGCCAGAGGGATGAAGGTTGAGGGGCCTGTGTGATGGCCCCCGACATCAAATAAAGATGCCGGAGGGATGAAGGCCGATGGCCTGTATGATAGCCCCTGGCATCAAATAAAGATGCCAGAGGGATGAAGGCCGAGGGGCCTGTGTGATAGCCCCCGACATCAAATAAAGATGCCGGAGAGATGAAGGCCGAGGGGCCTATGTGATGGCCCCCGACATCAAATAAAGAAGCCGGAGGGATGAAGACCGATGGCCTGTATGATAGCCCCTGGCATCAAATAAAGATGCCAGAGGGATGGAGGCCGAGGGGCCTGTGTGATGGCCCTTGACATCAAATAAAGATGCCGGAGGGATAAAGGCCGAGGGGCCTGTATGATAGCCCCTGGTATCAAATAAAGATGCCAGAGAGATGAAGGCCGAGGGGCCTGTGTGATGGCCCTCGACATCAAATAAAGATGCCGGGGGGATAAAGGCCGATGGGCTGTTCTGACGTTGAGGCAGAGGGTCGTTGTGACGTAGAGTAATGTTGAGGCCGAGGGCCGTCTGATGTTGAGGCCGAGGGCCATTGTGATGTGGACTCACGCTGAGGCCGAGGGCCATTGTTGATGTAGAATCACGTTGAGGCCGAGGGCCTTTGGTGATGTGAAATCATGTAAGGAAAAAACCGTTATGACATAGAGTCATGCTGAGGCCGAGGGCCGTTTGATGTTGAGTCATGTTGAGGTCGAGGGCCGTTGTGAAGTGGAGGTCGAGGGCCGTCCTGATGTTGAGTCATGTTGAGGTTGAGGGTCGTCTGATGTTGAGGCCGAGGGCCATTGTGATGTGGACTCACGCTGAGGCCGAGGGCCGTTGTTGATGTAGAATCACATTGAGGCTGAGGGCCTTTGGTGATGTGAAATCATGTAAGACAAAAACTGTTATGACATAGAGTCATGCTGAGGCCGAGGGCCGTTTGATGTTGAGTCATGTTGAGACCGAGGGCCATTCTGACGTTGAGGCCGAGGGCCGTTGTGAAGTAGAGGCCGAGGGCCGTCCTAATGTTGAGTCATGTTGAGGCCGAGGGCCGTCTGATGTTGAGGTCGAGGGCCATTGTGATGTGGACTCACGCTGAGGCCGAGGGTCGTTGTTGATGTAGAATCACGTTGAGGCTGAGGGCCTTTGGTGATGTGAAATCATGTAAGGAAAAAACCGTTATGACATTGAGTCATGCTGAGGCCGAGGGCCGTTCTGATGTTGAGGTCGAGGGCCGTTGTGATGTGGAATCACGCTGAGGCCGAGTTCTGTTGTTGATGTAGAATCACGTTGAGGTCGAGGGCCTTTGGTGATGTGAAATCATGTAAGGCAAAAACCGTTATGACATAGAGTCATGCTAAGGCCGAGGGCCGTTTGATGTTGAGTCATGTTGAGGCCGAGGGCCTTTGGTGATGTAGAATCAAATTGAGGCCGAGTTCCTTTCCTTGATAGTTCTGGGAGTCCTCCGGGTGTATGTTCCTTCTTTCAGGCTTCGACCGAGGGGGTTGATTCCCTGCCTCGGCTAAAAAGGGGTCCAAGTGATCCGTTCGGGGGTTCGTCTGTTAGTCCCCCAGCGCTGGGCCGTCCCTTGATTGTGCCAGGAGGTCGTATGTTAGTCCTCCCGATGTGTGTTCCTTCTTTCAGGCTTCAGCCGAGGGGGTTGCTTCCCGCCTCGGCCGGAAGGGGGTCCAAGTGATCTGTCTGGGGATTCGTCTGTTAGTCCCCCGGCGCTGAACCGTCCCTTGACCTTGGGGAGTCCCGTCGTATATTTATGGCGCGGGCTAGGCTTGGTCGGTTTCCGACGACTGCCGTCTCACCCCTAAGTTTGGGGATTTCGTCACCTCAGCCATTCTTTCAGGCCTGTCGCCGTGCGTTGCACGCCGGCGACGCGGTGAGTGTCCCGCTCCAAAAACGCGGGCCTTCTGCAGGCCCCTCGTCTTTAGACACCATCGTTCATACCTGGGCATTTGGCCTCAAAGGGGACGATAAGATGTCTGGGTTGTGTTGTAGTTTACTTAAATTTCTAGAAATACGCGAAATACAAGGGGTGCGTTGTTTGACAACGGCTTTGTTAAGATACACGGCTCGAGGCCGAGGGCTCTAGGCCAAAAGGATGATAATGTGCCTCGAGGTCGAGGGCCCAAGGCTGAGACCGACGGCGTAGGCTAGGAACACGATTATCGGAGGTGGCGCTTCTTCAGCTGGGGCTCCTCGAACTCCTCGTCGTCGCTGAACCTCCCGATTTCATGTTTCTTCGTTGCGATGTCCCCTTCTTTTTATCGGTTTTCTCCCCGGCGTTTTTCCTTTAGGCATTTTTGATGAATTGGTGGGGCTCACCCCGTTGAATTAAGAGTTCAATAGCCTTCTTTAACGAGACAGAATCGTCTGTATTGTGGGAGGTGCTTTTGTGGTAACGGCAATATGTGTCACCTTGGTGGATGGCGTAGATCTCCCTCGCCGACCGAGGGTTCTTGGGGAAAAGGTCCTGCTCTTCCGCATAGTTGAGGATAGTGCTCACCGGGTGCGTAAGGGGAGTCCTCGGCATGTCCAGCCGAGGGCACCATTGGCGCTCGTTTCGGCCCTGCTAGGTGTAGCTTCCATGGTCTCGGCCCCCGGCCGAGGGGGCATTTGGGGTTGGCGTGTTGTTTATCTTCTTCGAGGGCTGGCCTTCATTTTTCTTGAAAGAGTGGAGGTCGTCGGCATCGGCGTATAGGCTCCCCCACTGGGGGTCGGTGATGAGGCTCCGTGTGTAGGGGCTGTTGCGGGGAGCCCCCTGGAAGAAGACGAGGAGGGTACGCTCGTCGGCGCCCTCGACCTCGTATGTCTCCTTCATCCACCGGTCAATGAAGGACTGAAGTGTTTCGTCAGGTTTTTGTTTGACGGAGAGGAGGTGGGAGAAGTGCTTTCTCATGCGCTTCCTTCCGGCGAAATGGGTGAGGAAGCGTTGGGCAAGATCTTGCCAAGAGTCAATGCTGCCCTCGGGCAATCGGTTGAACCATTCGTATGCTGGTCCCTCCAAGGTGGAAAGGAACCAACGACATAAATATTCATCTGATGCCCCCATCATGATCATGCTGTTTTGATACATGTTGTAGTGCTCCTGGGGGTCAGTTTTTCCTTCATAGGGTTTGATGGGTTGCCCTCGGTATTTCCCTGGAATTTGGGCTGCCAATACCCTTGGGGTAAATGGCGTCCGAGTTCGGAGTTGGATGACGGGTTCCCCGGAGCCTTCAGCAAATTTCCTTTGCATCTCCTCCATCTTTGCTAGCATGGCGGTGTATTTGGGGTCCGCCTGTGAGGCGGAAGCTGTAGTGTGCGCCTGGCGGGCCTCCATTTCATCAAGGCGGCGCTGGAGGGCTTCAATCACTTCATCTCTGGGATGCCTCGGGAGGGCCTCCGCCCCCTGCGAGCGTACCCGAGCGGAGTGGACCTGGTTGATTTGGTGTCTGGCGTCGTCGGCATGGAGTAGCCCCTTGCCTTTGTCCCGCGGGAGACGTCTTTCGTCTTCCCTTGAAACGTATCCCCCACTCTCTTGGGGTCTTTGGAACTCCATTCCACCGAGGCGGTCTTGGACCCCTCGGCGGTCTTGCGCCCCTCCGAGTCGTTCAAGGGCGGGGGTCCTGGACCTTTCCTTGTTTGCGCCACGACGGTCCCGGGATTGGACTTCCTGGGAGGCGGTGTCTTGAGCCACGACCCCTTCGTCATTCCCAACCCGAGGGGTAGGGTTCACGAAGGGGGGTGGACGCGGGAGAGATATAGTGTTCTCCCCGACCTGTGGTTGAAGGGGCACCAGAGTGCCGAAGGCACCTGGATTTTGGGTGAGTGTGTGGATGAAGGCGGAGAATGCCGACTGCACGTCGATAGTGAGGACCGGAGGGCTCACTTGGTTTTCGCTCTGGTCCTTCTTTTTGGCCTCGATGCCAAGGCGGGCATCAGGGGCATTCTGTTGGAGCTGAAGGTGCAGGTCGACAGCCGTCTGTTCCAACCCAGCCAGGGCGCCGCCCTCGGGAGCCCTGTTAGAGGCTTCGGGGGCGTCGACGTCGCCGAGGGCCAGGTTCCTGTCCTCATGAGTCTTGGATTGGGCACGCGTGTTTCTTCCCATTTTGATAGGTGTTTTTAGCTGAAGGGGAGGGTCTCTTACTTGATTTATTCGACCTCTCAACGAGAGCACCAAATGATGGATAAGTGTACCCGGGGGTAGCTTATCCGAGGGGTTACTGCGGGGAGTAACTAGAGAGAAGTCAGAGCAAATAAGTAAGAGAGAGAGCGTATATTCGATATGTGAACTTGTTGTGTTTACAATGGGGAAAGGGGCTGCTATTTATAGCAGCAATAAATTCTAGATACGGACATGTGTCAGTATTCTGGTGGTCGATGGGTCACCTCAACCGGGGTGGCACTGACACTCGCATGTGGCCGCATTAAATGCGGTGGTTGGATGTGACGTTTGTACTTGGTACGGTGATCCAGGCGCATGTGGAGAGGATACTCTGTCGAGGTGGATGCCTTCGGCTGAAGGGTGCTGGGCCGAAGGCTCTTCTAACCGGGGGCTCCATTATGCCGAAGGCTGTATGTGCCGAAGGCTTGGTTTTAAGCCTTGTTCTCTTGTGACGCCTCTTCTAACCGAGGGCTCCTACCTGCCGAGGGCTGTAGGTGCCGAAGGCTTGGTTTTCAAGCCTTGTTCTCCTGTGATGTTTCTGAGCTTGATTCCGTCACTGGTAGCCTTCGGCCATGGGGCCGAAGACACCCCTTTGCGTATTGTGGGCTGCTTAGAGCTCCATTTTACTGGGCTTGGCCCGTTTGGGCCTGTTGGGCCTGATTGTTGTAGTGGAAGTATGTGGGCCGGGGATCTCTGGGCCATATACTCCATCAATAAAAATGAATGTAGAGCATTAATTGCTTCAAATGAGTGCAGTAGATCAACATTTCATTGAAATTGTTATTTGTCATTTTATAGTTAAATATGCTAGAAAAATATGTAAAAAGTGTATCAGTGTAACTTAAATGTGCATTACAGCTATGTACGAGGAGCCATTATAGCAATTCTAATTCCAACACATTTTGTTAGAAATATGATGCACCTTTTACGCACACTAATGCGCTATTTAAATATAGACACAATGTAACTCTTACACGCTAAAAATTAATGTATTCACGAAAGTACCATTGCATTTTAACTTCAAAATTTCATCTCATCCATCAGTTTTACACCACCTCGCTTGCGGTTTCCAGCCATAATCATACAACACTCTCAAAAAGTTTTGCAACTATCACTGCAGCACCCCCAGCAATACCCCTCAGACCAAAACAATCCCCATCAATTAGAAACACCAATGGAACTTTGTTAGATCGTTTGTCAAAGAAAGGCATACAATTCAAGTTATTTGTTATCTCATTGACAAAATTTGTTTTGAGGGCTCATATGTACATGTTAGTTTGTTCAACTTAGTATATATTCTTTTATGTTCCCACTATGGGGAAGACTACCTTAGATTCTAGACTCGCCAAAAAAGAATTATCCAGGGTTACACCATGAGATTAAAAAATTGGACTCAGCCTTCCACCCAACTTGGAATCACTCATAGTCCCAGTTTGGATATCCATTCATAATGTTCCATTTGACTTACATTATCCTAAATCACTATTTCCAATTGGAAATACCATTAGAAAATCCATCAAAGAGTCGTAGTAACTGCCTCCATATCCAGGCCCTTCACAACAAGAATATACCTTGCACTCGATCTCACAAAAGAAAAACCACGCAACATATAGATACAGGCTGGATCTCATGGTTTCATCCAACCTAACCAGTATGAAAGGCACCCACTCAAATACACCGATTGCAGTTGGCTTGGCCACATAGTCAATACCACACTTGCTCCCTCAGTACATGACAATTCTACTCATTAATTCACAATATTACAAAAGCGTAAATGGGTGGTATCATGCAAAAAAAAATCAACTCCATTTCTAAGGTAACTACTACTACAACCAAGCGGCTAAAACCAATTCCTACTCCCATTTCTTATCCCACGAGCATGGCCGGAACATCTTACATCCATGTTGATACCTCCTCTGCTCAATATCCTTCTTCATCATTACTCCCCTTTCCTTTAAGCTTCTTGATTAATAATTTTTAAATGTCAGAATAACAGCCCTGATACGACCGTTTTGTTGGTTCGATCAGTGAATGTCATGAGTAAGGTCTTATCTCAAAAAGTTACAGAGAGTAATACTTGCCATCAAATTGATCCACTCAAGTTTGCACTCCTTGGACCTTTGGCTTGAATGAAAAGAGCTACCGACTCTGGCACTCCGACAAAAGAGAAGATAGCACTATCCTCTCTTCATCATATTCTTGGAATTAATCTCTCATACTTAATACCTTGTTATAAAGGAGATCTTAATCTTCAATTTGATGAATCAATATTACATTATATCAAACAACACTGACCCAACCTTATTCAATATGAAATACTCATCTGATTGTGATGCATGAAACTTCCCGCAAACAGTTAATGAATGGAAAAAAGAGATGCATATTTTACAGAGAAGAGTCATATTCATTGTAATGCTAAAAGCAAAACAAGAAGCCTTAAATGCAACTCCTACAAAAACAAAAGTATTGAAATTGAAGATGGAACGACCAATATTGATAGAAATATGAAGCTTTCAAAACCTTTTCCTGGAGTGCCCTCTATTCTTACCAGGAAAGCGACCGGGAAGTTATAAAAAATGTACTCATAAAAAAGTGTTTTGTTTTTGTTGCAAGTTGTTCAAAGCAAAACAGGGGCCTAATCTTTTAGTGAATGAAGGATTCAATGATTGGAAATGTTTGAGTGAGAAACTTTCTAGTCATGAAAAAAGTTTTCAACATTTTGGCAATGTGCAAAAATGGATTAATACGAAGATGAGATTGGCAAAAGCAAAAACAATTGATTTGCCATTCAGGAAAAACTTTCCAAACAGGAGAAGCATTGGAGAGATGTTCTTAGGAGAATAAATGCTTTTGTTAAGACTTGAAAAAAATTCCATTGCGTTTCATGGAAAGTCTGAAAAATTATATGAGGACAACAATGGATTTTTTAGCTATCACTGAGGTGCTTGCTGAGTTGGATGCTGTTATGCAAGAGCATGTGAGACGTATTCAATCTAAGGAGATTCATTATCATTATTTTAGTCACAAAATTCAGAATGAATAGATTTTGAAATTAGCATTGGCTGTTAAAAGGACAATTATCTCACAAATCAAGGCAATTTAATATTTTCCAATCATTCTTGATTGCACGCCAGATTCCAGTCACAAAGAGCAAATGACTTTGATTGTAAGGTGTTTGGATATGTCATCAAACAAACCTCAAGTTTTTTAATTTTTCTTAGAATTTATCGAAGTGCTTGATACATATGGATTAGGGCTTTTTTCTGAATTAGAGGGTATTTTGGCTTTATGCGAACTTGACTTTGATGACGTACGTGGACAAGGATATGATAATGGCTCCAACATAAAAGCTAAGCATCAAGGTGTTGAAAGAAGATTACTTTACATTAATCAAAGAGCTTTTTACATGTCGTGTACTTGTCATAGTCTAAATTTAACCATTTCAGATATGGTAAATTCTTGTTCTAGAGCTATTACATTTTTTGGATGTGTTCAAAAATTGTATACGTTGTTTTATGATTCAAAAAAAAGATGGGCAATTTTGAAAGAATGTGTACATGGTCTTACTTTGAAATCATTGTCCACCACATGTTGGGAATGCCGTCTAGAAAGTGTGAAAATAATTGCAACCCAAACTCCTCAAATAAGAGAAGCTTTGATTAAACTGGGAAAACATTGTCCTGATTATTCGTCAAAAAGTGATGTTAAAAGTGTTCTCAAACAGCTGGAGAAATTTGAGTTCTTATTGGGCATGACAATATGGTATGAAGTTTTGCACCCGATTAATCAGGTCAGTAAATTGTTACAAAGTGAAAATATGTGCATTAATACTTGTCTAATGAATATTAATGATTTGATTATTCATTGAAACAGGTCAGTAAATTGTTACAAAGTGAAGATATGTGCATTGACACTCGTGTGATGACTATGAATGATTTGATTATTCATTTAAACAAGTATAGAGAAGAAGGGTTTGAAGATGCTTTGAACACAACAAAAAGCATTGCTCTTGAAATGGGATTGGAGCCTGGTTTTCCTAAAAAACAATTGACGCGTAGAAAAAAGTACTTTGATGAAGACAATGAAGAAGATGATGAAGATAAGTCTCCGGAAGATTCTTTTAAGTGTTTTTATTTCAATGTTGTGATGGATGTTGCTTCGATATCTTTGCAAACTAGATTTGATCAGATGAAAGACTTTCAGGGTACATTTGGCTTTCCGATATGTTTAGTTCAGGGAACTTGAAATCGTTGGTTCATGATAAATTGAAAGAATGATGTGAGTTACTTGTAGATTCTTTAATTTACAAGATGGTGAGAAAGAAGATGTTGATAGGGATGATCTCTTTCAATAATTGGAAATGTTGCAAAATGTTTTACCGGATGACAAAGACATTGTCCTTCAAATTCTTGATTTTGTGAAGACTATTGGTTGATATCCTAACACAACATTTGCTTATACTCCCTCCGTCCCTTAAAACTTTGCCATCTTTCCTTTTTGGGACGCCCCAAAAAACTTTGTCAATTTCCCTTTTAATCAATTATTTTGTGGTTTTTGTTACTTCTCTCTCCTCTGCACAAACCTCAACCACACAGTTTTTACTTTATTATTCTCCGTGCCGGTCAACTTTGGCAAAGTTTTAAGGGACGGAGGTAGTAGGATATTGATAGAGTATATAGACTCGGACCCCCTGGTCTCACGACTATTGGGCTCGGACAGCGGCCCACTCACGCTTATCGGACGTCATTTATATCATTTGTATTATTGTAGAGTTCATATATCATCTGAATGTACTAGATTAGTCTTTTATGTAGTTGGGCCTATCGGGCCCATATTAGCGGCCCGACCCATTATTTCTCTATTTATACTCCTCTTGGAACCATTTGTAACCCTAGAACATAATTACTCATTCACACTCTACTATTCATTCATCTTCTTCACTATCTTTAGCTCAAATCTCTCCATTTTATTATAGTTTGGATACCCTATAATCCATCAATGGTGCATTCATTGAGAGATTAGAGCAAAATCAAGTTAGATTCCTCCCAAAATCAACCAAAAACTGTTCTGGAAAATTAAAAAAAAAAAAAAACGTTCTGGAATTATCCAGATCTGGAGTAGATCCGACCCGGAATCCGGCGAGAAGCAGGCTCCTCCTCCGGCGTAGCACCGCCTCCTGTGGCGCTTAGCTCGTTCATATGCCTCCATGGCAGCGCCCTCGCCAGCCATAGCTCTCTCTAGCTTCAGGAACAATATCCGCCATTAATGGTGGACTGAAGTTCCATGCAGTAACAACGCAAGCCAGACCTGGAAATATGCCGCCGCTTTCTCGACCTCTTATGAAGCTCGCTGCTGTATCTCACCGAGTGCGTTTCCAGACCTCACCGTCGCTCGTACCCGTTAGAGCGTCGCCGGGTCAAGGGTGCAGCAGGAGATGGCCGGCCAAAGGACTCTTCACCGCATGAGGAATCCGGAGACCACGGCCTATTTCAGGCAACGACGGGCGACGATCCATCTAATTGCAGCGGTTGTGTACGGTTTCCTCGCCTCAAGAGATGCCATTGTTCTCAGCCTAGGCAACAACAACTCCGACTACACAACCCTTCCGTTGTGGAGCAGCGATGGCAAGGAACCCTCCCTCTCCAGAAGCTGTCACCGAGAGCTGATTATCATTTGGGAGTATGGTGTTGGGCTACCTAGCTGCTACTGCTGGGCTGCATTCTTGGGCTAAGGCAACACAAAGTTGAAAATGGACTATCATCCAGACTGGCAGGCCTCAATTCAACAATGCATCCAACAAACGGCCCAAATAAGAGCTAAGTGCCCTGTACTCCTATTTATACACTTAAAATATTTATTAAATGATGGTAGTATAATTATTACTATTATTAATTATATTATTTCCACCACCATTATGGCGGGTTGAAAACCCCCAAGGTGGTGAAGACCATTGTGGCGGGTTAAAAACCCCCGAGGTGGTGAAGACCATTATGGCGGGTTAAAAACCCCCGAGGTGGTGAAGACCATTATGAGGGATTAAAATTTCCTGAGGTCACTAATGAAAATTTATTATTGGTGTTATTATTTTTATCATCACCATTAGAGCGGGTTAAAAACCCCAGAGCGGTGAACCCGAGCTCTAGTCTACTGAACATCTTTATTTGATGATTTGAATTATATTTGGGTCATTCGACCTACCCTAGCCACCTTTATTTGGTGACTCGGGCATCTAAAAATGAGAGCCGCTACCGGCCGCATACGGCATTATGCCTAAGAGCGGTAAACGGTACGCCTCGTTCTTCGAGACGCTAATCGCGTCGCCCAAAAGCCGTTGCCATGAACAACGCACCTATTGTATTCCGCTTATTTTTTGGAAATGTAAATAGAAGATACCACGTGTCGTATCAGCAGCCTTCGAGCGAAAGGCTCAGGTCTGCTCCACTTTGTATTTTGTATCAGCGAAAGGCTCAGGCCCAGCTGAGAGAGCACGTCGTATCGGCCCCTTAGAGAGAAACGCTAAGGCAGGGCCGACGATGTCCCCAGGACGACGGGCCCGCAAACGGCCCACGTCTTGAAATGGGAAGTTCACAGCGTCGTCCACGCGCCCGATCGCAGGACGACAGGCCTGAAATCATGGCCGAGGTGACAAAATCCCCAAACTCAGCGTCGGGCAACGGCAGCCGTTGGAAACCAACCAAAAGTCTAGCCCGCGTCATAAATAGGCGACGGGACCCCCCTGAGATCACGGACGTTATAAACGAAGTCCGAACCGGCCGAAGGACTAGCGACCCCTTCGGCTGAAGCCTGAAAGAAGGACACTCCCTGAAATGGGGAACAGAATAAAAAAAAGGGAAAAGAAAAGGAAAAAGAAAAAATAAAAGAGGGAAGCCGAGGACCGCGCGCACTCGCCGGCCTTGAGCAACAAAAAATGAAATCCGCACAACAATACTAAGTACATATCAGGCAAATACTACACATTATGGACGAAGCAAGCCCATACATGCGGATTAGACGAGCGCCCAACGCCGTCCATCATCTCAGACGAGCGCCCAACGCCGTCCATCATCTCAGACGAGCGCCCAGCGCCGTCCATCATCTTAGACGAGCGCCCAGCACCGTCCCTCATCTTAGACGAGCGCCCAACGCCGTCCTTCATTCTTAGACGAGCGCCCAGCGCCGTCCCTCATTTTTTAGACGAGCGCCCAGCGCCGTCCCTCATTTTCTGACGAGCGCCCAGCGCCGTCCATCATATTCAGACGAGCGCCCAGCGCCGTCCATCATCTCAGACGAGCGCCCAGCGCCGTCCATCATCTTAGACGAGCGCCCAGCGCCGTCCCTCATTTGTTAGACGAGCGCCCAGCGCCGTCCCTCATTTTCAGACAAGCGCCCAGCGTCGTCCCTCATCTTAGACGAGCGCCCTGCACCGTCCTTCATTCTTAGACGAGCGCCCATCGCCGTCCCTCATTTTTTAGACGAGCGCCCAGCGCCGTCCCTCATTTGTTAGACGAGCGCCCAGCGCCGTCCCTCATTTTCAGACGAGCGCCCAGCGCCATCCCTCATCTTAGACGAGCGCCCTGCGCCGTCCTTCATTCTTAGATGAGCGCCCAGCGCCGTCCCTCATTTTTTAGACGAGCGCCCAACGCCGTCCTTCATCTCAGACGAGCGCCCAACGCCGTCCATCATCTTAGACGAGCGCCCAGCGCCGTCCCTCATCTGAGACGAGCGCCCTGCGCCGTCCTTCATTCTTAGACGAGCGCCCTGCGCCGTCCCTCATTTTTTAGACGAGCGCCCAATGCCGTCCCTCATTTTCAGACGAGCGCCCAACGCCGTCCATCATCTCAGACGAGCGCCCATCGCCGTCCATCATCTTAGACGAGCGCCCTACGCCGTCCCTCATTTGTTAGACGAGCGCCCAGCGTCGTCCCTCATTTGTTAGACGAGCGCCCAGCGCCGTCCCTCATTTTCAGATGAGCGCCCAGTGCCGTCCCTCATTTTCAGACGAGCGCCCATCGCCGTCCCTCATATTCAGACGAGCGCCCAACGCCGTCCCTCATCTCAGACGAGCGCCCAACGCCGTCCCTCATCTTCGGACCAGCTCCACCGTCCTACATGTTCAGTCCAGCGCCAACGCCTTGCCACGTCATCATATTATAGGACCGGCTCCTCATCGCCGTTGTCCTCACATCACGACCGGCCCCTCAGCCTCGGCGTGATCATCTATCTCAAGACCGGCTTCCTCAGCGCCGCGAGTCTTGAGCCAGCGATCGGGCTCGCCATCCCTTCCCGGATGGTGACCATCGCCTCTATATGACGATCGGCTTCACCATCACCTCGTCATCATTATTTGGACCGACTCCTCATCGCCGTTGTCCTCACATCACGACCGGCCCCTCGGCCTCGGCGTGATTATCTATCTCAAGACCGGCTTCCTCAGCGCCGCGAGTCTTGAGCCAGCGATCGGGCTCACCATCCCTTCCTGGATGGTGACCATCGCCTTTATATGACGATCAGCTTCATCAGCGCCTCGTCATCATATTATAGGACCGACTCCTCATCGTCGTTGTCCTCACATCATGACCGGCCCCTCAGCCTCGGCGTGATCATCTATCTCAAGACCGGCTTCCTCAGCGCCGCGAGTCTTGAGCCAGCGATCGGGCTCGCCATCCCTTCCCGGATGGTGACCGTCGCCTCTATATGACGATCATCTTCACCATCGCCTCGTCATCATTATTTGGACCGACTCCTCATCGTCGTCGTCCTCATATCACGATCAACCCCCTCGGCCTCGATGTGATTATTTTTCTCGAGACCGGTCTTAGTCATTCCTTTACCGGATGACGACCGTTGCATGGATTTTTGGATCGGTCCCTCATCGCCGTCGTCCTCACATCATGCTCGGCCCCTCGGCCTCGGCGTGATTATCTATCTCAAGACCGGCTTCCTCAGCGCCGAGAGTCTTGAGGTGGCGATCGGGCTCACCATCCCTTCCTGGATGGTGACCGTCGCCTTTACATGACGATTGGCCCATCATGGCCTCGTCATTATTTATTGGAACAGCTCATCATCGCCGTCATCCTCACATCACGGCAGACCCCTCGGTCTCAACGCGATCTTGAGCTAGCGATTGGGCTCACCATCCCTTCCTGGATGGTGACCATCGCCTCTATATGACGGCCGGCTCATCATTGCCCCGTCATCATATTTCGGATTGGTTTTTTTTTCATATTTCCGCGCATCACGACTGCCCCCCGGCCTCGGCATGACTATCTATCTCAAGACTGGCTTCCTCAGTGCCGAGAGTCTTGAGCTAGCGATCGGGCTCGCCATCCCTTCCTGGATGGTGACCATCGCCCTTATATGACGATCGGCTTCATTCTTGCCTCGTCATCATATTATCGGATCGGCTCATCATCTCCGTCCGCACATCACGATCGGCCTCTCGGCCTCAGCGTGATTATCTATCCCCAAGACCGGTCTCAGTCATTCCTTCATCGCATGGCGACCGCTGCTTGGACTTTTGGGTCAGCCTCATAGTGCTGACGACCTCGCATCACGATCGGCCCCTCGGCCACGACGTCACACCCTATCCCAACATCGGCTTCATCAGCGCCGAGTGTGTTGGGCTAGCGATCAGGCTCGCCATCCCCTCCTGGATGGTGACTATCGCCTCTATATGACGATCGGCTCCATCATCGCCTCGTCATCATATTTCGGACTGGCTCCTCATCATTGTCATCCGCACATCTCGATCAGCCTCTCGGCCGCGATGTGATTATTTATCTCAAGACCGGCTCCCAACGCCGAAGTCTTGTTATAGCGATTGGGCTCGCCATCCCTTCCCGGACGGCGACCATCGCCCCTATATGACACGCAGCTTATCATTGCCTCATCCTCATATTCAGACCGGCTCGTCAGCGCTGTCGTCCTCATATTCGGACCGACTCATCAGCGTCGTCGTCCTCATATTCAGACAGGTGTCCACCGCCTCGTCCCCCTATTCAGATATAGTGAACATCTTGCGGTCTCCGGCTGAAAGGCTAAAGGAGCCCAGAGTTCAGCCATATATCGCTCTGTCATCTTTATTTGATGACGAAGAGCTCATCTACAGGCCCATCAGCCATATATCGCCCTGTCATCTTTATTTGATGATGAAGAGCTCATTTGCAGGCCCATCGGCCATATATCGCTCTGTCATCTCTATTTGATGATGAAGAGCTCATTTGCAGGCCCATTGGCCATATATCGCTCTGTCATCTTTATTTAATGACGAAGAGCTCATCTACAGGCCCATCGGCCATATATCGTTCTGTCATCTTTATTTGATGACGAAGAGCTCATCTACAGGCCCATCGGCCATATATCGCTCTGTCATCTTTATTTGATGACGAAGAGCTCATCTACAGGCCCATCGGCCATATATCGCTCATGTCATCTTTATTTGATGATGTAGAGCTCATCTACAGGCCCATCGGCCATATATTGCTTCGTCATCTTTATTTGATGACGCGAAGCTCTCTTACAGGCCCCTCGGCCATATCTCGCTCTGTCATCGTTATTTGATGACGAAGAGCTCATCCGCAGGCCCATCGGCCATATATCGCTTCGTCATCTTTATTTGATGACGTGAAGCTCATTTACAGGCCCATCGGCCATATCTCGCTCCGTCATCTTTATTTGATGACATGGCGCTCTCATATAGGCCTCTCGGCCATGCATCGCCCCGTCGTCTTTATTTGACGACGTGGAGCTCTTATGCAGGCCCCTCGGCCGCACCATCGCCCCGTCGTCTTTATTTGACGACGTGGAGCTCTTATGCATGTCTCTCAGCCGTACATCGCCCCGCCATCTTTATTTGATGGCGTGGAGTTCTTATATAGGCCCATCGGCCATATATCGACCTGTCATCGTTATTTGATTACGTGGAGCTCTCATATAGGCCTCTTTCGGCCATCCATCACCCCGTCGTCTTTATTTGACGACGTGGAGCTCTTATGCAGGCCCCTCGGCCGCACCATCGCCCCGTCGTCTTTATTTGACGACGTGGAGCTCTTATGCAGGCCCCTCGTCCGCACCATCACCCCGTCGTCTTTATTTGACGACGTGAAGCTCTTATGCAGGACCCTCGGCCGCACCATCGCCCCGTCGTCTTTATTTGACGACGTGGAGCTCTTATGCAGGCCCCTCGGCCGCACCATCGCCCCGTCGTCTTTATTTGATGATGTGGAGCTCTTATGCAGGCCCCTCGGCCATACATCGCCTCGTCGTCCTTATTCGACAACATGGAGCTCTCGTACAGGCCTCTCGGCCCATCGGCCTTACGTTCTGGTCATCTTTATTTGATGAACCAGACATCATATTGTGGACGGTCGCTCGACCCATCCCTTAGTCATCTTTATTTGATGACTAGGACTACTGATCATGATGAGCTACCCACATCTAGAGATCGGCCTCGACCATCGCCCCAGCAGACGGGCACCGTTGCAGCTCCATCTCCAGGCCGAAGGGTTCGCACCTTTTGTTTCATTTTGGAGGCATCCGGTGTACTCTTTTTCCCTCATTAGGATTTTTTCCCACAGGGTTTTTCCTAATGAGGTTGTTAACGAGGCATCTCCCCATCGTGGATCAAAAGGTGTCAACCCTCGGCCCCCTGTAGAAGACATCATCCGACACACATTACTCTACTCCTCTTCACCTCATTACACTCGCCTCAAGGAGTGGGGGACTGGAAGAGCGGGGGACTTAGCGCCTCCGTTAACCAAAGAAGTAGAAATTCAAATTTTTGTTCATGAAGTTTACTCACCAGACGGTGACAGATCAGCACACAGTTCTACTCTATTTCGCCTCGAATACTCTCGACTCAAAGAGTGGGGGACTCCTGTTAGAGTATATAGACTCGGACCCCCGGGTCTCACGACTATTGGGCTCGGACAGCGGCCCACTCACGCTTATCGGACGTCATTTATATCATTTGTATTATTGTAGAGTTCATATATCATCTGAATGTACTAGATTAGTCTTTTATGTAGTTGGGCCTATCGGGCCCATATTAGCGTCCCGACCCATTAATTCTCTATTTATACTCCTCTTGGAGCCATTTGTAACCCTAGAACATAATTACTCATTCACACTCTACTATTCATTCATCTTCTTCACTATCTTTAGCTCAAATCTCTCCATTTTATTATAGTTTGGATACCCTATAATCCATCAGATATTATTGACAGTACCGGTAACTTTGGCCACTGCGGAAAGAATTTTTTTAAAGTTGAATATGCTCAAAAATTATCCGCGATCAACAATGTCTCAAGAAAGGCTTAATGGATTAGGTATATTAAGCTTTGAGCATAATGTGTTAGAGAAGCTTGATTATGAAGCTATAGTTGATGACTTTGCTTCCCAATGTTCAACAAGGAATGTATTTAAATTAAGTAAAATTTTATTTGGTTATTTCGAAAGTGTGATTTGATTATGTTTAATTTAACGAATTCAAGTATTTTATTTATTATATAGTTTTTCAAATATTATTACTTTACATGTTAATTTAGATGGAAGCGAGTTTTATAATTTTTTTAAATAGGCCCATTTTAAATTATTCGCCCCTAGGCCTTCAAATATACAGGACCGTCCCTGAATACATCCATACAAACACCTTATTATTCATGCATCCAAAGTAAGTGTGAAAAATAAAAAATACAAAAATATAACATAAATAAAATAATAACGGAGAACGGCCCCCGATGGCTACCTGTAATAAGGCGGTAATCGGAGGCAAAGCTCATCTCCTATTGAAGGCTTCTGCTACATGTACTATTGAGGCTTCAACCGGAAATGATGATATTATATTTGATTCTATAAATGACAAGACTACACTAGCCCCAAACGTGTCCTATGCTGATATTCTATCTGAGGAAAACAATGCTGTTTTTCAAACTTTTTCAGGTCCTCAAAATTCCTTTGATGAGGAGGAATGTCCGGAAGGCTTTACACAGGTTACCAGAAGAAGAAACACAAAGAAGAACCCAATCATATCCCCAAACGCCGATCAACAAGATTCACAATAATACTACCAGGTGGGATGGATTTCACACCCAATGGTCACCAGAAGCCATTCTATAAAACCTCAAAACGAATCTGATTATTTCATATACCCGATTGACCCGAAGTTTGAATCACTACACAAATTGGCTGCTGCTCTTAAGCGTTACAAGTCTTCAAAACCGGAAGCTACAACCTACCAACCCTATCTCCAAAAGGCGATCAAGTTTCACAACAAATACAACAGAAACATCTCAGCTGCTCTTGGGATCCTGACTAAAAACTTCAACTATTAAATTTTCTTAATTCTCCTTGTATGCATTAGTTAATGCTTTATTTTATCTCATGTATCCTTTACTTTTTATTAATAAAATCGGGAGGTGTTCCCCGACACTCCCCCACCTTAGGTGGTTTACTCCGGGACAAAAAATAAATAAATAAAATAATAAAATAGTGTTCTTTAAATAAAATATACTTGAATAAGAAAAGAAAATATCATAACTTGTAGATGAAGCTTTACCTAACTAACCTTTATAATGTCTTGATTCTTGAATGCAATATAATGAAGAGAAAAAGGAAACTAGTATAAAGAGAAGAAACCATGCTCTAAATATGAAGTTTCAATATAACATGGAACATCTTGAAAATTGTAACTTAGTTCTTTCAATTCATTAAAAACTCCTAGGAGTGGATCGGATCTAAAAGCAATGGTGAGTGTTAAGACCCGGGGTTCCATCCTAAAAGGTCAAACTGATAGGAGGACTAACCGAAAGCCTTATATAATGGTTTATTGTTTTACAGCTTTCCGGTGTGGGACAAATACTCTAACACGCCCTCTCAGCCCGAACCGGGCGGGACAATATCGGGGTGTATAAATGGGCCAAACAAACCCTTAACAAGGTACCTGTAATCATGGGTGCTAAACAAGCAATCAAACCACAACTGGAATTGGTTTTGATACCATGTTAAGACCGGGAGTTACGTTCCATCCTAAAAGGTCAACCTGATAGGAGGAGTAGCCCAAAGCCTTATATAGTGGCTTATTGTTTTATAGCTTTCCGGTGTGGGACAAATAATCTAACTGCGAGGGTAACTTCTTAATATATATTGCCTCGGTGATGAGTTTCACATGTATGTTCATGTTTTGATTTTTTAAATTAAATCTTATTAATTTGATAGGTTTATCTAAATATGTGGATGTCCATTACACTATATGGTCTGTATGTATGGTAAGGGTCCAATCCGTCTTACATATATACCTCATATATGTTAATAAAGATGAGTAGCTGAATCCTTATTCACAACATGTCATCCACACGTAACAGATTTTATTAGTAGCGCAACATAGGTCATATATATAAGGAGCGGTTTCAGTGAAAAGGACTCCTAGGAGAGAAATGAGAATGAATCTGGACCGTTGGATTGTATTTTGTGAAACTGAATTGTGCAATAGGTAAAACTGAATTTGCATTAGGTGACATTGTAATGTGCAGAATTAAAGGTAAAACTCAATTGTGTATTACGTGAAATAGAAATGTGCGTAATCAAAAGAACAAAAATGCCACAACACCATGACTTTTATTCTGCACATTTTAATTCGACGTAATGCATAACTTAACTTTACATAATGCCACTATGAATTACCTTTTGTGATGCACATAACGATTTCGCCTAATGCACATTTTATTGTCACATATCAAATTCATAATGGTTAAGTGTCTTGTTTTTTAATATCTTCCCTTTTTGTGATTTGTTTCTTTAAAAGTAGGATCAAATGTGAGATGTTGCACAAGGCGGGATTGCTCTACTTTCTTACAGAGAGAATTTGAGAGATGAGAAACGCTTTAGGCCGCCAGAATATATGTTGCTAGACGATTTGGCATCATGGAACTCCAAGCGG
This sequence comes from Cuscuta europaea, assembly GCA_945859875.1. Classification (NCBI taxonomy): domain Eukaryota; kingdom Viridiplantae; phylum Streptophyta; class Magnoliopsida; order Solanales; family Convolvulaceae; genus Cuscuta; species Cuscuta europaea. The sequence continues at coordinate 38,191,128 of CAMAPE010000038.1, forward strand.
ACCATTGCAATGGATGTTGGCTAGCGGACTGAAGGGGAGAAAATTAGGGTTAGAGCACACTGTGCTGATAACGTGATGTAAACCATAACGAAAGCTACTTCTTCATTCACATATATCATACACACACCCACACCCACCCACCTGCCCACCCACCCACACACACACAAAATGGTGAATCAGATTAGGGCTACAAATGATAATGGGTCGGACCCTAATATTATACATACATATGGATTGAATGGAGTTATGTAATGTGTGGATGTCCATTACTCTCCTTAGCCCATACATATTATTCTCCCCTAGATGTAAATATGTTATAAGTGAATGAAAATGGTAGATCTCGTTCTAATTTACAAAAGATAGTAGATTAGAACATATTGGTCTTGACAAGTGAAGGTTTGTAATAGGTGTATTTTCCTATTATCTAACTCAGGTCTTGTATAGTTCGATCTGATCCGATATGATTAGCTCACTTAAATCCTAATTTGGATTCAAAAGATAATTTAGATAGAGACCAATCTAAGTAGAAATATCCATTTAATGATATGGTAGTTCATGAATCAGTTGAAACACACAAGAGGGAGGTGAATTGTGAAGGTAATTATGCGACCATATCACAAAGTTGATGTGCAGGATATAGGGGATGAAAGAAAAGTAAAGAGATAAAGGTTTAAAGAGGAAATAACATATCTGTAACACCCCCATTTTCCCCAACCAAAAATACATTTAAATAATAATTTATTCAAAGGAATTATCAACTTTATTTGAAAACATCAGAGATACAGCGGAAGTCTTAATAGGGAAATGAGTGTTACCGCCACACTCGGTTCTCACATAACCGAATGCACAGGCTAAACCACCATCCAAAAATAATCCAAGTATTTAAGTACTGAAAATTTCAAAAATAATTTAAATGCCTACATGTTCTCAAACTGAAATAAACAATAACTAGGTGATTATAAATACTATACTACGTGATCTAACGCAGCTCTCATCATCATGCATAACCTTCATCACCTGCACAATTAAAGTGCAGAAAACAAAACAAAGAAAAGGAAACAAAAAATTAGCTTTTTAGCTAAGTAAGGCCCACCCAACCCCGTAAAATAATCACGTTTGGCGAAAATAGTTTTATACATAACTATAACTTTAAAAATTCATTTTCTTCCCACAAAACTAATTTGGTGTTTAAAATAATATTTATAAACTCTTAGTAACTCACACATTCATATACAAGTATCACTTTTCAAAATATAATTTATAGCTAATCACTCTTTTTAAATATACTCAATTGCTCTTTGAAAATAACCTCCATAGTCTTCCTCTTTCCAAAACCAAAATCTCCTATTTTCTTTTAAGATGGGCGGTACTTT